>JAFFSR010000072.1:1402500-1947500 GCA_017163975.1 Anastatus disparis
CATTATTTTCATTCTTTTACTATTTTTATACGTAAATATAAGACATACTGCACACCTTTATAAAGCCATACTACACACCTTTATAAAACCACACCGCGTATTTTGAAAAAAATCATATCACCTAGTTATAACCTCAACCATACGTAGCCATCGCTAGAGTTCATCAGGGGCGATAAACCTTCTCGGCCAGGGAGGTGTAACATCCCAACAAATGATGCATTCTTTATCTAATTTTTTAAAATATTTTTCTTGTTAATAATTTCGTCATAGTACTACCTTATTTTTTTTTATCAAGCGATGGCTTCTTTAGTTTCGGCATTCTATTGTAAATATATCGATCCGAAATCTGATAAGGATTTGTTCGGTTCGGTTAATGTCTTTTTATGACCTATCATAAAAATACACAGAGACCGAAACCGAACTGTTAATCCCTAGAAGATATCGAATTGGTATATAAATGACCATAGGTCCCCGAAAATTCCTCTTGTTGTTGTACTTGCTCTCAGTCTCTTGATTTTTCTTCTTAGTCTTATTGCTACGGCTATTCTTATTTCAATAAAGTATACTAAAATTATATACAGTGTTACTTTCAATTAATGATTTGCATAAAATTTAATAAATCCGATATAATAAGAAGCCACTACTGCAACGAAAAAGGGGATTGGTAACCCTTGAACTCAAATAAAGGAAGCATATTAAGGAATAAATAAATCAACAATAAAAGGTAAGATTTTTAATTATTAATTAATATATATATATATATATATTTAATTCCCCATCCTCAACCTTAACTCGCCGGTATAATAGAAAAGGTCTCGGGACCTAGCAAATAACGCGTCTACCCCTCACAAAGCCACGCGCATTAAATAAATTGCACTAACCGATCGGTGCAATGAATAAGAATATTTTAACTATCGTTCCGGTAAATTAATACGTAATTTCTCAGAACGTTACAATTTATTTAATATTTCATTTATTAACGGTTCTTAACGTACCTTCTGCGCCTTATTATATTCATTTTTATATTGATTTAATTAATTTGAATATAACAGTTTTTAATAGAAATTGTTATAGTAAATTATTGTTTATTTACTATAACAATTACTTACACAGTTGATACTACACCTGTACTCATAAATCTTGACTATCTTTTGATTTTATTGCAAAATTTAAAGAAAAAAAATGCATTAACTTGTAGTATATACTATGAAGATCATTCGCTTAAATTTTTAAATAAATTTATTCATTAGTTTTTCAAAATTTCAGATTTTTTGTAGAAAAATTTAACAACATAAATATATAATATTGGAACTGAAAATTCAAAAAAACTAATGAATTAATTTATTTAAAAATTCAACTGAATAATCTTCGTGATTAATACTACAAGCTAAAGCATTTCTTTTCCTCAAGTTTTGCAATAAAATGAAAAGATACACCAAATTCATGAGTACAGGTGTAGTGTCCGTTTTACATCCCCTTAACCGATTACATGTTATCAACAATTTGACATGCTTTGTTGATTTATAAATACAATTATTTATTATAGTTGAAATAATTTCCAAATTGAATAATTACTTTGAAATTATTATATTTTAAAATCATAAATTTAAATATTTATAACTTTTTATTTTGTATATTATTTTATTATCTTCAATTTAAAATAAAGTTTTTTAAAATACTCTTTTCCTAAATCTGTTATGTTAATTAAAGCAGTGTTTTATGTTAATCAATAACATCGAGAAACTAAATTTTGACTATACATTTTTAAGACGAAATAAAAGCAGTTCAAAAAGAAATAAAATACGCTATTGAGACGCCCACAACAGTTGATAAAAAGGAACGGAAAAATAGTAATGGTAGAGTAGAACAGAGTAGATTAGATGCAACCTCATCTACACTTATACAAAATAGATATAGGATACTCCGACACCACAAGGCTATTCAACTATATTAAAATAGAAGAAACAACAATTAATTCAAAGTAACATATTAGCTATTGGTTCCTCATGGGTGATGCAACCTCATCTACTCTCATGTGGAAAATAGATATAGGATACTACAACACCACAAGGCTATTCAACTATATTAAAATACAAGAAATTACAAATAATTCAGGGTAACATATTAGCTATTGGTTCCTCATGGGTCGTGCAACCTCATCTACTCTCATAGAAAATAGATATAGGATACTCCGACACCACAAGGCTACTTGACTATGTTAAAATACAAGAAACTACAAATAATTGGGGGTAATATATTAGCTGTTGGTTCCTCATGGGTGATGCAACCTTATCTACTCTCATAGAAAATAGATATAGGATACTCCGAAACCACAAGGCTAATTAACTATATTAAAATACAAGAAAGTACAATGAATTTAGGGTTATATATTAGCTATTGGTTCCTCATCGGTGATACAACCTAATCTACTCTCATAGAAAATATATAGGATACTCCGACAACACAAGGCTCCTTAGTTAAATGAATTTGCAAAAAGAAATGTAATTAAAACAAGAATTTAATTTTTTTATTTTATTAATATTTTTTAGTTCAGCCCGATTTAATTTCAAGATACCATCAAGAATGACTCATGACAGCACATAAAGTCACTAACAAATACTGCTGGAAATATTTATTTCATCTTAAAAATCTATGTTAATTTAACTATTTCTCAGTGTTCTTGTCAAAACTCGAAAACGATACATTTTCAATAATATATCAGATAATTTATTTGTTTTAATGTAAAATAATTTAATAATGTACATAAAATCATTTTTATAGCACGGTGTGACCTACGCGTTAACCGTGTGACTCACAATTTAAACCTACACTTCAATTTTGGTTAGCCGCAATTTGAAAAGTTAAATTTGACACTGTGTAGAAACAAAATTGCTTATATTGAAGATGAAAAAAAAATTATTATAAGAAGTATATTATTAAAGTAATCATTTTAGTTATTTTTTAAATTTGACATTCCCGGAGCGCCTACATATTGCTTATTTATAATTTTCGCTTTTCTTTGATGATTTATACTTTGTAGCGTCTACATTTTGCTCATTTATAATTTTGGATATTCTTTCTTTATTATTATCATGTAAGAATATATATTTAACTAGACAGATTTTTGTCACATAAGCTATAAAATCGGATATGAACTTGCAGCTTTAAGTTTCACTTCGCTTGGATGCTGACTACGCCGTGCAATAAAAGGTAATTTAAGTACTCCAAAATGTAATATACTATTTGTAGCTCTACGTGGCTTACATCTGCACTTCATTAACACTTTTCTAAGAGCAGTATTTCTTTAAAAATTGATTTTTCTAAATAAAATAATGTCCATAAGTGTACCGAATATGTAAATTAATCAATGCAGTTACTTTTCCTACTTTCTTTCGCAAAACATGTTATGCGTATATTTGTTTTGACTTTTTCTACTACATTATCTTGATTCAAATATTTTTTTTTCCTAGCAAAGGTAGGTTCTAACGTACAGTCAACAGAAACATTATATGAAACGGCCTAAAGAGGCCGCCGTATCTCTGTCCTTTTTTAATTAAAAAATTGATTTTTTTCCAAAATTAGCAACTAGAGGCAGAAATAAAGAGATGGTTTCGATGTGTTTAATAAAATGTAATATTTTCTCTGATTAGGATAAATTAATTTTATCGCTTCGTTTATAAGAAAAGTTGGAATAACTTAGAAAATAAGAAATTAGTGTCAAATAATGGAATTTTCAAGTTACTCCAACTTTTCTTGAAAATAAAGCGGTGGAATTAAATTATTCTTATCGGAGAAAATATTGCTTTCTATTATACGAATCAAAACTATCTCTTTATTTTTGCCTCGAGTTATTAGTTTTTATAAAAAATAAATTTCAAACAGATTCGGTAAAACAGGTAACTGTGTCGATATACGGCAGACTCTAAACTGTAAATGTGCATTATATTTATGCATATACACAGTTTCATAACATCGGCTTTTGCACTTATATCCCGAATATTGTTTATCATTATCGAATACAAACGTTATTTTTTAATTCCTTTAACTTTTGGACATTTTCTAAAAAATATGTAACTAGCGTAAATACGATTATTCATTAAAAATATAATTCATTATTCTGATATCATAACATTATTTTCGCATGGAATGATTGTTCATGTGTTTAGTCTATCTCTGAAGTAGGAAGGCAAAAGGACTTCAATTCATTTTTTGGACTTGGACTTAAGTCCTTTTGCCTTGTTATCACAGATATATTAAATAGACAGAAAATAGCCGGAACTGCACATGTGCATTGCATTCATGCATATGACCAGTTCCCTAAAGATGGCCTTTTACTTTATTATATAATGATTTAAAAATATTTTTCATCCCAGGCGGACGCATTCGGGTTTTTACGCGCAGAGAGTCCTCAATTGATAAATAGGTTAAATGCACGCTAGGAGGTCCTAGGCTGCAATAGCAGTCATTACTGCCCAGGAGTATAAAGCTCCTGGGTTGCATTGAGCTCATTAAAGCCCAGCAGCAACTTTTCTCTATCGTATTTCGACTTAAATCAGAAACAAAAGAATCAATAGTGCAAAACTGCAAGTTCAGTTGTATTCGGTATTCAAGCTACAGCTTGTGCTACAGAATTTTATTACTTAAAAAAATGGATATTTATAAAAAAAAATAAAATTATAAAATTGCAATAATATTAACTATGAATAATTTTAATAATGTTAATTTTATTTTTTATATGTCGATGTTATTATTTCTTTTTAATTTTATTATTTCTTGTTAATTTTTTTATTTAATATGAAAAATTAATAAATTCTAATAAAAAAAATACCATATAATTTCAATTTTATTATATAAATATAAAATTATTTGTAAAAAAACATCTGCACCTAAAAACCCTCATGCGTCCTTGCCTGGGATGAAAAATTTTTTAAGCATTCTGGGCGAGCCTTGCTCGATGACGGCCTTCGGACGATATTTACATCGTGGGATAAAGCCTCGGCCGCTCGCTTCACTCGCGCGCCTCGGCTTTATTATCCCACGATGTAAAAATCGTCCTCAGGTCGTAATCGCGCAAGGCTCGCCCAAGGTACATAAATAACTATTATATTTAATATTATTTTATTTTCAAAAGTCTAATGAAGATATAACTTTTTATTTTATATTGACTTTATAATTTATTAACATCAATTATCAACAAATTAAATGCATATATAGTAACGTTGCCAATTCTATTAGTTCATTAAAATATTTTTTTCGCAAACGAAGTATGTTTATATGTAAACTAAATACCGAAATAACGTAATAAAGTATGAATTAAAAGTAACAGTGATTTTTCTGCGTTGAGACCCTGGTAGAAAATTAAACATAATTTCTGCTCACTTGACTAACTTCTGCCCAGAAAATTATGTTAAACGATTGTCATCAATCAATTTATAACCTTAAGTAAACAAACTTTAATGTTTTAAATCAATTAATGATAATTATTGAGACAGATCACAAATACTTATTTTAAAAATAATTTTTTTGAAATGTCACCGAATTAATTATATAAACAAAAAAAAACCTTCAAATATAATATCAAGCGCAATCTATTAAGCTTTCATGGTTAAAGAAAAAAATGATAGCTATTATATCTCGAACAAACAAATGAGTGTGCATGATTTTCTTTCTCTATCTCTCCTGCGTAGCGAAATAGGAAAAAATAACCTCGAATCAATATTATTTGACTTATAACATGATTTTAGCAGATTCTGCTTAGAAAACGTCGCCAGTACGAGGGTTTCTGGGCAGAATATGTCAGCAGAATCTGCCCACTGAGCAGAAAATTTAAGATATCCTGGGCAGATTAATGTTCAATTTTCTACGAGGGGAGAATTAAAAAAATTTTTCTATTAAGTGAAATAACAAATATATTTTTGGTTTTTCGTAATTGTATATCTTAAATGTGGTGTATGCATCATATGTATACTTGGCATTATTAAGTATGAATGAAATGCGTAAATTTATTTATCTTCTATTATTTTGCTACGAAAACTTTTATTTCGTAACAAGGATAAGTTTATATGCGCAATCGATACAAATATCATAGGGAATAGCCCAAACTGTTAATGTCCATTATGTTTATGCATATACAAAGTTCCCTAAAGTCGGCGTATTTAAATGTAATCTAAAATATTTTTTATTATTTTGCGAGTTAGCAATAATAATTTTACTCTATAATTTATATAAACTTTCTAGACTCTATAAATAATATAAAAGTAGCGTTAACACGATTATTTATTAAAAACTTTATACTTTATTATTGTCATATCAGAAAATTGTTTTTTTGTATGAATGTTTGTTCAAGTGCGTACCTCATATTAAAATGACACTAAATAGCCCCAACTACTCATGCGCATTGTACTCATGCATATGATCAGTTCCGTAAACGTGGCTTTTCACTTTAACACATAATATAGAAACAATTTTTTTTTATTGTTAAGTCCTGGCTTGCACCAGGACTAAATAAAAGTGTATATGTTATTTAATTATATTAATTAATTGCATTAAATATATATATATATATATATAAATTATGTATGTTTAAAATATTGAATTTATTTATAAAATGTATAAAGATAGAGATGTATGAATCTAGTGGTGGAAAAACTCCACCAATATTTAATTGAACAAAATCGCTCTCACGATTGAATAGTATTAAAGGATAAACTTGATTCTTGAAAATAAAGAGTTTATTGAATAATTATATATTCTTACCTTGTAGTATTTCTCAGTAGATTGGTGCTAGGTATGGGCAGACAAATGAATAGGCACAATATGTAATAGATCCTCGAGGTTTATTGATATTTTTTAACACTTTTGATATAATTGATTTTATGCGCGTATATATTTTAATAATTGATACATGTATATTAAATAATAGCAATTGCTTTGAAATATAAAACTTGAAATATAAAGCGGACAAAGAAAATGTTATTGATTCTGTGTTTACAGTATATACGGGATTTTGATTAGGTGAATTAATTATAGTTGCAGGGCCTCTATATAAAGTTTCATATTGTGTTTTAAACCCTTCTTCTGTAGGGAAATTTTCCCAAAAAGTATACCCTGCTTGCGAATCAATGCAATGTTGATCCGAAAATTTACATACAGTCCCTGAATTTAATCTTAATTTATCATTTTTTAGACTTACTTGAGCGTATTCTTCTAATAAAGTTATTCTTATAAGACCTTGTACTAAAACGTTGTCCCAAGATCCAAAATTGTCTGTGTATGAAGCTCCTGTGCAAGTTTTATCCTTTACTGAGCCTGCAAGGTCTATTCCAACTGCTTTTGTTGAATTTATTTTCAGGTCTGCTATAGTATGTATATTATCATATTTGAAGATTCCTGTATCGTGAATAAATTTACATTTTTCATGGCTAATTTCGTACAGATATTCTTGCAAAGCATGAGGAGTGGATCCAAGGTGACTGAACATCCCGCAATGAAAAACCGTTCTTTGGATTTCTATTTTACACTGTATAACTTTAATTTTCTTAAATTCCGCTATTTGTAATAATTCTATTGTAGAGTTGGTTATTGTAATATTATCCTGTTGAAAATCACATTCTCCTGTGTCTAGTAGAGAATATGTAGTGATGATTGGGTCCGTAGACTCACAATTGAATCCAATAATTGCAACATTTTCTCTAACAATAGCTAATAATATGAATAAAATTAACAGCATTTTTTTTCTTTCTTTTTTCCTTTTTCTTTCTAAAACATAAAATAATATTAATTTTTTCGTTCATGTAAAATTAATTTATTTGCATGAACTAATTTTGAGCCACCCTTAAAATCTATAGAGATATTGCTATTTTCGTGGACTTTTAATACTTCAAAAGGTCCAAGGTTTTGATTTTTTTCTAATTTACCTGGTTTTTGCTCTTTTATAAGCCATACTTTATCACCTATTTGAAATTCTACAGGTTTTATGAATCTATCGTGATATAATTTAGACTTTTCTTTTGATAGTATTAAATTTTCACGAGCTATTTTTGCAATATCTTTCATATTTATTAATAATTTTTCTATATAGTCATTAAATGTCTGTAATTTTTCTGATGATTTTAAAGGTTCACTAGATGGTAATCTAGCTGGGTAGGCGAAAACTAGTTCATGTGGTGTAAATTTATGACTTGAATGAACACTAGTATTATAGTTGAATTGTGCAAGTTCAAGCCAATCATCCCATTCTAATTTTTTATCAGCAAAATTTTTTAAATATTCACATAAAGGATGTTGAGCCCTTTCTAATGAACCATTAGATTGTGGATGAAAGGCAGTAGTTTCTATTTTTTTAAATTTAAATCTTTTTGAAATAGCTTTTATTAATTTGCCTGTAAAATTTGCACCTTTATCTGTAAGTACTAGTTTTGGTGAACTAAAAATGCAAATAAATTTTTTTATAAATGCGTCAGCTATAGTCTCTGCTGTTTGATCTTTCAGTGCGATAGCTATTAAAAATTTTGATAAATGATCTTGAATAGTTAATATATATTTATTATTATTTTTAGTTATATTAAGAGGTCCTACTATATCTAGTGAAATTTTATCGAATGTTTTCTCTGGAGTATCTGTTATTATCATAGGTTGTTTTGTTTTATTTCTTTTTAGTTTATTTCTCTGACATATTTCACAGTTTTTAATACGATTTTGTATATCAACTTTAAGATTTTCCCAGAAATATTTATTTTTAATTCGATTATATGTTCTATTTACTCCCGAATGACCTCCTAAACTTGAAGAATGATATAATTCAAAAATTTCATTTCTTTTTTCCTTTTCAACATATTCTGTATTATTTAAGCAAACTATAACTTTTATACTTGTATTATTAAAAATATTGTATAATATTTCTTCGATTTCATTCCAATTTATATTTAATATTTTTATATTTTTTGATATACTAAATATAGTACAATTATTTTCAATCAATAAATCTTTTAGCGTGTTTAAATTATTTATTAACTTTTCTTTTATTAAAATTGATGATTCTTTTATATTTAAGCACATTATAAAAATTTTTCTCTCTTTGTAATTTATTATTTTAATTTCATTATCATTTAAATCGTTATTTATATTAATATTTTTGTTTGTAAGATATTCATCTTCAATCTCATCCAAAGATATCCTTTCATTAGTAATTAAATGTAATATATTATCTTTTCTACTTTGTATAGAATTTTTAGAATATATAATAGTATCACATTTATTTAAGTAAATTTCTTCTTGTTTTTCGACTTCGTTTTTGACACTTTTAATTTCCTCGTTGGTTATTTCTTTGATTACTTTTTTTGGTCTACCGTGTTTATTTTTAATACGTGTACGTTCTTCGTTTAATTTTTGTATTTTTATTTCATTCGAAGGTATATTTGTTAATTTAATATTTACTTCATTTTCTTTTGCTTTTTGAGCTCTAGTTATCACATTGATTTCTACCGTATCTATAGGATTTCTAGATAACGCATCACTATTCACATTCATTTTTCCCTTCTTATATATTACATCAAAATCGTATTCTGATAGTTTAAGTCGCCATCTTTGAACTCTCTTATTTTTATCTGCAGATCTAAAAGATAGTAATGGCTTGTGATCTGTTACTATTGTAAATTTATTTCCATATACGTAATTTCTAAATGTTTCTATTCCAAACAATATACCTAATGCTTCTTTTTCATAAGTGTGATATTTTAGTTCAGGACCTTTTAATACTCTAGAAGCGTATGCTATGGGTTTATCTTTCCCGATTTCACCTTGAGATAATATAGCGCCTAAAGCATATCCTGATGCATCTGTAGTGATTATAAATGGTTTATCTAACTGTGGAAATTGCAATAAAGGTGCAGAGCATAGTGTGTCTTTTAGTTTATCAAAAGCCTTTTGTTTCTCTGAATCCCAAGTAAATTTTACGTCTTTTTGTAATAATAGCGTTAAAGGTTTTGTTATATTAGCAAAGTCATTAATAAATTTTCTGTAATAACCTGCTAAACCCAAAAATTCTCTAATGTTTTTAACTGTTTTTGGTGTTGGAAATAATTTTACTGCCTCAATTTTTTTTGGATCTGCCTTAATACCCTCTTTACTTATAATATGACCTAAAAATGTCACTTCATTTTTCATAAAATCGCATTTTCTTGGTTCTAGTTTTAATCCGGCTTCCCTTAATTTTGTAGCTACTAGATTAAATTTAATATTATGTTCTTCTTCTGATTTTGCAGCTATAATTATGTCATCTATATAAACATGACATATTTTTTTATTTATTAGCTCACCAAGAGCCGTATTTGCTACCCTCATAAATGTTCGTGGTGAGTTAGTTAAGCCAAAAGGTAATACTGTAAATTCAAATCTTCCTAAAGGATGTACACTAAAAGCTGTTTTATATATGTCTGATTCTTTCATTGGTACCCAATTAAAAGCTGAAACCATGTCTACAGTAGTAAAATATTTATTTCCGCCTAAATCATCAAAAATTTCAGTTATAGATGGTATTAAATAAGGATCCGGTATAGTTTTCTCGTTTAATTTTCTATAATCTATAACTAGTCGCCATTTTTCTTTTCCATCAGGACCTGGTTTCTTCTTAACTACAAATGCTGGAGCGTTATATGCGCTTTTAGATGGCCTTACTAAATTATTATCAATTAATTTTTGAGTTTCTGTAATAGCGATTTCTCTTGATTTATGTGGCAATGGAAATTGTTTAACATATACTGGTCTGTTATCTGTTAAATTTATCTCGTATTGTTCTAAATTGCATTTTCCAATATTTTCTCCTTCTAACCAGAATATGTCATCATTTTTTAAAATTAAATTCTTTATATTTTGTTCTTTCTCTTCACTTAAATGATTTAAACTTATTTTACTTAATAATTCTTCTCTACGATCATTTTTTTTTTCACTAATATAATTTACATCTTTATACATTGAATTTTCTTGTAATTTATGAAATTCTTCTTCATGATTATTTAATATAAAATTTGTTAAAATATCTTTTTCCATAAAATATGTTAAAAATTGTTTGTCTTTATCATTAATGTTGAACTTTGTATTTTCTTCAAGTTTTAATAGAAATTGTTCATATTCTACATTCTTATTATTTTTACATTCATCTTTTTCTAAAACACAGTTGATTTCTTTCATAAAATTTTCAACATTTTCATTCTTATTCTGTAGAAATTGTGTAATCGAAAATATGTGATTATTGTCTTGCATTAGCATGATATAATGAAAAGCGTTATTAACTGCTGTGTCATTAATTTCGATGTTTTCTGTACATAAATTTATCAATGAATTTTTATCGTTTTTATAATCTGTTTGAATACAGAATTTTTTAACATTTATTTCTAAATATCCCTTATCTAATCTCAACTTATTTTTTCTCAATACATCTATTCCTAAAATACCATCGTAAGGTATTGAAAATTTTTCAGACGCTACGTGGAAATTTGTATACGAATTATTAATAGGAAAAGTGATTAAACCACATGTTTTAACCGGAATATCATAATTTACATAAATCATTTGTATACGGATTTCGTATCTCGATAAATTGTAATGTCTCACCTAGTTTAAATATATAAATTGGTATATTATTATTATCATTAATGTTTTCAGTTTTAAATTGTATAATTTTTTTCAATTCATTATTCGTTATATTTTTTTCATTATGTAGTTTTACTGTTGTTGAATCATTCTTTACTTCTGGTTTAAATTCCATTGCATTATGTAATGTTTCTTTTTGTTCGATAATTTTAACGTACTCATTATTAGTTTCATTTTCATTAAACTCATCACATACTTCGAAGTCATAATCGATTTCGTGTGTTCTTGCAAAAAATTGAATGTCAATATAATTCTTGAGCGACTTTTGTTGCGAAACTCGTCTTGTACGCTCTTTCCAAGTCGAGTTTATGCGTTTCCCTGTATATGAGCTGATGTGTTCAATTTAGCTTGACATTCTTCCTCTGTGTGATTCATGCTTTTGCAAAATGTGCAAAATTTACTCAACTTGCTTTCTATATTCTTTAATGTA
Source organism: Anastatus disparis (assembly GCA_017163975.1). Taxonomy (NCBI): domain Eukaryota; kingdom Metazoa; phylum Arthropoda; class Insecta; order Hymenoptera; family Eupelmidae; genus Anastatus; species Anastatus disparis. Next base: position 1,414,580 of record JAFFSR010000072.1, read on the forward strand.
AAGCATGAATCGATTGAATGTCCTAATTTTTTACAATATGGGCATTGTAAATTTTGATTTGCGTTTTGAGGTTTTTTGTATTGTATTCTCCTACATTCCTCTATGTTATGCCCTCTATTTTTGCAATATTTACAAAATTTCATTTGAATTCGTTGTCCATATGAATTATTATTTCTGTTATTTCCGACGAACATTTTATTCTGATTAAAATTATTCTGAGTGATGTTATTATTTCTGCATTCTTTACCTGAGTGACCCCATTTGTCACATAATTGACATCGTATTTGATTATCTGGTTTAGCCTGATTTAAAAATATCTTAAATTTTTCACAATCAATAGTATTGTGTTCACTGTTACACAGATTGCATATTTGCGTAGGTGTATTACTTTTTTCTGTAATTTGATTACACAAGTTGGTATTATGTCCGTTCTTATTGCATTTCAAGCATAATTCATATTTTTGTATGATTGGACAGTGGCCTATTTGATGATTATTTTCCTGGCAATATTGGCAATAATATTCATTGTCTTCTAAATATTTACACATCCTTCTTGAATGACCTACTTGATTACAAAACTTGCATATTAATATAATTTTATCTTTTGCATTTGTGCATTTAAATGATGGATGAGTTGGCTGCTTGCAATATATGTAGCCTGCATTGTTGCAACATAATGCCTCATGATCTATGTCTTTACATATTTGACAGCATTGAATTTTTTTAGGTTTATCTTCAAAAATTTCACTATACATGATTTTCTGTCTAGACGAATTTGTCTTTATCCTAATATCCTTCTGTTTCTCCTGTTGTTTTTTAATTTCTATTGCTTTAATGGTTGCACTCTCCTAATTCAAATCTGATTTCATTTTTTAATCCTTGTTTAAAATATTTTAATGTATCCTTAGCTAAATCATTTGTAAAACGTTGATAAGCATCATCTGCTATACCCGCTTCATTTTGTTTTTTATCTTTAATTTTTAATGTTAACTTTGTTATTCTCTCTACATATTCAACCACTGATTCATTTTCTCCTTGTTGTATTTGTTCCAATTGTGCATATAATGAATGTAAATTATCAATTTCAGGATATAGTTTCTTTATTGTTTAGATAAAATCTGCAATACTTTCAATGTTACTACCTTTTATAGCAGTACGGATCGTTTCTGATACTTTAAATCTTATATAATTTATAAATTTCTTTTGTTCATCCGCAGTCAGCATATCTTTTGCAATTTCTAACGAATCTATGTACTTTTCCAAAGGTATATTTTTACCCGTAAACTCAGGTACTAACCTTGACACCTCTTTCAAAGAATATCCTGAAGTATTTGCCATGTTTGTATTGTTAGGCATATTATTATTATTTATTATATTATTATTTCTATTATTATTATCAAAATTTATATTTTCCAGGTTTCCAATACCTTCTATTTCGTAATAACTCTCTTGTTTAATAGAAAATTCCTCTAAGTCGTTATTTGTTTCGTCAATAGTTGTATTATTTTCTGATGAAATTGTCACGTTTTTGTCTGTTGTATTAGTATTATCAGCTAAAGTAATATTTTCTTCGTTTTCACCACTTTTTATTTCTTGATGTCCTGTCTGTTTAAATAAAAATTCCTGAGTATCGTTAAGTGATGTATTATTTTCTGATAAAATCGTCACGTTTGTCGCTAAAGTATATTTTTGTGTAAAACTGTCTTCTTTATTATGGCTCTGTTTCGTCTTAGTAATTTGTGGAAATGTTTTTGGAATTGTGCCTGTATATTTATTTGATAGCGTATTTTGTTCACTTAAATTATCTGTATTAATATTTGATTGAACGTCCGTAATTATATTTGAGAGATTATTTTCAGATGTTTCTTCTAAGGTTGTATTTGAAGTATTATTATCAACTGTTTTGTCTAAGGTTTTATTTAAATTATTACTTTCACGAATAACATTAATATTTTCATCTTTTTTAGTAGGTATATTAAATTTTTGACAAATTTCAGATAATTGTAATTTAGAATATGATATTACCCACTGTGTTTTTCCTTCTTTTATATATTTTGCTATCTGATCAAAATTTATTTTATTCATTTGAAATCTTCATTATTTACTTAACAATGAAGAATTTTATTTATTCAAAATATTAAATTTTGTACATAAAATTGTAAGTTTAAAAAATTATAAATACTGCTGTGTTTCTCTCTTTTTTTTTTTTAAATGCCGTTTGTAAACATACGTTATTAACAATTCTTTAACACTGACCTACTATTCTTACATAAAAGTAAAGAATTTTGCCGATCTATGTTTTGAAACTTGATATTAACTCACTGCTGTTATACCTACACGAGAGCGTACGGTAAAAAGAAAAAAATAAATTTTGCTGAGCTTGTATTTTCGAAGTTCAATACACCTGCAATGTTTTAAAGACCACTGTCTATGCCATCTGTTTACTTTATTTTGATATCTTTAAATTTACTTTATATTCTTTTCATAAAAATTTATATGTTTTTAGTATTATTTAATATAACTTTTTACTGTTTAGTCAACTTTTCTTTTTATTTCTTTTATTAATCGTGAACTTGAAACTTATTTCACTTTTAAAATTAAATTATTATGCAAAAATTATTGATATCTGTTGTAATTTCTCAATGCGCTAATTAAATGATATTATTTGAAATCAGTTTATAAAAGAATTTGTAATTTTTTACTTGATTTCTTATTTATAATTATTCTTGCTAAAATATAGATTTATTTATTGATTTGATGATTTTACATTTATTTTTATTAACAATTTTTTTATGTAAATTGTATTATATGATTTTAAATCGCGCAATTTCGCGTATATAAAAATTATTTCAATTACGCACCATGCGTATAATATATTTATTTTATTTTTTTACACTATTCGTATTTAATGATACACTTCGTGTTTAATAATTTATTTTCAATAACACTATTCGTATTTGATAATACACTTTGCGTTTAATATTTTATTTTTAATGACACTATTCGTATTTGATAATACACTTCGCGTTTAATATTTTTATTTTCGATGACGCTATTCGTATTTGATAATACACTTCGCGTATAATATTTTTATTTTCAATGACGCTATTCGCTTTTAATAATGCACTTCGCGTTTAATTTTATGTATATTTATTTGATTTGTGCCTTTAATATATAATATTTTATTTGACGCACTTGGCGGTTAATTAACACACTTTTGAACACTGTATTATAAGCCCTTTGAATATCTTTTTATGCACTTTATATATATATAGGTGAAGAATTATAAATTTTCTTTGATTATCCTTCAATATTTTCAATACGATTTTTCAATTAAAAAATTTGTACCGGAACCAAAATGTTAAGTCCTGGCTTGCACCAGGACTAAATAAAAGTGTGTAAATAAAAGTGTATATGTTATTTAATTATATTAATTAATTGCATTAAATATATATATATATATATATATATATATATAAATTATGTATGTTTAAAATATTGAATTTATTTATAAAATGTATAAAGATAGAGATGTATGAATCTAGTGGTGGAAAAATTCCACCAATATTTAATTGAACAAAATCGCTCTCACGATTGAATAGTATAAAGGATAAACTTGATTCTTGAAAATAAAGAGTTTATTGAATAATTATATATTCTTACCTTGTAGTATTTCTCAGTAGATTGGTGCTAGGTATGGGCAGACAAATGAATAGGCACAATATGTAATAGATCCTCCAGGTTTATTGATATTTTTTAACACTTTTGATATAATTGATCTTATGCGCGTATATATTGTAATAATTGATACATGTATATTAAATAATAGCAATTGCTTTGAAATATAAAACTTGGCGGGCAGTGTAAACGTATTACCAATAAGACACCCGGGGTAATATTCCGTATTTTCGATGATCTCAATTTGGTTTTATACTTATCTTTGTTTATAAGATTTTATTGTCTTTTATATCAATTTTTATTTGTAAATTTTCTTAAATTTTAATAATATGTTTCGTAATGTTTTTGAGATTTGTAAAATTCATTTTGAAATTTCGAAACATACGTTTCGATTCTTTTCTGATGATCTACTTAATTTCGCTTAATAATGAAATAATACGAGTGTTCAATAATTGAGGAATTTGATTTACCAATGTTAATAAAAACGATACGTTTGTGACGTAACATTATAATAATGTAATATTTTTTATTTGTAAAAGTCTAATTATAACGTCACTTATTATTATATATTGCCTTTATAAACGTATTATCTGACGCCTGTTTTAAAATCTGCGATGTTTACATTTCTAATGACATCTTATACATGTACATAATTTTAATTTACATAATTTTTCAAATATATCTTAAGGTACGGTTTGTAATATTAAAGATAGTAACAAAACTCATAGAATGATGCTTCCATCCAAAAATAAGTGAACAAGCACAGGCTTTTAAATATGTTTGTTTTATTAAATAGCTTTACTCTGTTGTGTAAGCGATTATACTGCTCGATTTTCTTTTTAATATGAAAATAATTACTTATGTTTTTGCAATTCCTGAAGGTTGATGCAGAGCAGTTTCATTTTATCGTTTTATCTTAACGGCATGTCGGAGTCTCCCCTCTTAATAACATTTTCATTCAAAGTTTATGAATAAACGGTGCGTTAAATCAAGTTTTTAAGCAACAATAAGAAAATTTGTCATAATAATTCCGAGTGCGAACAAGTCAAGGAATTCACCAAGACACTAGAAATAAGTTATAAACAAACTTTCGATCATTAATATTTTGAGGTTAGGTTCATCGAGGTCTATATCTAATTTTCATTCAGAGCTTATAGAAAAATAACAACCTGAACTTAATTTTTATTATAACAAAATTTATTGTATCAGCATAGCTTTAGTGCAGATAAGTCATTAAATTTGTTTAAATAATGAATTTAATAATGAATCAGTAAAATAAAAAAAGGAAAAATGGATTCCAACTCCGACATCCCATTAAAATGCTTTACACTATTTTATCAAATTCATGCAAAAAAATATTTATGTACATTTTGTAAAAACTTTCATGTAAGGCATCAAAATTTTCATATACGTTAATCATAGAATGGATCGTTTTTGAGTTTTTATTGTAATTAACACAAAAATTGGGATATAGCTTTTTATTTGTTACAAAGATTTATTACCTCAAATTTTGTATCTTATAGCCTAAAAGAATTATTATTGAAGTTAATATTTACTGTTTCACATCAAGAAATAAACTAAATTTAAAATATTCGATTAAAATTTTTTTTAGTCTAATTCATTTTTTTTTATTATATTAATAAGTAAAATCGTTTTTACTTATTTATAAGAATATAACTGCTAACCTTTCCGAGGTAAAATATAATCTTTTATGATTTTGAGATTTTTTATTTAGAATTTCAGTTCATTACAAGTTCTATTTTAAAATTTTTATGATAAAATTGATTTCACTGTCATATAAACATTTCTGATATGACCCACAGACTCCGGTGAGTGGTGTTGCCATGATAGAAAAATTATCCATTAAACAAAAAAAAGAGTTTCAATAAAATGTTTCATATATATATTGCTTATGAATTATATAGCATACAATAAATATATGTAATTAATTATTAATTAATACTGAAGATTATTAATTAAAGAGATCATAATACAGAAATCACAACACCATTCTTCTATTAAAATTTACTATTTTCTTAAATTCATCAATTACTTCTTCAAAATCAATATTACATGCCAAATCTTGTTCGACGTATGGAAGAAGTAAATTGTATAACCTTTCTTGCGTCATTGTATTTCTTAATTTACTCAGTACTATTAACAATTTAGAAAAAGAACGTTCGAATGACTGATTCGAATGAATGGATGATTGACTAGCGAATCTAAGACAGTATTATATGTGAAAAATTTTATTTCTTCTTCTTTGGAGTTGATAGAAGCAACTGTACTAGGCCGATCATCAATTCTGGAAGAAACTTTACGTCTTTTGACACTAGGAATTTCAATACCTACATTAGCGCAAGTATTTTTCATTTTTTGAAAAATTTCTTTAAAACTATTGTCATTATTTCAAAGTTCTATTAAACTCGCTTTAAGATTGTTAATATTTTCCATAGCTTCACATAGGTCAAGATTGCTTATCTGTAAAATTTTATTCACAATCAAAATCATTTGAAGAGTTGGATTCATAATTTCCATGCCTACAATAAAATCAAATGCCAAAATTTGATGTAGAAGACCTGATGCCTTGGCTTTAGTCATTGAATCCTTTTTGTTTTCAATAATTTCTCTAATAGCTTCTATAATGCTTTCAAAATTTTCAGACACAGTTTCAACAGCTTCAGCTCGACATGCCCATCGCGTCTCTGACAAAGATTTTAAAGTTTTCAAATGGCTGTCCGTTAATTTAACAATTTTTTCAAATACAAAGTGTCTATTGGTACTACCTTGAATAAAATTATAAATTAATTGAATTACGCCGAAAAAATTAAGAATAATAGGATTATTTTTATGCGAAATACAAGAATCAACTAAAACAAGATTTAAACAATGGCCATAGCAGTGAACATATAAAATAGATTTATTTTTTTCTTTGCATCTAGCCTGAACTCCCGTAAATTCTCCAGCCATATTAGATGCTCCATCAAAGCACACTGATAAAACATTTTTCCAGTCCAACTGTATTTCATTTAATAACCCATCAATTTCATTAAAAATACTTGCAGCATCAGTTTTATTTAAACATCGTAGAGCAACAAAGCGTTCAACAGGTAAGCAGTCATTTCCACGCGCAGAATTATATCGAAAAGTAATGGCTAATTGTTCATGACGGTTTATGTCTGATGTTTCATCAGCCATGATTGAGAATGGAATATCTCTTAACTCATTTTTAATATTTCTAAAAATTAAGTTAGATATTGATTCGATAATATCATTTTGAATTAGGTTGCTGAGATATATACAATTTTTTGGTGCATTTTCAAGATATTCTTTAAATCCAATACAACGTCTTGTGAACAAATCGACAATATCAAGATATAAACCTTTATTTTTGCTCTCTGCTTTTTCATTATGACCTCGTAGGGGTCTTCCACCTTTGACTAACATGTGAACAATATCTATTAATTGTTTCATATATTCTCTATTACGTAATCTTTCATGCCCCTTTTTTCTAGCTTGTAATTTATTACTTTTATCTAAAACAAAATCAATTGGCTTGTCATTTTTAAACCTGGACCAAGAATCTAAACTATTTTGATGTCCCTTCGTTAATGCATGTTTTTCAAAAGCTGCAATGACTCTATTCCACGTTGAAAATCCTTTAGAAATAAATGCAGAGTTAGCCAATTCCATATTTAAAATCTCGCCATTGTTGAAAATTCGACAACAAAAACAAAATGCAGCATCTTTATCAATACTATATTCTAGCCAAGAAAATTTATCATACCAATCTTTGTTAAATGACCGATTTCTGGCATTTTTACCGTCTCCTATAATTTTTTGAGGAAATGTTAATATAGGTTGAAATGGTCCTCGACAAATAGCAGCTGATCTTTCTTGTCTATTTGTAGATAGTATTTGTAATGCAGGATCTCTTGCAAAGTTTAATGCATTTTGATTCTTATCTGAATCTAAAATTAATTAAATTGATATTTATAAGTACATGTATTTAAAAAACATTTATTAATAAATTAATAAATATATAATTTTGAAATACCCTAACCTCAAAGGTCGAAAATCGCTCATTTCATTTTTGGTTTGCTTGTGCAAAAAATTAAGGTTATTTTGTTGGTCTGTGTTATTATTTAAATCTAGCTTTTACTTGATTGATGATTAGTATATAGTCGCCTCAATAATAATTCTTATTAATTTTTATCTTCATTATAAATTAAATATATTAAACCGTGACCTAACAAATTTTGCGTGTAGTTTTCAATAGTTCAATAATTTATATTTTATATTTGACGAATAAATTTTATCTTTTTCTTTTTAATTTTTTGAGAAGAGAAACATAAAGTCTATTTGGAGAGAAATTTCATTATTCCATTATAAGTGTGAGACATACTTGATTTTGTATTAAAATTATATAGTAAAAATTGCTACATATATAGTTAACCTCCCAGATACATGTAATAAATTTTCTCACGTACATATTAATTTTTACTACATATATGTATGTATAGCAATTTTCACCATATACATAGTAATTTTTAACAAAATAAAATGTGTCCTAAATTTACTATGGTATAGAGTTAATTTACTTTATAGAATTTTTCTCCGCGTATGGTTGCCAACTTAACTTTCAAGTCTGCTAATGCATCAATATATTAATTTTTTAGCTAATAATATTTACGAGAAATGATTTAAAGAGTCAAAATTCTTGAAATTAGATTAAAACTAAATTGACTAATTTCTATACATTCTTTAAGAAAATATTCAGTATATACGTATTTATTTAATCACTAAGCGGTAAAAACGATATATATTATGTAAGTACTAATTATACTGCGTATTTTAAAATGCTTTTTACCCATAGTGTAATTTTAATGAATGCTTTAGAGAAAAATCGTATTGTAACGTATACCTTAAAAATAATAATGTTTGCGTCCTTAGATATTCAAAGAATCAAATGAAAATACAAGAAAATAGTTGTTTTAAATAAGAAATCAGTCCATATTATAAAATTTTATATAAAATATATTTTTTTCTTTATGTTATTTACCTTGATTTAGAATATTTCCAACTAATTTTAATTGAGAAAGGGTAGAGAATTTTCCTTGGGTATTATTATCTAAATTTATATTCGAATCCAAAGGATCTGTATTTACAGATAAATTTGAATGAGCTGAAAATTTATTAAAATTGAATTAATAAAAAGAGTAGAATAATATTGAATATTTACTATGTAGTGAAATTGTGTTACTTACATGTTAATTGTGATTCAAATTGTTCGTTGACAGTAATATTTTCTTGATTATTTACATTAATGTCACTTATATTACCATTATTTATATTGATATCACTTTTTTCAATTCTTAAATGTTCATTTTCATTCAGAAACTCTTCAACATTTCTATCTTTTTCTTCAGTATTATTTGGAACTGAGGTTAGATTAAAATTAATTACAGAATTTGTTTTTGAATTTTTAATTTTACTTTGTGTAGCACTATTGAGCCAATTTTTAAGAGAAGAATTTTTTTTCGACATATTGATGTACTTTTTTAATAACGGACTTATAGAGAACTCACAATTCAATATTGCAACTTTGTTTACTATGTATTATTACAGTTAAAGCAGTTGTCTGCAAACGTCACATATAGAAACAATGTAAAAATAGTTACCGACTGACGTTAAAAATACTAAATATTTGAAGTTTTGTATATTGCAGTTGTCTAAACTGTATAAGATGTATCAATGTAACTATAGAAACTAAGTTAGTGACTTATATTTAGCGTTTTAAAATTCTGCGGGTAATTCAAATTGAAACATAATCGTTAAAGTAGCTCTATACATTCGACATTAGTCAATAAAAATAGGAAATTTTATTTTTAAATTTTCACTGAAAATTATTTCAAAATTTATTATAATCTTTATTATTCATGAAAAATTTAAATAAATACAGAACAATAACAATTAATTGCATTGTATTTATTCGTGTTATCTGTGATATCGCTTTTATTTAATTTATTGACTTACTATTACAGTATTACTATCTCTATTATGTTTTATGACTGTGATATCATACTGTACTATTTTGATTTTATATGTACAAGGCTATTTAAAGTATTTTTATGTATTTTTTCAACTTTATTTGTAATTTTTCACGCTTTTTTGTAATTATAATACAAAATAAACAATATCTAATCTAATCTAATCTAATCTCATATGAGATTTTGGCACGAGAACTCATATGAGATCTCATTTATATTTTACATTTTCAACCCTACTAAAAAATATATATGAGATCTCATATGAGATCTCACATGCGATCTCAAATGAGATCTCACATGCGATCTCATATGCGATCTCATATCAGATCTCATATAAGATCCCGTATGAGATCTCATATATATTTTCTATTTTCAACCCTACAAAGAAATATATATGCGATCTCATATGAGTTCTTGCATGAGATCACACATTACAATCTCATATGAGATCTCATATGAGATCTCGTATGAGCTCTCATATATACTTTATATTTTTAACCCCTACCGAAATATCTATATGAGATCTCATATGAGATCGCATATGAGATCTCATATGAGATCTCATATAGATTTTTCAGTCGGGGTTGAAAATATAAAGTATATATGAGATCTCATATGAGATTGTAATATGAGATCTCATTTATATTTCTTAGTAGGGTTGAAAATAGAAAACATATACGAGATCTCATACAGGATCTCATATGAGATCTGATATGAGATCTCATATATATTTTTTAGTGGGGTTGAAAATGTAAAATATAAATGAGATCTCATATGAGATCTCATATATATTTTTCAGTAGGGATTATGTAACTATTGTACCAAATGCACGACACTGACACATTACTATTTATTCTCACGATAACGAAAAAATTCTTATACTTTCAATAGTTTAATAATTCATTTTAAAATGATTGTGAAAGTTATATCTATTAAAAAAAACTTTTCTTATTAGAGTTTATATAAACATTTAAATTAAAAATTAAATAAAATTTAGACCTTTGGCAGAAAAAACATACTGAAGACCTCCGTTGCTAATTAGAATTACAATGATTGCATAAATACAGCGACGTTAGATAAAAAATTTGAAAATATATACAATAATAAACTTATAATGACTTACATTTTTGCGTATTAATTTTTGAGGATAATGTTTTTTTATTCAAACTTTTTTCTTATTGAAAACGATGCACTGTGGTATTCAGGATTCGCGCCTTACCAAAGTTCGTAAAGAAAACGCAACGTTGCCATGTGTCAAAATGATTACCGTTAATTGTAAGGTTACAAGAGAAAATAATTTTTTGCTCTTCTTACAGACTCTGAATGATACTTTTTAAAAATGATATAGGTCCGGAATAAATTTCTACATATTATAGAATTTTTTCAGAATTTTTTCATTTTTCATAATTACAAAATAAGGCAAAATGTGTATCCCCCCATAAGATCACATGTTATTTTCAAACTGCAATTTCTCATGTTTAAAGCTCTGAAGGGTTACGAAATTTTAACCATAGCTTTATTACACCTTAATACGCCTGTATGTCAATTATCAAAAGATTTTCAATTTAAATTCTATTACCGAGGGTACTCCCTTAAATGTAAAATGAATATTTAAAGATAAAAAAAATTCAATCGATATTTCAAAATAAAAAATTTGAAGTCTTGCACTTTATTACTATAGAGTTAATCAAATTAAAAATATAACTAAGTAAAAATAACTACACTGAGAGAAAGACACGATTCATTTAAGTAACGTTTACTAAATATAACATAACGCTAAGTCACCTGACTAAATGATATCATTTAATAAAAGTTACTAAATCGAATTTCAATAAAACGTATGAAGAGATTATATTTCAACAAATTTTTTTAAGGTTACAATATTTCATTACCACGGGCATAACATATTTTTATTCCGTATCTTCCAATATAATGAAATATTCTCGGAGATAATTTTTGATTAATTATTTTTTGATTATAGTAAATGTCACAATTTTTTCTTTTAAGAATATTAATAGAGAATACAAGAACTTGACATCGCGACCGAAAACTTTAATTCTCATTCACCCTGGTAACACAATTTGTTGCAAGCACGATTGTGCAGAACTTGCGTGGTCTGTTTCCACATTTTAATGCATATCTGCTGAAATTTAATTGCGACTGAAACGTGCGTCAGATTTGTAACAGATTGCCAATCGAAACGTGCGATTCTAAGATAAGAATAAACACGCAAACTTGCAGCAGAATCGAAGCAGTCTTCCGTAAGAATCTTACAGCAGCACTTTACTCCAGAATTACATAAGAATGACATAAGTTAAGTGCAATTATATGACGAGAATAAACACGCAAACTTGCAGCAGAATTGAAGCAGTCTTCCGTAAGAATCTTGCAGCAGCACTTTACCTCAGAATTACATAAGAATGACATAAGTTGAGCGCAATTGTATGACGAGAATAAACACGTGAACTTGCAGAATAAGAATCGAAGCAGTCTTCCGTAAGAATCTTGCAGCAGCACAGTTTATAGAATTTCAAAGTTAATTAATAGTTCCAAAAATTGAAGTTACTTCATAGAATAAAGATAATACATTGTATTTTAATAAAAAATTTTCATTGTGAATATTATTAACATTTAACTAACGAGAACATGTTTATAAGAGTTGTTGACAGATGTTAAGAAAGCTAATGTTGAATTTAAAAATTATAATTTAATGAAAATATAATAATTTATAATTGCGATACATTTAATGCATTTCTTTAAATTTTACGTGTTCTTACTACCGATGCCTACACCTATAGGCACATATTGGCTAAAAGAAAAAAAGAAGGAACGCAAAAAACAATTGACATATATACAGAAAGGGGTGGGCGCTGATGTTATAATATAAAATTATATACATGTAGACATTGGGGAGAAGAGAGGAGACCATTGCAGCCAACTGTAAAATATAAAAAAAGTAGATGAAAAATTTTTATAATATCTAAGAAAAGTTTTAAATAAATTTCTATCAGTAAAAGATGATAAATATTTTGGTTCTACATTCATACGTAATTCTGTAGTAAAGTTTTGTCGCAAGATTCTTATGCGAGATAGCTTCAAGTATGCTGTATACTCGCGTGATTATTCTTATAATAAGATTGCATTTAACTTTTGTCCTTCTGATGTAATTTAAGCGCAAATCTGCTGCAAGATTCTCACATAAAACTGCTTTGATTCTGCTGTACATTTGCGTGTTTATTCTTGTCATATAATTGCACTTAACTTTTGTCATATTTATGTAATTCTGGGGTAAAGTGCTGCTGCAAGATTCTTACAGAAGACTGCTTCGGTCCTGCTGCAAGTTTACGTGTTTATTTTCGTCATACAATTGCACTCAACTTATGTCATTCTTATATAAATCTGAGGTAAAGTGCTGCTGCAAGTTTCTGATGCAAGACTGTTTCGATTCTGTTATAAGCTTGTGTACTTATTACGATTCGCAGAACCGCACTTGACAATTTGCAATTCTTACGTAATTGTGCTGCAAAACTTTGTCGGGAATTATTTACTCAATTTTGTTGCTAGTGTCTGTAATAAGTTTTTTCCGCAAGTTTACTGCAAAATATCTTCAAGATTCTGCGCATTCTTTCCGTTCCGTAGATTGCACTTTCTCTCTGCCAGAAACGTGCAATTCTGTTGCACTCATCTGCTGTAATTTCTTTTCATAAAAAACCCTATGAAATGCGGAAACAGACAGCACATGTTCTGCTGCAATTTTTTGATTTTCAAGAAAATTGCAGCAAGATTGCAGCAAAATTACGTTGACCATGTTACCAGGGCAGTAAGTATTACTTTACAAACATTTCATTTTACTATATTCATTTATATAAAATAAGTCATGAAAAAATGGTTCAATAAAATATATTTAATTAATTCAATCGTTTCTTTCTCTCAGTCCATAAAATCAATAATTACACAATCATCATGTGATACTTAAAATATTTTGAAAACTTTATATAAGAGCTATGAATTGAGGAACAAAAGTTTTCTTCCCGGTTGAAAATAAACACATAGTTTTATTACATGATTTTATCATATGGTTTTATTATATGGTTTTATCATATGGTTTTATTACATGTTTTTTGGTTTCAATTTATCATATGATGAAAGTATATGATAAAATCATATAATATAACCCTATGATGAAATCGTATAGTGAAACTATATGGTGAAGACAAAATAAAACCATATTCACGGAGAGAAGAAACAGTTAACAGCTACTCAAAAAATTTGGAATCATTACTAACTTTGTAAAAGAATAAATACAAATCTATAATTTAGCGCCACGCGATAAAAGTAAGGTTATGATTTTACAAATGATCTGAGAAAACTAAGGACTGATTACTAAAGAGTTAGATAGCTAGTCATAAAAAGTTAAATGAAGAGTCAAACTGAGAATTATTGTCTGCAGTCTGCCTATAGACAAACTACAGACAATAATTCTCAATTTGACTCTTCATTTAACTTTTTATGACTATCTACCTAACTCTTTAGTAATCAGAGGGGCTATTCGAGTAGTGATACACATGTATGTATAACGCGAATTCTATGCGCGCGCAGACTTTTTATTCTCTTGCCGACAACTATCGTCGCGATACGTACATACATATCGTTACTTGAATATCCCCTCAGTCCTTAGTTTTCTTAGATCATTTGTAAAATCGTAACCTTACTTTTGTTGCGTGGTGCAAAAATATAGATTAGTATTTATTCCCATTCCTTTGATTATTGTCGAACAAAGTTAGTAATGATTCCAAATTTTTTGAGTAGCTGTTAACTGCTTTTTCTCTCCGTGTGTATGGTTTTATTTTATCTTCACCAAATAGTTTCACTGCACGATTTCATCATAGGGTTATATTATATGATTTTATCATATACTTTCATCATATGATAAATTGAAACCAAAAAACATGTAATAAAACCATATGATAAAACCATATAATAAAACCATATGATAAAATCATGTAATAAAACTATGTGTTTTTTTTCAACCGAGTTCTTTCAAAAAATGTATAAAAATATTGTATAATAGTTTAGATTTCGTATAATGTAATAATTTTAACATAAAATGCTTGATACCGTAAAAGGAAATTAATGAAGTAGTATGTAAGGCTCACCTCTGCACTGTGTCGCTAGTAGCGTACTTTTCTGCTATGCGTGAACTTGTAACAGATAGGCTACGTGTAGGAGATAGGCTACGTATAACACGTACACAAGTAGTATTTAGATTTTTTATGAGCGATTGAAGGATGTAATAATTCGCAATAATAAAAATATTACTTAATTATAATATTTTATTAATTAATAATAATTTTGTAATTTTTTTGATAAACATAACCTGTAAGAAATATGATGTATTTTAGAGATGCAGAGTTCTATTATTATTTGTAGTCCATCTGTTACAAGTCCACGCATAGCAGAAAAGTACGCTACTAGACTACTAGCGACACAGTACGGAGGTGAGCCCTACAGGCTTTCATACAAAATTACTTTAAATGCATATACTTACTTCAAATAAATAAATAAAAAAGTATTTAATTACTTCTATTTTCATTTAATGACTGAATATTTTTATTATTTTGAATATTACATCTTTCAGTCGCTCATAAAAAATCTAAATACTACTTGTGTACGCGTTATACGTAGCCTATCTTCTACACGTAGTCTATCTGTTACAAGTCCACGCATAGTAGAAAAGTACGATACTAGCGACACAGTACGGAGGTGAGCCCTACAGGCTTCCGTACTTTTTTTTATTATTATTCTTTTATAACTAGTAGAAAAAACTGCTATAATATAATAAAAAGTACTTGAAAAATGTATTCAAAAAGCCTCAGAAGAAAAATAAAGAAATTAAAAACAAAAATTAGCAATATGCTTGATCGGCCCCATTTTATACGTTTTTTTATTAATATTAGCGTAAGAAATTAATAGATATTAATTATTCTTTATTACAACATTAAATTGTAATATTTAATTGAAAAAATTTGTGAAATTCTGAAAAACATTTTTTGTACTCTTCTATTATTGTTTGTTTTGCAATATTTTTTAGTAAATAGGATTATTCTAAAGTTGATATTTCATAGTCAAGGTTTTTAAAAAATATACATAAAAAATTATAATTTTTAATCTAAAAATATTATGAATTATTTGATTTATTTAAACATTTTAAATTGGAAATATAAAAAAATTGTCTTTAAATGTAAATAACTTTAAGGCGAAATGTTATTTAACAAAAATATTATTTTATAGGCAAAATATTTAAAATATCGCAAAATCATTGATATGCAAAATAGAAAGCAATAATATATTTTATTCTTGCAACGTTGTGTACCAATAATAACATTACCTTATTCTTCTTCTTTGATCGCTTCCTTTTTCTTTTTGCCGAAGTATCAGCTTTAGCAGCAAAAGCTTCTGGGTTATTTTTTTTTGGCTTGATTATGATAAAAAAAAATAATTGTTATAATTTTTAATTATTATTAATTTAATATTATTTATATAATATTATTTATATTACCTTCTTTATCACGTCAACGTTTACTTAATCTTTTTTTCTTTTTTTTTGTAATAGCTCCAGTCTCTGAATTTGACGCATTAGTATTACCTAAAAAATAATTATTATATTTAACAAAGTAATTGCTTACTACAACACGTATTAATTACATGTAATACTCTAGCGTACGAAGGATGAATGCAAGCAAAACTAGTATTTATCGCTTGAGTAGTAGTCCAGATACATTAATAATTACATTCGAGTATGATCATTTTTATTATTTTTAATAAATTATTATTTTTTTAAAAATATTTTCGTTTAGTAAAATCTCTCTCTACAATTTTAAATATCTTACCTTCCTCCATCCATGATTGGATTAAACTTTAAGAGGAGGCTGTATAGTTCTGTCCTTGTCTAATCTAAATTTTCGTTATTATGACTAAATTAAATATTTTTATACAAAAGTAAGGGCAGAGCCCAATAGATTTAAGGATGAGCAGACGATTCTATTCTATGAAAAAATATAAAATTTTCATTAGTTTTCGAGTGAAGTCTGAAACGGAAAAAGAGTTAAATTTGATTAAAGTGTTCAACTCTTTTTCCGTTTCAGACTTCACTCGAAAACTAATGAAAATTTTATATTTTTTCATAGAATAGAATCGTTTGTTTATCCTTAAATCTATTGGGCTCTGCCCTTACCTTTGTATAAAAATATTTAGTTTACTAATTATAACGAAAATTTAGATTAGACAAGGACAGAACTATACGGCCGCCTCTTAAAGACTTTCATTCTCGCTGGGCTCATTGATTTCTGAATTTTCAAATCTGCTCGAACGCTTAAAATATTAAATAATTGAATAGCATCTTTGATTAATGGTCGACACTGAAAAGTACCATCGATAAAAAATGAGTTGCATTTGTGAAAAATGCTTTTATAAAATTAATATTATAAAAAATGATGTGGCAAAAGCCATCAGCATCTGTTATTTTAATGACAGTAAGCTCATTATGTCTATTTTTCAAAATTTTCGAATATTTATTTCCTTTTAGCTGCTCAGCAAACTCTTCAAATGTGTTTGGATTGTTGGGGTAATAATCTAACCTCCACCTTTTCATATTGGACCTCATGGAGGTCAGAGTTATTGAGTAAGCTGCGTTTGGAAAGCTAAAAAAAATATCGCTACTTAATTTATAGAAAAAAATACATTTAAAATGCAAAATCAAATTTTGTCAGAACAATTGAGTAAACGGGTGCAATAACGTCTTTAACGCTTATCTAGCTGAAATATTGACATCACCGCAACCAAATTTCCAAAGTTGCGGTAATTAAAAAAAAATTGTATTAAGCAAAGGATAACAAATAATATCATTTTTATTTTCAAATTTTGTTTGTCAAATGATTATATTCCCGAGAAAAATAACATGAATTTTTTCGTTGGATAAGCGCTAAGGACGTTATTGCAGCCGTTTACAAAAATTGTTCGCGATATATACGAATTCACAGTTAAATTTCCTAGAAGTATTTTAAACATTGATATATTTGTAATAAATTGTACTAGAAATTATGGCAATTGTTTGCCATAATGACAGTCTGTTACAGCTTCAAAATAAAATATTGTAGCTGTTAAGAAAGTATTGCAACTGTAACTCTATTATTTTCTCCGTTTATATATTGACTTACAGTTCGCATGCTGTATCGTATAATTCGGAAAATTTACTGTAGTATTTATTTTTTAATTCGACCTGAATCCATTCTTTTATAGCTATGATTTCATCTTCATCATCACAGCCATCGCAATGAGGATCGTGCGGTTGTAGTATTTTAAGTTCTTCATCTTGAACTTTTGTTGCAGTACCATGACAACAGCTTGTTTTACATCTAAAATATCTAAAATTTCTAAGGCTTTTTCATTAGTGAATCAAAGTTACTAAAAATCATTGAGTTAAGTAGAAAAATTTTAACTTATTCATCAATTCAAATTTATAATATTACGTCAAGCGTCATGTTAATAATATTTGAATGTTCATGATTATTGTAGACAGTATTTAACCCAAAAAAAACCCTTGAAAAATAACAAACAAAATTTTATTTTTGTGTTTAAAAATTTTTTTTTGAAACTATTACTTTTTTTATTTATTCCTATATTTTAATTTTTCATTTCATTATATGACATTAATTGCAGTAATTTTTTCGAACTATGTATACTTTCATTTTTTGGTTCCGAAATAAAGTATAATTTTATTTTAAAATATTGGAAAGTGACGTTCTTAAAAAATGAATAAACACCTTGCATGATTTGTTGTGATATTGATAATTTAAAATTTTTTAGTTTATATTTGTTTTAGCGTCTTTCAAAAATTGTGCTTACAGTAGAAAAAATCAATGAGTTACCGTCACGCCATATTGCATTTTTTTGTATACGTGTGACTGTACCAACATTCGACTTAAACGTAAAAAAGAAGCCTTAAAATTTCGTAAATCATATTTAGTTTTCGATATTCCTATTGATTTAAATTTGCAGGAAATAAGGAATGACACATATAAAAATGGAAATAATTAAATAACTTTTTTTATCTTACTTTGATATATCAACTGCCAATTTTTTCAATATGATTTCTTGACAGTTTAATTAATAGCTTTAAATTTGGCATTTTTCTGATATTTCGGTAAAGGACCCCGGAAGATTCTTATGGGTTTCTGGGTCCCGGTGAAATTTGATAATAGTATGACCAAATTGTAGCTTATTTTTTTCTGAATATAAGTCTCCATGGGCTCAAGTCCCGAAAATGCACAGATTTTAAGTAAATAATAATTAAAGTCGTTGATTTCTGGAAAGGTTAGAGTGACCAAAGGCGTAACTTCAATTGTTCGATATGCTCATTATATAGTTGTTATTTGAATAATTAATTAAAATAATTTTATGTTTAATAAACTTAGAATTATATAAAATATGATTATTTAAAATAATTTTAAAAAAACTTGGAACATAGAATTATTACACTATTATTCTATACAATAAAATAATTATTTTTCAAATATTTTATAATAAGAAAAAATATCATTTGATGTGTTTATGGTCCATGGGTTTATAATTTTTTAGTTTATGGGTTTATGGTTCATGGTTTATGGGTTTATGGTTTATGGGTTTATAGTTCATGGTTTATGGGTTTAGGGTTTATGGGTATATGGTTTATGGGTATATGCTTTATAGGTTTATGGGTTTATGGTTTATGGGTTTATGGCTTTACGATTTATGGGTTTATAAGTTTCCGGTTTATGGGTTCATAGTTTATGGGTTTATGGTTTATGGGTATACGGTTTATGGGTTTAAGGTTTATGGGTTTACGGTTTATGGGCTTATGGTTTGTGGGTTTATGGGTGTTTATGGGTTTATGCTTTAAGGGTCTATGGGTTTATGGTTTATGGGTTTATAGTTTACGGGTTTGTGGTTTATAGGTTTATGGTTTATGGGTTTATGGTTTATGGGTTTACGTTTTATGGGTTCATAGTTTATGGGTTTATAGCTTTACAATTTATGGGTTTCTTATCTATGGTTTTATTGTTTATGGGTTTAGGGTTTATGGGTTTATCCATTTATGAGTTTACGATTTATGGGTTTATGGTATTATGGTATATGGGTTTATGGTTCATATTTTATGGGTTTATGGTATATGGGTTTATGGTTCATAGTTTATGGGTTTATGGGTTTATGGTTCATGGTTTTAAGGTTTATGGGTTTATGGATTATGGTTTATGGGTTTATGGTTTATGGGTTTATGGTTTATGGATTTACGGTTTATGGGTTTACGGTTTATGGGTTCACGGTTTGTGGGTTTATGCTTTAAGGGCCTATAGGTTCATGGTTTATAGGTTTATAGTTTACGAGTTTATGGTTTATGGGTTCATAATCTATGGGTTTATGGTTTATGCGTTTATGGTTTATGGGTTTATGGTTTATGGGTTTCTGGTTTATGGGTTTATGGTTTATGGGTTTATGTTTTATGGATTTCTGGTTTATGGGTTTATGGGTTTATAGTTTATGGGTTTGCGGTTTATGGGTTTACGGTTTATGAGTTTATGGGTTAATAGGTTTATTCTTCAAGGGTCTATGGGTTTATAGTTTGTTGGTTTATAGTTTACGGGTTTATGGGTTTATGGTTTATGGGTTTATAGGTTTATGGTTTATGGGTTTACGGTTTATGGGTTTACGGTTTATGGGTTTATGGTTTATGGGTTTATGGGTTAATAGGTTTATTCTTTAAGGGTCTATGGGTTTATGATTTATTGGTTTATAGTTTACGGGTTTATGGTTTATGGGTTTATGGTTTTTTGGTTTATAGTTTACGGGTTTATGGTTTATGGGTTTATGGGTTTAGGGTTTATGGGTTTATCCATTTATGAGTTTACAATTTATTGGTTTATGGTTTTATGGTATTTGTGTTTATAATTCATAGTTTATGGGTTTATGTGTTCATGGTTTATGGTTTTAAAGTTTATGGTTTATGGGTTTATGGTTTATGGGTTTACGGTTTATGGGTTTAAGGTTTATGGGTTTACGGTTTATGCTTTAAGGGTCTATGGGTTTATGGTTTATGGGTTTATAGTTTACGGGTTTATGGTTTATGGGTTTATGGTTTATGAGTTTATGGTTTATGGGTTTACGGTTTATGGGTTCATAGTTTATGGGTTCATAGCTTTACAATTTATAGGTTTCTTATCTATGGTTTTATTGTTTATGGGTTTAGGGTTTATGGGTTTATCCATTTATGAGTTTACGATTTATGGGTTTATAGTATTATGGTATATGGGTTTATGGTTCATATTTTATGGGTTTATGGTATATGGGTTTATGGGTTTATGGGTTTATGGTACATGGTTTTAAGGTTTATGGGTTTATGGTTTATGGATTATGGTTTATGGGTTTATGGTTTATGGGTTTACGGTTTATGGGTTTACGGTTTATGGGTTTATGGTTTGTGGGTTTATGCTTTAAGGGCCTATAGGTTTATGGTTTATAGGTTTATAGTTTACGGGTTTATGGTTTATGGGTTCATAATCTATGGGTTTATGGTTTATGCGTTTATGGTTCATGGGTTTATGGTTTATGGGTTTCTGGTTTATGGGTTTATGGTTTTTGGGTTTATGTTTTATGGGTTTATGGGTTTATGGTTTATCGGTTTATGGTTTATGGGTTTACGGTTTATGGGTTTACGGTTTATGGGTTTATGGTTTATGGGTTTATGGGTTAATAGGTTTATTCTCCAAGGGTCTATTGGTTTATGGTTTATTGGTTTATAGTTTACGGGTTTATGGGTTCATGGTTTATGGGTTTAGGGTTTATGGGTTTATCCATTTATGAGTTTACGATTTATTGGTTTATGGTTTTATGGTATATGTGTTTATGGTTCATAGTTTATGGGTTTATGTGTTCATGGTTTATGGTTTTAAGGTTTATGGGTTTGTGGTTTATGGGTTATGGGTTTACGGTTTATGGGTTTAAGGTTTATGGGTTTACGGTTTATGGGTTTATGGTTTGTGGGTTTATGGGTGTTTATGGGTTTATGCTTTAAGGGTCTATGGGTTTATGGTTTATGGGTTTATAGTTTACGGGTTTATGGTTTATGGGTTTATGGTTTATGGGTTTATGGTTTATGGGTTTACGGTTTATGGGTTTATAGTTTATGGGTTTATAGCTTTACAATTTATGGGTTTATTATCTATGGTTTTATTGTTTATGGGTTTATCCATTTATGAGTTTACGATTTATGGGTTTATGGTATTGTGGTATATGGGTTTATGGTTCATAGTTTATGGGTTTATGGGTTTATGGTTTTAAGGTTTATGGGTTCATGGTTTATGGATTATGGTTTATGGGTTTATGGTTTATGGGTTTATGGTTTATGGGTTCACGGTTTATGGGTTCACGGTTTATGGGTTCACGGTTTATGGGTTTATGGTTTATGGGTTAATGGGTCTATGGGTTTATGGTTTATGGGTGTATAGTTTACGTGTTTATGGGTTATGGTTTATGGGTTGACGGTTTATGAGTTCATAGTTTATGGGTTTATGACTTTACAATTTATGGGTTAATTATTCATGGTTTTATTGTTTATGGGATTAGGGTTTATGGGTTTATCTATTTAT
The DNA here is from genome assembly GCA_017163975.1 of Anastatus disparis. Lineage (NCBI taxonomy): Eukaryota > Metazoa > Arthropoda > Insecta > Hymenoptera > Eupelmidae > Anastatus > Anastatus disparis. The sequence continues at coordinate 1,436,988 of JAFFSR010000072.1, forward strand.
GAGTTTACGATTTATTGGTTTATGGTTTTATGGTATATGGGTTTATGGTTCATTGATTATGGTTTTAAGGTTTATGGGTTAATAGTTTATGGGTTTATGCTTCAAAGGTTTATAGGTTTATCGTCCTTGGATTTAGGTTTACGGTTTTATGGTTTATGGGTTTATGGTTTATCGTTTATGGATTAATGGGTTTATGATTTATGGGTTTATGACTTATGGGTTAATGGGTTAATGGGTTAATGGTTTATGGTTCTTGGATTTGGGTTTATGGGTTTATGGTTTATAACTTTACGAGTTATGGGTTTATAAGTTTACGGTTTATGGAATCATAGTTTATAGGTTTATTACTTTACGATTTATGGGTTTATTATTGATGGTTTCATTGTTCATGAGTTTAGGGTTTATGGGTTTATGGTTCATGCGTAAAATAAATGTAATAATTATGAGTGCGAGTATTCGATTCTATGGAAAACTCAAATAAATCACTTGACGCTAGGAGTTCGTGTCGGAAATTAATCGAGTTACTTGGAAAAAAGTATGAATAACTCGAATTGTTCGTAAAAATATGAGCTGCTCAGAGTACTCGAATGAATCGAATTATTCAAAGAAATATGAATTACTCTAATAACTCAAGTTACTCAAAAATATAGGTGCTTTTTTTATTAACATTTTTTGTAGAAACTAGTTTATCCTTTATTTATTTTTTGGAAAGGAGGCTTCCTTTTCCCGCCAACTCTGGTAGGTGCTTTGCCACATTTTTATTTTCATGTTATCATATATTAATGCCGCTACTTCACGTTTCACAACAAATGTATGCTTAATGCGGCTGAATATGACGCCCGTCGTTTATGAAACAGTAATAGCTCATGCCAATTTTAGCAGAATCCAGCCTTAGCGCCCGCTGGATTTAGCGAACGCTAATTTCAGCCGACGTTAATTTCAGAAGATGCCATATTTAGCACCAGCTAATATTGCTAGTTACTGCTAGATTTAGCGCACGCTAATATTTTCATTTCCCGCTGGATTTAGCGATCGTAATTTAAAGCGGACTCAAGCTGAGCGCACGTTATTTTCGCAAATAAATGTTAGTTTTAGCACACGCTCACATCGCAAGCTTACGCTTGTTTTAGCGTGTGCTTCTTTTAGCATACGCTATAATCAGCACACGCTAATTTTTTCATTACACGCTATATTCAGAACACGCTAATTTTGCTAATGTGTGCTTGATTTAGCGCACGCTAGTTCTAGCAGAATCCTGTTTTTGGGCACGCTAACATTGCAAGTCTACGCTGGTTTTAGCGTGCGCTTCTTTCAGCATACGCTATATTCAGTACACGCCAATTTTTCCATTACATGCTAGATTTAGCACACGCTGATTTTAGCATAATCCAGCCTTAGCGCCCGCTGGATTTAGCGAACGTTAATTTCAGCAGACGCAAAATCTAGCTCTAATTAGCAAACTTAGTACGTGCTAAATCTAGCGTAAAATGAAATATTATCGTGTGCTCAATATAGCGTATGCAAAAATAAGCGCACGCTAAGACTAGCGTAAGCTTGCAATGTTAGCGTGTGCTTAAACTAGCATTTATTTGCGAGAATAACGTGCGCTAAGCTTGAGTCCGCTTTAATTCACGATCGCTGAATCTGGCATGAAATAAAAATAATAGCGTGCGCTAAATCTAGCAATAACTAGCAATATTAGCCGATGCTAAATATAGCATCTTCTGAAATTAGCGTCTGCTAAAATTAACGTTCGCTAAATCAAGCGGGCGCTAAGGCTGGATTCTGATAAAATTAGCGTGTGCTAAATCTAGCATGTAATGGAAAAATTAGCGTGTGCTAAATATAGCGTATGCTAAAAGAAGCGCACGCTAAAACCAGCGTAGGCTTGCAATGTTAGCGTGCGCAAAAACGAAAGTCTGCTAGAACTAGCGTGCGCTAAATCTCACACATTAGCAAAATTAGCGTGTGCTAAATCTAGCATGAAATGGAAAAATTAGCGTGTGCTGAACATAGTGTATGCTAAAAGAAGCACACGCTAAAACTAGCGTAAGCATGCGATGTTAGCGTGTGCTAAAACTAGCATTTATTGGCGAAAGTAACGTGCGCTAAGCTCGAGTCTGCTTTAATTCACGATCGCTGAATCCAGCATGAAATAAGATTATTAGCGTGCGCTAAATCTAGCAATAACTAGCAATATTAGCCGGTGCTAAATATAGCATCTTCTGAAATTAGCATCCGCTGAAATTAGCGTTCGCTAAATCCAGCGGGCACTCTGGCTGGATTCTGCTAAAATTAGCGTGTGCTAAATCCAGCATGTAATGGAAAAATTAGCGTGTGCTGAATATAACGTATGCTAAAAGGAGCGCACGCTAAAACCAGCGTAGGCTTGCAATTTTAGCGTGCTTAAAAACGAGAGTCTGCTAGAACTAGCGTGCGCTAAATTTAGCAGACATTAGCAAAATTAGCGTGTGCTAAATCTAGCGCAAAATGGAAAAATTAGCATGTGCTGAATATAGCGTATGCTAAAAGAAGCACACGCTAAAACTAGCGTAAGCTTGCGATGTTAGCGTGTGCTAAAACTAGAGTCTACTAATACTAGCGTGCGCTGAATTTAGATTTTTTTAGCAGAATCAGCGTGTGCTAATACTTGAAACTGCTAAAATTAGGGTGCGCTTAATCTAGCGATCACGAGCAATATTAGCTAGTGCTAAGTATAGCATTTTCTGAAATTAGCGTCAGCTAAAATTAACGTTCGCTAAATCCAGCGTGAAATGGGAATATTAGCGTGCGCTAAATCTAGCAATAACTAGCAATATTAGCCGGTGCTAAATATAGCATCTTCCGAATTTAGCGTCTGCTGAAATGAGCATTTGCCAAATCCAGCGTGCGCTAAGACTAGATTCTGCTTAAATAAGTGTGTGCTAAATCTAGCGCGAAATTGAAAAATTAGCGTGTGCTGAATATAGCGTATGCTAAAAGAAGCGCACAAACTGTGGTGATGATTATTGGTGATTATAGTCAATACCATAGTTATGTAATGATAACTATGATTGATTATAAAACTGTAATGATGATTATACGTGATTATAGTAATTACTATAGTTACGTAGCAATAACTAAAAATGAATGTAAGACTGTAGTGATGATTGTTGGTGATTATAGTCTTAACTATAATTTTGAGGTAATAACTATAATTGATTATAAAACTGTTGTAATGATTATAGGTCAATATAATCATTACTATAATTTTTTGGTAATAATAATAACTCTAATTGATTATATAATTGTAGTGATGATTATAGGTGATTATAGTCATTACTATAGTTTCGTGGTAATAACTACAATTGATTATAAAACTGTGGTGATGATTATTGTTGATTATTGATTATAGTCAACACTATAGTTACGTAGTAATAACTATGATTGATTATAAAACTGTATTGATGATTATACGTGATTATAGTCATTACTATAGTTACGTAGCAATAACTAAAAATGAATGTATGACTGTAGTGATGATCGTAGGTGATTATAGTCTTAACTATAATTTTGTAGTAATAACTATAATTGATTATAAAACGGTTGTAATGATTATAGGTGAATATAATCATTAATTATAATCACTAATTGATTATATAATTGTAGTGATGATTATAGGTGACTATAGTCATTACTATAGTTTCGTGGTAATAACTACAATTAATTATAAAACTGTGCTGATGATTATTGTTGATTATAGTCAATACTATAGTAACGTATAATAACTATGATTGATTATAAAACTGTAATGATGATTATACGTGATTATAGTCATTACTATTGTTACGTAGTAATAACTATTATTAATGTAAAACTGTTGTGATGATTATATGTCATTACAGTCATATAGTTACATAGTAATAATTATAATTGAATCGTTAAACTGTACAATCTTAAGCAACTTATATCAGCAAAATATTTTCCGAGTCAAAAGAAATGTCGATGTTAAGGAAAAAGGAGAATATTACATTGTTAACCAAGGGAGTAGAATAGGTGATTTATGCTCGAGACGCGACAATAAAGACGAGGTCAAATACACCTTCACTTCCGTGGTTAATATATTACTGTTTCATACACGACGGGCGTCATATTCAGCCGCATTGAGTATACATTTGTTGATAATACGTGAAGTAGCGACATTAATATATGATAACATGAAAATAAAAATGTGGCAAAGCACCTACCGGAGTTGGCGTGAAGGGAAAGCCCCCGCTCCGAAAAATAAATAAAAGATAAACGAGTTTCTACAAAAAATATTAAAAAAAAGCACCTATATTTTTGAGTAACTTGAGTTATTAGAGTAATTCATATTTCTTTGAATAATTCGATTCATTCGAGCACTCTAAGCAGCTCATATTTTTACGAACAATTCGAGTTATTCATATTTTTTTCTAGTAACTCGATCAATTTTAGACAAGAACTCGTATAGTCCAGTGATTTATTTGAGTTGTTCATAAAATCGAATACTTGCACACGTAATTATTACATTTATTTTACGCATAAACCATAAGCCCATAAACAATAAAATCATCAATAAACCCATAGAGCGTAAAGTAATAAACCGTAAACTTATAAACCAATAACTCGTAAAGTTATGAACCATTAAACCATAAACTCATAAACTATAAACCCATAAACCATAAACCCAAATCCAAGAACCATAAACCATTAACCCATTAACACATAAATCATAAACCCATAACCCATAAACCCATAAACCATAAACCATAAACCCATAAACCCAAATCCGAGAACCACAAACCCATATACACTTAAAGCATAAACCCATAAACCATTAACTCATAAACCATAAACCCATAAACCATAAACCTATAAACCCATAAACCATGAACTATAAACTCATATGCCATAAAACCATAAACCCATAAATCGTAAACCCATAAATGCATAAACCCATAAACCATAAACACATGAACCCATAAAACCATAAACCATGAACCCATAAACCATAAACCCATAAAATATAAACCCATAAACCATAAACCCAAATCCAAGAACCATAAACCCATAAACCCATGAACCATAAACCCAAATCCAAGAACCATAAACCATTAACCCATAAACCTATAAATCATAAGCCCATGAACCATAAACCCATAAACCCATAAACTATAAACCATAAACCATAAACTCGTAAACCCAAATCCAAAAACCATTAACCCATAAACCACAACCCCATAAACCCTTAAAGCGGAAACCCATAAACCCATAAACCCGTAAACCGAAATCCAAGAACCATAAACCCATAAACCCATAAACCCTTAAAGCATAGACCCATAAACCATAAACTCATAAACCATAAACCCATAAACCCATAAACTATGAACCCATAAACCATAAACTTATAAACCCATAAATCGTAAAGCCATAAGCCCATAATTCCATAAACCATACACCCATAAACCCATGAACCCATAAACCATAAACCCATAAACCGTAAACCCATAAACCATAAACCCATAAACCATAAACCCATAAACGATAAACCATAAACCCATAAACCCATAAACCTTAAAACCATAAACCATAAACCCATAAACCATAAACCCATAAACCCATAAACCTTAAAACCATAAACCCTAAACCCATAAACAATAAAACCATAAATAATAAACCCATAAATTGTAAAGCCATAAACCCATAAACTATGAACCCATAAATCGTAAACTTATAAACCCATAAATCGTAAAGCAATAAACCCATAATTCCATAAACCCATCAACCCATAAACCATAATCCATAAACCCATAATCCATAAACCCATAAACCCATAAACCATATACCCATAAACCATAAACCCATAAACCATGAACCATAAACCCATAAATCATGAACCATAAACCCATAAACCAAAAAATTATAAACCCATGAACCATAAACACATCAAATGATATTTTTTCTTATTATAAAATATTTGAAAAATAATTATTTTATTGTATATAATAATAGTGTAATAATTCTATGTTCCAAGTTTTTTTTAAATTATTTTAAAAAATTATATTTTATATAATTGTAAGTTTAGTTAACATAAAATTATTTTAATTAATTATTTAAATAACTATATAATGAGCATATCAAACAATTGAAGTTACGCCTTCGGTCACTCTAACCTTCCCAGAAATCAACGACTTTAATCATTATTTACTTAAAATCTGTGCATTTTCGGGACTTGAGCCCATGGAGACTTATGTTCAGAAAAAAATAAGCTACAATTTGGTCATAATATTATCAAATTTCACCGGGACCCAGAAACCCATAAGAATCTTCCGGGGTTCTTTTCAATATAAATATTTTAGCGATATATAATTTTATTTATAATTAATAAAATATTTACAAACGATTTCAGTAATAACTATTCAACAATATTTCCAATAATAGTATTATAAAAATTATTGATGAATTCAATTTATATTTTACATGTAGTTGAGATTATAACTATAACCTTTAATGTTAAAAATAAATAAAAAAAAACACAAATTCAACATACTATTATTAGCCACAACTTTATTTATTTATTATAAGTGCATATGAAAAATACTGAAAGACATTGGGGAGTTGTCACGTAAGATATTTCAAGGTAACAAGACATTTTTTCAATTCGCAGAAGTACTCTCGACGATAACATATTCTATGATAATTTTTTTTCCGACATTTAAAAATTAACAAATAAAACCAAGCAGACTAACGGAATCATCCAGTAAGATAACGATCCAGTAAGATCACGTTATTTTAAAATCACATAAAAATAACTATCAAAGAATACGTTTCCGTCAACTGTACATACAAAATGCGTGGTTATCGATATAAAAAATAAAATAAATACTCCAATTTCTTGAAACGCTTAAAATCATTGTAGTATTCATTACGTTTATGAGTTTATAAAGTTTACAATATAAAATTATAAGAAAAATGCTTTTCTTTTTATTCAATAAAATAGTTAGGAACAATTTTATGAAAAAAATTATTTACCACGATATTATAAATTATTTTACGACAATTTGAAAATAACATATTATTTACTACGATATGATTCAAAATGTTGAAGATGGAAAAAAAATTTAATATCAATTGAAATCGTATAATTTTAAAAAATATTGATGACAATAAATTACATTTGGGTATGAAAATAAATATATTTATAATCATGTGGTTTATTTATTTGATTGCTACAGTTGTAACATTATATTTATGAAATTAAAATTTTATAATATATCCATATACAATAATATAAAATTTATAGTCGATATTTACTATTGAAAAGAAAAGGGAAGCATAAGCATTACATTATCTTGTATATGCAATTTAAAATCAAAAGAATTAATTTAACTAAATATTATAATATAAAAAAGTTAGCTTTCAATTTTCTGAATTTGAAGGCTTATTGTTTTCTTTCAGTTTTAATAATAACCAGAAGCATTTGTTCATAAAGTTAAGAAAACAAATTGTGATTATGCTGAGTTTTTTCAAAGTTATCTGTGTCTATGATAAGTGATAAAACACATCGTGATGTCACGTAAGATATTTTAAAAGAAAGCAGTATTCTTTAAATTCATGGAAACAACGCCGCGGTGCGCGGTGCGGCTTACGTTAAAAAAATTATAAATTAAAACATTCTCACTTTTTAAAACCACCTGCAATTTGTTATTTTTATGCTTTTTTGGTATCATTTCAATATAAATCTTGTTGAAATATGTAGTTTTCTTGGTAGTTAATGAAATATGTACTAAGTACTTTAGTAGTAACTATTCAACAATACTATTTCCAATAATAGCATGAAAAATAATACTAAAAAGAATTCGATTCGATATGAAGATAAATCGTACACTCATGAAATTTTTAAAATCAAATATTAAATTAAAGAATAAATAACTATTTACAAAATTGTTTATCATTAAATAAAAATGAAATTGTTTTCTATTTTCATACGTTCCAAAAAAATGTAATATTTCCACGTTTCTATATATTATTAAAACAAAAAAAGAAACATAATCTTTTTAATTAAATATTTTTTTATTCTAATAACTTCGAGGTTTATTCTTTCCATTAACTTTCAATAATAAAGAGCAAGGTTTTTTTCCAAAAGAAAAGAATATGAAAAACGACGTGCCTCCATTATAAAAGTTTTTTTTAAACAGTATCAGTGGATACAAACAATAACTAAGCAGATCGTGAAAATATTGCGTAAGATTATTGAAAAGGAGGCGATATTTTTTAAATTCCTAGAAGTTTGCGTGCTGCACTGACTGACTATATGTGAATTAAAATCAAAACATTACAGAGTAAACGTTAGTTTTTCTATGTTTTATTTAATTAATAAGAAAAGTTTTTCTTTATTATTAATTCTATAATAAAAGAATAAGCTTCAAAATTTTTAAAATTAACATTTTTACTGTACTATATAAAAATGACAAAAGTGAGACATGTTTTTATTTCATATATAGGAAAAGAGGCGCATAATTCACTTTTCTTTTCGTTTAAATAATATTAACTATTTTTTTATTTCTTCGATTAATAACAATATTTAAGAAATCTAATCGCATTATTATAATAATCACATCAAAACTTACGTTATTAATCCTATTCTTTTATTCACGTGAAATGTAGATCAATCTTTTCATCGTTTTGACTTTCGTAAGACACATCTTTTTACACTGTCTTGTTCATTGTCGGGCACATTTTCACTGTCTTTGTTCAAATCACAATCATCATTATTCACATTCTGCACTTGATCATCCAAATCATTATTGTCTTCATTCATTATATAGTCAGTAAAACAGCGCTAATACAAAATTTATATCTTTCGGGGAAAATAAAAATGTGCACCTTTTAACCAAAATTAAAATTTTCACCTACAATTTATTCATTAAGTTAATTAAAAAGCTTATCCGTATTTTGATTTTCGTTAAGGTTACGTAACAGCGGACCGATTAACGAATGACGGAGAAAAACGGCTTGACCTAAGAACCTAATGCAAAATTGATGGCAGGAGTAACTATAGTTGTAGCTTCGCTAGAACACAACTTCATTAATTCCCAGGCAATGAAGGGAAGAAAGGATGTAATTGGTCAAATAAATGCCAATCATAACATTTTAGTTTCATATGTTATATACTTACCGTATATGTTACTATTAAAAAAAGATCTATTTCATCTGTTGCTGAATTATGTGATATAAGAAAAGCTGGTATAACGTATTTTCAGTGAATAAATATTCATATCAATCTAACCTTCAAATTGCAACTTTAATAAGATTACTTGAATCTTATTGTGATAAAAAATAAAGTTCGCAACTCTTGCGTAAATATTTTTTTACAAATTTCTTCACAGTCCTCGTCTTCAGCTGAGACCGTAAACTTCTCATTCTGTAAATAAAGGTAGTCCATCTCTATTGCGAAATGTACTATTAAATTATTATATAAAAAATAATTAAAATATTTTTTTTTAAACTTTATTCAAATTATACTAAATTTACAGTAAAACATCATTGTTATATTTGATACTTACAATTTTTAATAAAAATACAAATTTAAATAAAATTTTTTTACATTGTATTATTAACAAAGCTCTGTGGTAGTAATAATATTTGTTAATAACATTATGAAAAAATTTTTTCAGTAATGATGAGTGTATTTTTTTTAACTTAAAATAAATCTAGACGTTAATTTATAAATAACAAGTTATTATTTGAATCGATATATACATAACGTAAATTTCAAATAAGTATATATCTATACTGTTAATTAATAAAATTTTGCTGTAATCATGAAATTTTATTGTAATATGCATAACTAGTGGGACAATTATCAATTTCGTTATTAAAATTAATCGTAACATTAAAAATAATAAAGAGCCTTATAAGACAAAGACAAATATTTTTCTTAAAATTATTTCATTTTTCTATCACTGTTCACGAGAATACTTAATTATTGTTATTTTGTTATGAAAGCAAACATAACTTTTTAAGCGTGACTAAAACAAACGTTTTTAAACGGAAGTACACTGAGAGAAAATTCATGCTAATAGAGCATGCGAACTGCCATCTATGCGAGCATATAAAACATTGATACAAATATGACAGGCCGTGAGAAGCTCTATTAGTATTGGATTACCTTATACTAAAAAAGATGGTATGGAGAGTAACTAAAGCATGAACGGCATTCACTGATGACTCGCGTGGTATACTTCGATGACTCCCCACTCTCATATCCTTTCTTTGCTTAAGTCGCCTCCTCTTTTGGGTGGCGACGTGAGCAAACACAGCTGGTCTATACCCAAAATTATGTTGCAAATTTCTTTAACGTATTTTCGTAGCGTGAATCTTTTATTTCTTTTCTTTTCTTTTTTTATGAAGGGAGATACGTTATAAATATAACCTGTTAAACTTTTTAACTTTAAATAATTAATTTTTAACTTAAAATTTAATTATTTTAAACCGCTGGGGGGACAGATGAGCATGTACGATTTTACGCCAAAGATATTTCGGAGTAGCGTTGGTCTAGTGCGTAACGTTCACGCTTTTCCTTTTAAGTACGCAAGTTCAACTCTCGGCTAGGGTCACTTTTTTTTTAATTTTTGTTTTATTGTTTTAATATTTTTTATTCCTTTTTATATTTATTTTTTTTTAGATTTTGTATTTTTTTAATAATTTTAAAATTTAATTTTTCACAAGTACGCTTGTTTTTTTCAATGAAAATTTTTTAAAAATAAATTATTCTTTATAGGTAGTAATTACAAATATTGATAAATAAATAATAGTGATGTTTATTTTATAATAGTGATGTTTATTTTATAATAGTGATGTTTATTTTATAATAGTATAGTTTAATTTATTTATAATTTAGTTTATAAAATTTACAATAAATTACAATAAATAAATAAAACTGAGTTATTATTATTTATGTTATAATATATATTGTATATTGAAATATGTTTATAAAGACAAAATTGAACTATAGTATTGTAAATATCACTATTATTTATTTATTAATATTTTAAATTATTTTCTATATGAAATAATTTATTTAAAAATATTAATAAAAAAACGAGCATATTTTAAGTAACTTGTGAAAAAATAGATTTTAAAATTAATAAAAAATAGAAAATAAAAAAATATAAATAAAAAAAGCAATAAAAACTATTGAAATAATAAAAAAAAAATTAAAAAAAAAGACCCTAGCCAAGAGTTGAACTCGCCTACTCAAAAGGAAAAGCGCGAACGTTACGCACTAGACCAACGTTACTTCGAAATAACTCTGGCGTAAAATCGTACATGCTCATCTGCCCCCCAGCGGTTTAAAATAATTAAATTTTAAGTTAAAAATTAATTATTTAAAGTTAAAAAGTTTAACAGGTTATATTTATAACGTATCTCCCTTCATAAAAAAAGAAAAGAAAAGAAATAAAAGATTCACGCTACGAAAATACGTTAACGAAATTTGCAACATGATTTTGGATATAGACCAGCCGTGTTTGCTCGCGTCGCCACCCAAAAGAGGAGGCGACTTGAGCAATAGAAGAATGCCATAGTTAGCAGTAAAGAAAGAATAGTGGACAAGCCACGTTTACTTCCTTCACGTCCCATGAGAGGATACAGCGCTAGCTATCGAAGGATATTAGAGTGGGGAGCTACTAAAGCATGTAAACAAACAGTTTTTGGATAGCGCAAACCTCGTAAGAGTAGATGGCGCTGTTATTAAAGCATAGGATATTACTTACTAACTTTGGATACGTAGACTACATGCTCTATTGGCATGAATTTTCTCTCAGTGTACCTTATATATAACACTGATTGAAAAATGTAACCCTTCAAAATATGTTATATTATTATTAGGAAATTACTTTTATAGCAAAATTCAACAAGTCTTTTTTAAAATAAAATGTTCAAAGATTATTTATTACATGGCTTCTGCCATGACTAAAAGAGCCGATTATCGTCAAAACCCTCCTTAGAGGTTACGCATCGAGAAAGAAAGTGAGAAAGCATGAAGTAGGGGTTGCATTTTTGCAGGGAAATTTTTCTCCTTGTGGGTCTTTGCTCTTTTATTCAGAGTTTGGACTGCAATTAAAAATTAACGTATAGTTACAATAGATATACGCGACTCAAATTTTCATAATATATGTATCTCGTATGACAATACGTGATAAGAGAGCGCGGTGGAGTGACGGATAGAGCTCTTGCCTTCAACGCGGTGGGCATGGGTTCTAATCCTGGCCAGGTACCTCTGACTTTCTTTTCTAAAGAAAAATTAGTGTATGTGCTAACAATATCGCGCGGCTCTTACGAAATCCGATCTCATTGGGTATCGATTGATTGTTGGTCGCAAAAATGTGACTGACCATCGATCGGCAGTCAAAGATTTCGGTATGGTGTATCAGATGGGCTAGCCTGATGTAATGTGTGAAACGGTTCCGGACTAGAATCTATCTGATATTATCATATGAAAAAAGTTAACTATATAGAGGATGACAATATCCTCTATATAATTGACTCTTTTTCTTTAAAAAAAAAAAAAGAATGACAATACGTGATTCTGTAATTTTTTTTTAGTGAAACTTCTTTACTGACGGTATACATCTCCTATAAGCGATGTACGAAAAAAATTATACGAGAGTGAATAGATTTCGTGACGCTAGATGCAACGGAACTGATGAAACGGAAGTGTATGTATATAGATTGAAATTTAATATTAAAACATGGAGAATATCGGAAATACATTTAGAATTATATTTTTCTCGCTTTTATAATAAAAATCAATAAAAAATTATTAGGTAGAAAGATTATTTTTAATGGAACTAGATCTTGAACATCGCGCGTTGCGCGGCCTAATTTTTAACATGAATTTATTAAAATGTAATTATTAAATGTTATTCGATGTTGGTGTCAAGTAATGTTAGTGATTGACATAACTATAATTTATTATTTAACAGTAAATATTATACTTTTTTGAAATAAAACTAAATACATTTCTCTTCATTTTTACTAGTTAATAAGTATTTATTTATAATAAATAATAAAATATTTTAAATTGGAAACGTAAACCTTAATAATTTATGTTTTAAAATCTTTCAGGTAAATTTACAACTATACAGATAGCGCACGTATACATAACCAAGAAAAAGCATAAATTTTTGTTAAGACCAAAATTTACAATTATCTTTATTAAGATTTTGAATACATCTAATTATATTAAGAAAATTTGACGATTGGAACTATACGCAATCTGTAAGTTAACCACAAAACGTTATAATCTTGGTATTATATAACAACATCTGGTCATGACTTGTGATAGCGCCCTCTATGAGTGAGATCTAAAAAATTTTCATTGTTCTATATAGTTTCCGTAAGTTCAACTTTACGAAAACTAGTATGTAAAATAATGAAAAAATTTTGAAAATACTTAATTTTAGATAATTAAAAACAAATACATTTATATTGTACTCTTCGACCTCTTCCGACTGAAGAAAAAAAGAGAAAAAGCGAAAGTCGATGCTATAAATTTCTCTTGTTAAAAATTTTTTTTCTATTTTTTTATTTTATTTTGAAGCTGCGACAGTTTATTGTGTTTTGGAATCTTAAGAATTCGTACTTTTTTCATAGGCTTTCAAAAATTATGTTTTAATAATTTAAGTAGTACTATCGTTAATTGATCGACGCGACAAATTTTGATGAAATTGAAATATTAGGTCAATATTGACCCAAGAATGACTCAAATTTTTGTAGACCTTTGGTACCTATGAAAAAATTTATTAATATTTTTTATTCCTACTCCAACTGGCCGAAAGTAAGATATAACTAACTTCTAAAATATTAGCGGGAGTAAAGTTCTTTACTCCCACGAAAAGCACTTTATTCGCGTTAAATAAAAAGTTTATGAATTCTAATAATTTTCCTTAAAATTTTTGAAAAAATTATTAAATGAACTAAAAATAAATTTGTTTTACACTAAATTTCTATAAAATTTAATATTTTGAATAAATTTTATTATTACATTTTAAAAATAATTTAAATAAAAAAGACATTTTTTCTTAAAATATATTTATTTAACATTTTAATTTAACAATTACAATATTTGATTACTAAATTATTGACAATATTTATTACAATATATAATAAAATATATAAAACTTTAATAATACAAATTTAAATTTATTACAGTTGCTTTGAACTTAGTGTTTTAAAGAAGGAGTTGAGAGACCTGAGACTGCCATCCGGACCTCAAGGGGATTTGAATGGATTCACTCCGGATGAGCTTAATGCGCACTTTGCTGGGGTGTCAGTCTCGTCGCCGGAGGATAGTGAAGAGCGATTGAGAATTCTTTCTCAATGCAATGAAAGTGGGTTTACCTCTAAACCAATTAGTTTTAATGATGTTGTTCTTGCAATTTCACATTTTTCCTCACAGGCTTGTGGCAAGAATGGCATTCCCCAAAGCGTGATAGTTAAAGCTTTACTATTTATTGGTGAACATCTTGTAACTCTGTTCAACTCCTCTTTTGCACGGGGGGTCTTACCTTGCCGCTGGAAGCAAGCGCGTATTATACCATTGAAAAAGTGTGCTGCACCTAAGCAGCCAAAAGATTTTAGGCCTATAGCCATCTTATGTTTTCTTTCAAAGGTTCTTGAGAAGATCGCCCATGACCAACTGCAGGAGTACATTACATCCATAAAATTGCTCGATCCTATGCGGACGGGCTTCAGGAAAAACCGTTCTACGCAGACTGCTGTACTTAAGCTTACAGACGATATAAGGTCAGGTCTAGACAGGAAACTTGTCACGTTACTACTACTTTTTGACTTTAGTAAGGCATTCGACACGATCTCTCCCTCCAAACTTCTTGCGAGGCTTAGATCGATGGGGTTCTCCAGCGTCGCACTCGAATGGATTAACTCCTATTTATCAGGTAGAAAACAAATGATTTCCACGCATTTAAAGGATGAATCGAATTAGCTAACAACCAATCTAGGAGTACCTCAGGGTTCGGTACTGGGGCCTCTGTTGTTTCGCCTTTACATAAATGACGTACGTGACGCACTGGACTCTGGTTGCGTCGGGCATCTGCTGTATGCGGATGATCTTCAAATTTATACACAGATCCCTTATGACGATGTGGATGAGGGGATTCGTATTTAACAGAGGGCGGCGCAGGCGGTGTCGGGGTGGGCTGCTGGTGTTTCTCTGACTTTGAATCCTAGTAAAACAAAGGCGATCGTCTTTGGAAGTAATCGTTTTATTAAAAATTTTTATTTGGGTGAGCCAAGGACGATTGACCTGGGGAGCGGTATCGGTATTCCTTTCTCTGACACCGTTACGAGCCTTATTATTTTTTTAATAAATATATATATATATAAATTTATTAAAAAAATAATAATTTAATTTGATGAAGAGTTACATAAATATTATATATTTATAATTGTATAACTCAATTTACTTAATTAAAATTTTATTCAGTTATCATTCAGAGAATAAAGTATTTAAATTAGTTTTCATGAAAATATATTATTTCAAAAGTTACTTGTTAACAATTTTTTATGAATAACATACGTTTAACCTTAATTACATTTTCATATGTACACCCAAGGTTAATTGATTCTTTCCGAATTCTTTAACGGGATGTCGGAGCTGCTGGACACGATTTTTGCTTTTATTATTTTATTGATATCTTTTTAAATTCGTAATTTAAACAATCGTAATAACTTGTCCGCACTAAAGCTATGTCAATATAATAATTTTTGTTAAAATAAAAAATCATTTGGACTTGTTATTTTTATATAAGCTTGGAACGGAAATTAGATATCAAGTTCGATAAACCTAACCTCAAAATACTATATTTCGAAAAATTGTTTATAACTTTTTATGTATGATATTTTGGTAAATTCTGTAAGTTGTCCGCACTCAAGTTTAGTATTACAAATTT
The DNA here is from genome assembly GCA_017163975.1 of Anastatus disparis. Taxonomy (NCBI): domain Eukaryota; kingdom Metazoa; phylum Arthropoda; class Insecta; order Hymenoptera; family Eupelmidae; genus Anastatus; species Anastatus disparis. The sequence continues at coordinate 1,452,965 of JAFFSR010000072.1, forward strand.
TCTTACTGTAATGAAAGAACTCGATCTAACGCACCGTTTACTCGTGAACTTGGAATTAAAATATTAATGAATTATTTTAGAAGGTAGCGAGCTCTGCCATGCCCTTAAAATGTTCCAATAAAAACATAGAAAATAACGGAACGGTCCAATGAAAGTTCAGGATTTTAAAACATTCGGAAAGAATCCATTAACGGTGGGTGTACAGGTGTTTGTATTTAAATGCCTTGTCATTTATATGAAAATAGTTAACAATTAAATATATTAAAATTCATTTTATTAAAGCAATAATATTTTTAATAAGAGAAACATTAATTTTTAAAATATATCAAATTATCTCATTTAAAAAATTATCATAACGTGATATGAAAATATTTTTTTAAATATAGTTTGAACATAAATTTTATAAGATATAATTTTAAAAAATTATTCATTAAATATTAAATTTTTTTTAATAGTCAATTATAAAGATAGGAAAATATATGAAATATGAATAAATTTTTCTGATTATGTCTATAATGATGAATTTATTAGAAGTAAAATTTCCCCTAAACAAGTAAACATTTCAAAAGAAAATTAACTTATTATTTGCGAAACACTTATTATAAATGCGGAAAAAAATAATATTCTGTAATATCACTCTAAAATTTGTATTAAATATGATCATTGAAAGTACAATTATTTCATTATGTTGAATTTGTTGTCAAAGTGTGATTATATTTCATTATAAGAAGATATAAAAATTAACTGTCATACTTGACTGTCTTTCCATTCTATTGCTGAATTTCCATAAAAGGAGTGTATTAACTTGTAGTATGTACCATCATGATTATTTAAATTTTCAAATTATTTCAATCATTAGTTTTTAAGATATTTAGATTTCTGATTCCAAATTGAAAAATTTTAGTGAATAATATTGGAACCCAAACTTCTCAATATCTAATAAATAGATTTATTAAAAAATTTAACTGAATAATCTTTATACACATACATTAACATATACATACTATATGTTAATGCATCTCTTTATTAAAAAGTTTGAAATACAATGAAAATACAGTCAATATTTATAGGTACAAGTGTACTGTCCATTTTACATCTCCTTAAATAATTTATACTTACAAAATTTACATAATATTTTATAAAAACTATTGAAATGATAATCATATATTTAATATTATTTTAAACTATGAATAAAAAGCTTAAAAAATTTTACTTCATGTAAAAACTAAATTTAATTAGCATGCAATTGCACAAGTTATTTAAAAAATTTACCATTATTCAAAGTTATTAAAAAGTTATTTATAAAAAGTATTCCCATATCAAAATTTCACAATTCTATTAATTGAATTTCTTATTCTTTACATTAGAGAATTAGTTTTGATGTTGAAATTTTTTTGTGACATGCAACATACATATATATATATATTATTTTATAGTAATAGTATATTACACATCAAGGGAGGTAAAGAACTGGCAAGTCCATAGCACATATAATTGCCACCTCAAGCCAAAGACGAGGGTAGCAAATATGTGCTATGGGATTGCCATTTTACCTCCCGTGGAGTGTATACTATTTTTCGCCATACCTGGACCGAAACTATGACCTTTGTTTTTCGGCGCGAGGACGAAAGTCGTAGTTTCGGGCAGTGTATGGCGAAAAATATTTTATCACTTTCTACGAAAATTATTTTGTAAAAGTAAAATAATACTTTGAATAAACAAATGATTATAAGAAAATATTGAAAACTGTAAATAACAATGAAAAAGCGTTAGGCTGGAGATGAATGATGATTGTTTATTATCAAATATACATTTTTTAAATGTAGATACTAAAAATATTCGTAAATAACTGTAAATAAATTGAAAAATACAATTATTAGAAATAACTCAAAATAATTTTCATTTTAGTTCTTTTTACGACAAACTTTTTTTAATGATTAAATATATATATATATATATATATATATATATATATATATATATATATATATTAGTTATATATGTCCTTTGGCCGTATTCAGGTGGAATATGAATCGAGGACAATGTTTGTCGCTTGAGCTGAAATTGCCGAGGCGCGCGAAGCGCGCGCCTGAGGTAGATTTCTGCTCAAGCGGCAAACATTGTTCGAGATTCATATTCCACCTGAATAAACGGCCAAAGGACATAGATGATTTTATATCCGAAGTAGGCCGTATGAGAAAATATAACTTATTAGTTCAAAATATTAATCTTTTTTTCAATACTTTTAAAATAAAATTTTAGTTCAATTGATTTTTTCTTTTGTTTCTTAGATTGACATTTTGTAATGAGTATAGCTGCTGTCGAAGCGCGAGTCATTTTTTTTTCACTAACCTACGTTCAATATGATTGCTCTTTGACATATTGAACGAAACATAGTAGGATCGGTGATGCCATATTGATTTCTCCTGAGACATATTGAGTCTCAATATGTCTCAGGAAGACATATAATTCTTGCAATAAGTCGTGGAGCGCGTCTGAGACATATGGGATGCCAATACAAATTTAGCATGCTCTTTACATACTGACACGAATACGGCCTACGAGGACATAAATATATATACATGTGCGACATTTCATACCAACTGGGAGAGCAGAAAAATAAAAATCGCTGAAACTCTGAGAATATATTCTTTTTGTTACTTAAAATATGTAAAAAAATTTTCAAGGGTTTAGATTGGAAGGACCAAGAGCTATAGATCCTTAAAATTTGGAAATTTTTTCAAATTTTTGGAAAAGTCCCAACTTGATCATTTTTTTCCGGAAAATCCTGATGTTTTAGAGAGAAATTCATAATAATACTTCTTGTTATAAATGAAAAGCAGAGTTAGCATGATTCTTTACAAACCTGAATTTTGAAGTTTTCTATTGGTTCTTATATGTATTACATGATAATTGAAATTACTCATTGTACGCTACTTCAGAAATTACTTTTCTGAATATATATTTTCATGTATAATTTATTTTCAATATGAAAAATAAATGATACATAAAAATATATATTTTAAACTGTCATAACTCCTTATTGATGGCACTAACTTACATGATCAAAAATTTATTTTAAAGTTCATGCAAAATAGAAAAAAATAAGCCCGCGAAAAGCAATTTCTGAAGTGGCGAACAATGAGTAATTTTAATTACCATGTAATACATGTATGAACCGATAGAAAACTTTAAAATTCGAATCTATGAAGAATCATGCTAACTCTGCTCTTCATTTACTACAAGAAGTATTCTCATGAATTTCTCTCTAAAACATCAGGATTTTCAGAAAAAAGATAAAGTTCAGACTTCTTCAAATATTTTGAAGGATTTCCAAATTTCAAGCATCTATAGCTCTTAATCCTTCTAATCTAAACCCTCTAAAGATTTTTTACATATTTTGGGTAACAAACAGAATATATTTTCAGACTTTCAGCGATTTTAATTTTCTTGCTCTTCCAGTTGGTGTGAAACGTCCCATATATATATATATATATATATATATATATATATATATATATATATATATTTATATATATTTATGTATGTATATAAATACATATATCGTAGGTTTTGAGGACCTTTGATAGATACAACGTAGACTTTGGGGACCTTTTGAGAGAATGAGGACCAGGTCCTCAATCTCTCAATGTTATTTGTATATCTATATATATGAATTAAGATTCTTACACGAAATAAGAAAAATTATTTCTTTAGGTGAAATTAAAAAATTCTTGTATATTTCGAAAAATTTGTTGTGAAATGACCTTTATTTTAAGGATTACATACATTTCTATAAGAAAGGAGGAATTATTTCTTTAGTTGAAAGTGAGAAAATTTTTGTAAAAAAAATGTACTGTGAAATGACCTCAAGGTCCCCAATCTCTACGTTACATACGTTTGTATATATTTTTAAAATTTTGAAGAAGACTTTATTAGTAGTAAGTAAATATTTTTTATAACTAATATATTTTATCAAAGTTAGACCAATACATGCATATAAAAATATTACCAATTGTTGTATAAATACGGTGGTTTTTGCGTCAATAATAAAATAAACATTCAGTAAGTAAACAAGAAACATCAATATATTTTATAACCTTAAATATTTTCAATTGGCAATACGACAACAATTGTTTAATTTTTGTGTGAAAATTGTGTATTTATATTTTTAATCTATATTCCAAATTAATATATTTAAATTAATATATGAAATGTGTATTAGATGATTAAAAAATCCAATATGTAACCAAATGATTTATTTTTTCAGTTTACTTTTATCTGATTGTAGAAGCTTTTTATAATAGTAATGAACTGTATGGATTGAGATTGAAATGACTAGTGAGATTTAAATATGGCAAATAAATTAGAAGAACGTTTTTCTAAATGTGATTCAAGAAATCTCCCCAAAATAGAAATATTTATGATATATGAGTTTTTAATGAAGGATGATGAATTTAATGCTCGTGAAATTCGTGGTGCTTAAACGGAAATGTAAGTATATACATAGCATGGTTAATTTATAAATGCTTATAGACTAAAGAATGTTATTAATATTTTATATAAATTTTGGATTTCTAAAATTATAATTTGTTCTATTGAAATACAGATCATGTAGAAAAAATTATGGAGACTTTACTGTTGGCTATGTGTCTGTTAAGAGGAGCGACAATATTTTCACATTAAAAGGAAAAACTAGTCCTGAACACAAGGTTTGACAAAAGAGTTATACTGTAATATTAACGAAAGAGAGAATATTATTCAGGATGTACAATGTATGAATTTACAGTTTATCTTTGCATCAACTTTTACGATCATATTCTTCGAGTGACACAAGTTATGAAAATTTTATAAGATTTGTAAAATCTAAATTAGATAAAGATTTCTGTTTGATAGCTGAAAAGAAACAAGAAATCAGAGTTTCAATTTATTATGGTTTCAATTGCATTATGGGAGAATAACTGCATCAAAAATTTATGAAGTTTAAAAATGTAAAACCAGAGGTGGAAGTTCAGTTAAACAAATAATTGGTGTATCCAAAATGTTTGATTCTGTGAACATGAAAAAAGGAAGAGAACTGGAAGGAAAAGTCTTTAATGAACTAATTAAACAAGGATACAACATTGAAAAATGTTGATTCATTCTTATTCCTGCTTATCCTTATCTGCGAGCTTTACCTGATGGAATTGGTGAAGATTTTATTGTAGAAATAAAGTGCCCCTCATCAGAAACAACTTATTTTAATAATCGAATTATTTATATAATCGAAAAATAGCCAGTAAATATGAAGCTCAGATGTTGTTTCAAATGTTTGCAACAGAAAAGAAAAAAGGATTATTCTGCGTAGCAGATACTAAGTTTAAAGAAAATGAAAAGATTCACATCGCATGGGTTGAATACGATGAGAATAAAATGAATATTTTAATTCATGAAGCTGCTAATTTTTGGAAAGATAATATTTATTCTTTATTAAAAAAATCAGTTTCTGGATAAATTATAAAATGAATTAATTCAATGAATTCAATAAATTAAATAATTGTTTTGGTATTTTTTATATATTATAGTTTGATTGTAACTGTACTGCGTCTACTTCGTAATCTATTTAATGTCATACAATTCTTCTAGTCTTTGGAGACATGTGACAACTTTATAATAAATGTAACTAATTAAAATCAAGATTATCCGTACAGCAGATATTGTCATTCTCATTTTTATTTTCATAAAAATTAAATATGTACATAAAATCTTTAAATCCGAATAATTCTATCTATTCCTATCATTATAATTTTTAATGGTTGGAAATGTTTTTAGTTTGCAGTTACATTATTATTAGGTGACAAGAAGAAAACTATTTTTGTTAGTATTTTCGTCAATTCCAAATTTTTTAAAATTATACGGTAAAACGGAGTAAAGCGGTCAGGTGTGGGGTAAGGCAAGCATTTTTTTCATATACGATTTTCTTATTTCTTATGTACTCTTGTTTATGTATGACAATATCTTTTTGTAAATTACTAACAAAAGTTAAAAAAATTACTATTATACATAAACAAGAGTACATAAGAAATTAGAAAATCGTATATAAAAAAATGCTCGCTTTACCCCACACCTGACCACTTTACCCCGTTTTACGGTAAGTAAGAAAAAGTTATGTATGAATTAACCAATATATATTTTTCTGTAAGTACTTTTACTATGGATATATAATATTATTAGATTTGCAAATTTATGTATATTTGAACAAATTTTTGATAAATTTACAAATATAAGTACATAAAACTATAATTAAACTAATATTTTAAGTACAATTGATATTATTTTAATAAATTATAAATAAGTTTTAATTACAAATAATACAAATCATGTTTTTATAATGGGTTTTTGTGAATTAATAATTACACACACTGTGCATAATATCATAAATTATTTATATGTATGACAGATCTAAATAGGCCAGTCAAATTACTATATTTTAGCCCCTTTTTCAAAGAAATTGTAACTTAGGGTTTTTGAACGAATTTTGGTAGGGAAGATCATCAGTAACATTAATCCGTTAAATGAGCCAAAATCCTATTGTAGGAAAATATTTTTATTAACAAATTAATGAATAAAAAAGCACTTGATTGACCGTAGAGAAAAAACTATCAATTGTAAAAAAAATCTATTGAGTAAACTTTGTAGATATTTAATAGACCAACAAAATTTATTATGGTATAATTTGATTATCTTCATTTGTTTATTCGTAAATCGCAAAAAATCGCCAAAAATGGCCATTTCATCGATTGTTTATTACTCCGTTAAAAAAATAACTAGGGGCCTGATAATTAATGAAAGTCAAGCTCTGATGATAATAAATTTAAATTAAAAATTTCAAGTAAAAAAATTCAATATTTTTTACATAATTCAAATTGTTTATTAGAAATTGGCCATGATGGCGTGATTATTCCCAAGCCGCTATGCATTGTACAAGGATGCATCCAAGTGATTTTGAAAGTTCAACATCTCTACTTTACTGTACAATTTTTAGCTTATCAATATTTTAAAATTTAATTGTTTAAAATCGCGATATAAAAAAATCGTTTTTTTTGCTAATTAACTTTTAATTGCCAATTGAACTATTCGCCGTAAAAAAATGAGAGTAGGTTCATTGGATAGGTGATATTTTCCTCAAATTTTGAGAGGTTAAACAACTCTATAAGTGCCCCTACTAAAAAATGTCAGGTGAAAAATCACCTGATTTTTCACTTGATTTCTCACCTGATTTCTCATGCCAAAATCTCATGTGACTATTAGCGTAAAAAAACTAAGTTCCAAACCTATCGAAAAATTCTAAGTTTTTATCACGGAAAACAACATTGAGAAGTATGATTCTTTTTTCATTTTTCATAATTTGAAATTGATTTTTTATACGTAGAATTTCAATTTTTTAATTTCATTTTTCTGGTCATAGAAATAAATTTCAAACCACTCTAAAAATTATAAGTCCCGATCTTATAATTTTTAACACAAGCCTCTTTTATTTACGTGAGAGAGAGAGAAAGAGAGAGAAAAACATCAAAAACACATGCACAAGAAGCCTCTTTTATTCTTTTATACACTATTTATGAGTTGAATTAAAATGGAAAAAAAGTGTGTACATACTATTGATAAAACTACACTATTTATAAGTTAAGATTTTAAAGTTTTTACTATCGTAACCACGTGCGTCCGTTGTTCCTTTACACTAGAAAAAGCAACACATTTAGCTATAGCTGAAACGACTCATGCGCCTCCTGTCGGCACCTCTCGTGCCTCAAGCGAAAATATCTCTCGACAACAGACTTGGCCTAACGCAAACTATTGCTAAAAGAAATATACGCTCGTATTTATGAACTATTGTATTCTGTCTATGTTTCTCTCATAACAAGAAAGAAAAGACAAGCGATACTGTGCACGTTACGTTTATATAGATTTGAGCGAATTGTATTTTAAAAAGTACGATGAGAGATGTATTATATTGAGACAATGCTCAGGAACATTTTACTAAATGTGTTGCTTTTTCTAGTGTAAAGGAACAACGAACGCACATGGTCACGACAATAAAAACTTTAAAATCTTAACTTATAAATAGTGTAGTTTTATCAAAAGTATGTACACACTTTTTTTCCATTTTAATTCAACTCATACACGGAGAGACCAAAAAACAACTGAGTTGTTTTATAAAACGACTGAGTAGTATCCGAAAAAAAAATTTGCGTTAAAACACTATTGATTTGTTTTATCGCATTATTCAGTAGTTTTAAGCGCACTAATCAATCGTATTTAGAAGACAACGCATGCAAAACAGCTGAGTCGTTTCTTAAACCCGATCAATGATTTTTTGGAAATGACTCATTGATTTTCATGACACGACTGAGTCTTGTCATACACAGCATCAAGTTGTGACATTTTACGGTTAACCAGAATACGAGCATTAAAAATTATATTATAATTTTTAAATATAAAGAGTAAATCAATATGTATCAAATTTTTTTAAATTTTATATAATATTAATTAAATATATATAAATTAAATACTTAAGTGCATTTTTTCCAAAAATGGAATACTTATTGTAAATTAGGAATCATATTGTAATATCATTTCTTAATTACAATTCTCTCGTGATAATGAATTTATTTTCATTGAAAGTTCAAAATGTAATTTATTCTTTTATTTCAAATTTGTTGATACAATTCAAACTTATGAAAACATTCTTAAAATTAATTTAACATTCATAATAACTTTATTTACAAGTACAATTATTAAAGTATAGTCTATATCCATCGTTTTAAAATATAATGTTGATTTTTGGCGTTTATTGCAATACGACTTATAGAACAGAATTTAAGCTCAGTTAATGAAATATATTTCATCTTTAGTTTTGAAGAAAAAACACTTCTATGAAGTTCATACGCATGATAATGTTCGTCGTACAGTGTATAATCGGTAATTTTATCTACAATAAGACACAAATTTATGTTTTTACTTTCAATTATAAATTTCACGCTATACATATCATATCCTTCATTATTTGGCATGAACAGAATAGTATTTTTAATAATTGTATGATTTTGAAATATGATACAATTAAGAAAACACGAATTATTTAGAAATTCTTGTGGTAAAAAAACTGATAATTGATACTCTTCTATTTCATTTAAAGAAACAGCTTGACTTGATTTTCGTTCATATTTTTTTCAGTTACTAGATCATTTTTTTGAAAACGATAACTAAGTCTCATTTGGGATTTATCTGCAAGAGTTTTGCAAATATTAATTCTGTTTGAAGACACCTGTGCAGTAATTTTTAATTCTCTGTTCTTGCTTTCACACCTCATAGTGTTCATATTCCATAATGGACCTAGCAGTCTCATTAACCTAGGGTAATGCAAAAGTATATGATGTTTCGGTTTTATACATTTAGGAAACAGCAAATTAAGAGAATTGAGATATTCTTCTATCAAAATCTCTAAATAATATGTAATATCCAGATGTATTACATCTGCAATAACAATATCAACTATATTTTTAATAAAATTATGACTTTCCAATGCGGGTCATCCCTGGGTATCAAATGGCCAAATATAACACCAAAATTTTGTATCAAACAAGAAGTTTCACTCGCAGACATTTTAATACATTTATTTTTTAAATGACTTTTTTTTATTTCAGGCGGTTTATTCTGAATTTCATCGCAACCGAAATAAAAGCTATCAATCAAGTCATTGGCTTGTTTAATGGAGAAAAGTTTTTTCACTTCAATGAAATAATGCATAATTAATCCCATGTCATATTGACAAACCCCTCGAAGAAGTCGTGCATAACATCTACTGTCATTAAATCAATTGTTGAATGAGATTTCAAATCACTAAAAACAGATTCATTTCCAATACCTGTCAATGACAAATCTAATCTATTCAAATCATGTAAATAATTTTCCTCTGTTCTTAACTCGCACTGCGATTCGCGGAAAACTTTCTTAATATTATTACTACTTATTCGGCAAAATCGACACGGAAATTTAGCAGAAAATGATGTAGTAAATCCTAACATTGTATGAATTGCTAAATTATCGCCTATGACTTTCGATAATGGAAAAAATATCTTCACTTGACCATGTTCAGTTGAAATCGAAATTCCTGCAGTTTCAAGTGATTGCAACTGTAAAACTATTTTCGGGAATAAAGTATTTATTGATACACATTTCAAGTCATTCGTTTTATAAAGTGACAATAAAAATATATTTTCAACTTTAGATCTTAAAAATGGAGGAAGACAAGGCATCGCAATATATACTGCGCCTACTTTACCTAAACCTCGATGACTGCCCAGAGCATTGTTTGTCTCAAAATCGTCTTGATAGAGATAAATGGGAAGAAAAAATGTATTTTCTTCTTTTTTAAACAATGCACTTTTTCTTTTCCACCATTCACTTTGTATCATATTTGATATTAATATTTTTTCATTTTGAAGCTGTTCTAAATAAGTTGTGGTTGCTTGAAATATTCCTGGTATTTCAAAAAACTTTTTTAAAACACTTGCTATTGGTATAACTTGTGTAGATATTTTTTTTTATCACTGTTATCCATATTAAATTTTATATCAACTTCTAAAGGTGCAATGTAAGTGCCTATTTTTTCAGCATAATTTTGGTATTTTTTCAAGGTATTAAGATTTTCAAAAGGATTCTGCAATTTATTTGCCATTGATTTGTAAAACTTTATGTTTCCAGATGATTCGCCGAGAAATTGTAATTTATTAAAAATTTGAGTGAAGAAGTTAGAAAATGCATCACCTTGAAGAAAATTAGTAAAATCAAATATGATTTCTTCTACGCGAGTGCATGGCAAATCTGATAATGATCTAAGCTTTCCAACCAGAAGAGCTGCTGTTAATTCTAAATTTTCCATAAAATTCACAGAATTCATCGTAAATTGATTTTTAGTTTTCTTTTATTTAACAATCTACGATGTAATTACAATTATTAAATTAACCGAGTATATGAAACAAAGGTGCAGATTTTTTTCATTATTTTCTTTGAATTAATATCATAAAATATACGTTTATAATACTCGCCAGTACTAGAATTAATTAAATTTAAATAACTATAATAATAATTAAGATGTCATTTTTTCTTCGATGAATGCCAATGCTTTACTAAAACCAACGGATGACTTGTCTCCTTTTAAAGATAAATTCATATAAACTCTTTGTAAAAGTAGCCATACGAAGTACGTGTCTTTAGGATATATGCAATTATACGCGAGATACAATTTTAAACTTAGTTCGACAGCTTCAAGAGGAGTATTTAATTTGTAAGAGATATGTCCAAATACTGTGTAACAAGCAACTATAGAAGTTATGGAGCCAACAAATACAATGTAAGGCTTCTCAATTAAATTTTGAGATGCATAATATTCTTTCTTTTTTGTATAATATTTTGCAAATCATCCAGAACCTAAAAATAAAAATTGTAAATAAATATTTAATTTTAGTTTAATTGAAACATATATATTAGCTCATGTTGTAAAATGTTAAAAAATAGTTACTATAAAAATATAAGAGATCAAATGAAAATTTTTCTATAATTTTAGATATATGCTAAAAAATTATTTTTAAATATATAAAACTAATTTTATTCAAGTGCTATATAACACTTGGGGCTCCGGATAGATGAATTTTTATTTTATTGATTAAAAATGATATCGGACTCGTCATTAAATTAAAGGCAAGTTAAAATAATACATACAATAAAATGCTTACTTCAGTATGAACTATAAAAGTTTCTACTTCGCGTCTTCTTTTTAAAATTACTTCTTCTGCATCTATCTTACGTCTTTTTGTGGACTGCTTATCCTTGTTTACCGATGGATTACACCATGTTGTAGATTTCATAGCATAAGGGAGTAGCATAAATATGATTCCATCTTTACAATCTATAATCATATATACATGATTTTATTCTTAAAAATATATAAAGAGAACGTTTATAATTTAAATACTAAGCTATTAGAAGTATGTTAAAAAATTTGTAAGTAAAATTACAATTAATTATCAAGTGTATAAATATATTAAGTTTATAATAAATTAACAAATTACCATCATTTAATGTGGTTAATTGTTTAACAGAAGTTTGAATTTCATCAGCAATAATTTGTTTAGCATCAATAAAATTCTCAAAACATTTACGTAGATTGGGCCACGCGTCGTTTGCAATTATATTATTTTGAGCGAATTTACGATTAAAATCAAGAAGAATCTGCGAACAAAATAAAAATGAATAATTTATTATTTTATCATGAAAATTAAATAAACATAAGGTTTTATCAACCAAGTATCGTGTTATTAAATATTCTATTTAGCTTTCAATTAATATTTTTTACTTTGAATATATAACACAAATTTACCAGTTGTGGAGCACGTTCGTTTTCTAGACACGGAAATTCTATGAACTGCCATAATCCACCGTCATCTTTATTTTTTATTGTTGAGTTTCTCACAAAATAGGTTTCCTCCCAGCATTCGATTACTTTATTCCAGTCATCAGCAAATTCATTCAATTTTAAAAATCGTAATGCAGCTTCTAAAAAACAATTTGCATACTTGCAAGTTAAGTCACTATTCATTTTGTATTAATTAGAAAATCTACAAAATTTTACCACTGTCTGATTCTGTAATAGTAGCAGGTGTGCGAATAATAGGTTTAAACAAACCAACTTCAGAGAGAAGTTTTCGACAATAGTTAATTCTTCCAACGAATTTTCCTGCAGGGACAGTTTTGTGTTGTCCTTCATAAAAACCTGGCATATAAAAAATCGCTTGCCGAAAATTAAAAATTTGATTCACTTCATTGGCTAATTTTATTAAAGTTTTCGATGGTATTCTGTTAAATTATAAAAAAATCAATAGATTATACAATTCGATTTATATGTTATTAATACGAATGATTATTAATATCATAATTTATTATAAATACAACTAAAATGTTGTAATAATTAATAAAATCATTCGTGTATTAAATGTAAGGTCATTTTCAAAAACCATTATTATTTTTTCTATAAATATAAACATACTCTACATGCTTTAATGGATTTTCTATCGTTGTTTTTTCATTTTTCAAAATAAGAAAAATTTCTTGATCAATAATTAGCCTTGTTAAATTATTAAACAAACAATCTGATAATGTAGAATACTTTTGAAAATATGATAGGATGATTATACCATCAGTTGTACTTTTTAATAAATCAGAAATAGTTTTTCGTTGAGGAACAAAATCAACAGAATTTATATTTGTGAGTTTATTACAATTTGAACACAAAACATTTACCGAAATATCACCTAAATCTGATTCATTTTCTAAAATACTTTTCTCTGTAGAGGCTACAAAAGATAAAAATTGATCATAATTAAATAATGCAATTTCATCAAATACATTAAATTATGATAAAATGTTTTTCAGTAATTTTATTTTATAAAATAATCATTAATATTTTTCATATTTTAACTGTAATATATATTTTAAATTTGAACACATTCAACCTCAAAATCAATTAATATTATTATAAATTAAATTTTACTAACCTCTCTTATCAGTTTCCATTTTTTAATTTTACATAAAATTATTTACACTTAGTATTATTCTAAAGTATTATTCTTTTTTCAGTATTATTCTAAAGTATTATTCTTTTTGTATTATTTATAAATAAGAAGCGCGTATTCGTTTTTAAGATACAATTAACTGTTGTCATGGAAATCAATGAGTCGTTTCCAAAAAATCATTGATCGGGTTTAAGAAACGACTCAGCTGTTTTTCATGCGTTGTCTTCTAAATACGATTGATTAGTGCGTTTAAAACTACTGAATAATGCGATAAAACAAAACAGTAGTGTTTTAACGTAAATTTTTTTTTCGGATACTACTCAGTCGTTTTATAAAACAACTCAGTTGTTTTTTGGTCTCTCCGTGTAGTGTATAAAAGAATAAAAGAGGCTTCTTGTGCATGTGTTTTTGATGTTTTTCTCTCTCTTTCTCTCTCTCTCTCACGTAAATAAAAGAGGCTTGTGTTAAAAATTATAAGATCGGGACTTATAATTTTTAGAGTGGTTTGAAATTTATTTCTATGACCAGAAAAATGAAATTAAAAAATTGAAATTCTACGTATAAAAAATCAATTTCAAATTATGAAAAATGAAAAAAGAATCATACTTCTCAATGTTGTTTTCCGTGATAAAAACTTAGAATTTTTCGATAGGTTTGGAACTTAGTTTTTTTACGCTAATAGTCACATGAGATTTTGGCATGAGAAATCAGGTGAGAAATCAAGTGAAAAATCAGGTGATTTTTCACCTGACATTTTTTAGTAGGGCATAGATTACTTTGAACCCTTAGACTTAATTTTGTTGTCACATGGCTTTCTACTTTTCCCGATTTTAACTTCCATCTTCATAGTGATTTCAAAATTTAATTAAACAATATAGCTGAACAATCAAAGTGCCGCAATATTTTTCTTAATATTACAACTAATAACGCATTTTTTCGTTGTTGTTGCGTTTCTTAATTTGCATAAATAAAGTCATGGCGATTTTTTGAAAAAAAAAAAATTATCTTGGCTCCTAGAGCGTCGGTCTGTGGCTCATTCGGTAGAGCGTTGGATTCGTAACCTCGAGGTTCTGAGTTTGAATCCTGCTCTCGGCAGCCGATTAATACAAGCACCACTGTACGTTACATGTGCTTTGTTCACAAACACACTTACGAGCTCCGTCGCTGATTAGCATAGCAAAAATAGCATAGCATAAATATAGCGACGTTAAAAAAAAAAAAAAATTGTATGGGCAAAGTTTTATGTATCTCGCGAACTAATCAACATAAAGTCTTCATTTTTTTTAATTTGGGGTAGCTTCCGAAAATATTAACATTTACCATAGTCATTGCCCCCAAAAAAATTATTTAACAAGTATAAGTAAATAAAAAAATTTTTTTGTAACTTTTAATCAATTTATAATAATATTTTTTTCCTGTCCACATATCACTTAAGAAATGATTCGAGGGGTATTTTTGTTAATTATTTGAACAAGTTTAGCGATAAAAAAATTTTTTTTTGAATTTTTCAATTTTTATTTACTTAACTCCCATGAACTGTAAAATAACTTTGAACCTCACCATAATTTCGGAAACTATCCACTTAAACTGATGCATGTATTTATTTTTTACATTCCTCATTAGCTTTCCTATGATTTTCAAAAATAGAAATTTATGTACCTGTTATTAAAGGGATATTGTGCAAAAAATAGTGAGCCCGTTTCTTTTCATTAATAATAAATTAATTATCAAATTATAAAAACGTGCTTTACTTAGTGTTGTTTTTTTATTAATTAATAAGGTGTAATATATTAAATTAATCGTAAAACAGTTAGTAGTATTTGAATAATCTTATTCTTTGAGAAAAAAGATACGTCGTCAACAAAAAGAAGTAACTCTAATAATTATTAATATAAATTTGTTCTCCATTATATTAGTAAATAATATTAATTTTGAATGAATAAGTTATAAGTCAAGAATGTATATTTATTATTTTTTTTTATTGAATATAAAAATTTTCTTATTTTCAAAAATTTTATATAGAAAATTTACAATTTTCTTTTTTTGGCTTTTGATGCCTCAGCAGAAACATTTAAATTTATTTGTTCTTCGACTTCATTTTCTCCTTCATCGTCTTCTTTCACAGATTCATCTCCAAAATCATATGGAGATTCTACGATATTTTGTAGTGCAATTGAAGTACTCTCATTAATCATGATATCTGTAATCCCGTCAAAAACGTTTAGCTAAAAATATTAGTTAAAAAAATAACTGAAATACAGCTAAAAATACAGCTATATTCAACTGGAATATAGCTATATTTATATGGATTTTTTAGGTAAAAATCCAGTTATTTTTTAGGTAAAAATCTAGTTGATATTTTCAGTAGCTTAGAACAGATGAAAATATAACTGTATTTTCAGCTATATTATCAGCTATATCTTTAGATATATTTTTAGGTACATTTTCAGCCAACTTTGCAGCTATAAAAATATTGAAAATTAGAATGTTGAGATTCATATAGTACCTTGTAATTTTTAATCACATTAGATATGTAAATAACAATGATTTACCAGATATGGAATAAAAAAACGCTGCCGAGTGCTATGGCGGAATGCTTTCTCATAGAGCTCTTTGAGTTTCATTATTTTTTTTATATTTATTTAAATGTGATTTTAATATAAAAAAATTGTCTAACATTAATATTTATTAATAAATTTGTACTTTAAAAGAACGATGACAACGAATTTTTTAATCGTAACCACGCTTAGTTAGAAGATAAATAAAAAATAAAAATGTATTATAGATATATTTGAGTGAGCGTTTTTTTTACTTGTTCGACTTCGTAATTATTAATATCTGTAATTTTTTCTTCTTCTTCTTCTTCTAATTTTCTTCTTCTTCTTCTTCAAATATTTTTTCCATCTATTAAGAAACAATTTAATTTATAATATTTAATAATGATTCTATTATTAGTTAGCGAGTTTTCTGCCATAAGTTAACCATCAACTACTTATTCTTTCAGCTTATAATTCTAGCTAACTGTTAATAAGCTAACCATCCGAGCTGATTAATTTTCTACCAGGGAAAATATATAAGAAATTTATCATACCTTTACGCAGTTTAAAACTCCTGTTTAATTCAAATAAAATGTTTGAAATGTATGAAAAAGAAACATTTGTATAAAGCGAATTAAAATCATTGACCCTTGCAAAAGTCAAAGTTCAATTATGATCAAGCTTTAGCTGAGTCTTTTATTTTTATTGATTTTCCAAATACATCATAACCTTAACAATATCTGAGTGAATCTAAAGTAAATACTCAAGCATACGATGGTCACTTTATTTATTTTTTACATTATAATTCTGCTATTTGAAGATATAATAATTTAAAATGGAAATAATATAAAATTTAAAGATGAATATTTCGAAAATAAGAGCAATGATTTAATCTAGTTTGATTAAAAGTTATCTTAAATTATAGAAAAATGTTTTCTTTTATTTATTATAAATAATAATAAATTTATTTATTTTTCACATCATATTTCTTCTTTTATATGATCCTTTTGAAACTTTTAAATTTCAAATAAATTTTTCACTTTCATACGAAGAACTTCCTTAATTAATAAATTAATAATATTTATCAAAGATTAATAATAAGTAGAGAATTCTCATTTAGTTTATTATAGACATTAACGATTGAAATGATGATACTTTTAAAACAGTTTTTTCAATTATTTACAATTTTTTAATTTTCTAATTTGTTTAAACAATATTAAAAATTAATATCAAATAAGTTCTCATTTAGTAGATAAAATGACGTAAGATTAAGCTCTTTTTATGTAAAATATACGAATAAATGTTCGAATAAAATACACATTTTTTATCTCATGATTTAAAGTTATGTTAATATAACAAATTATACGCATAATTAATTATTTATCATAAAATATTTGAATTCCTTGACTTCCGGCACATCTATTTAATAAGAAAAGATCAAAATTGGACCATTAGAAGCCGAGATAATCGCATTTTTAGAGCGTGCTGTAGTTTTTAGATCTTGATTTCACTTTTCAATCAGTTTGCTCCATCACGTGACGCTCTACGTTTTCAACGACTTTTCGAGTGATCAGAGTAATTTTAAATGATACGTTTCATGTCTTTCCAAAGAGTGCATGTTTTGAAATTTTTTACCTGAAAAGTGCTTGGACAAATAAAACTAATGACGCTTCAATTGACTTTCTATTGTTTATTGTTTAATAATAAACACAAATTAACTTTGGTGAGTCACAGCTCAAAAACTATTGAGCGAAATTTGACTTTTCTTTTTTTAAAGTGAGTGCCTTTCAGAGTATTTTCAAACAAAAGTTTTTGGGTTTCATTTAATTCAAAATTGAAAAAGATATTCAATTTGTTTATAAGCATAAATTTAACTATATTCTTTCAAAAATTCCCAAGACTCTCCTAATCAACTGGTTCTAATTTTTCAAAGTAATTTTTCAATAGTCTGTTATATGTAAAAAAATCAACACTCATCTTAAAGCATTATTTTATTTGCAATAAAGTTTTGAAATTTTTGCATTTTTTTGCGGGACGCTTAAGAGGAGGTCACGTATCTCTGTCCTTTTCTAATCAAAGAAATGATTTTTTTACAAAAACTAATAACTTTAGCAAAAAATGAAGAGGAAGCCGCATCTCGTAATAAAAAAAGCAATACTTTCTTTGATAAGAAAGAATTAATTTTATTGCTTCGTTTTCAAGAAAACCTTGAAAAACCAAATTGTCCATCCTTACCTCTATGATTTAAGTTTTTCAAGGTTTTCTTGAAAACGAAGCAATAAAATTAATTCTTTCTTATCAAAGAAAGTATTGCTTTTCTTATTACGAGATGCGGCTTCCTCTTCATTTTTTGCTAAAGTTATTAGTTTCTGTAAAAAACTCAATTCTTTGATTAGAAAAGGACAGAGATACGTGACCTCCTCTTAAGGCGACTTCGGATTTTAGGTTAGGTTTTATTTTTGCGTTTACAAATTACTCTTTCAATATGTAAAAATTTTTTAGATTTTTTAATTTTCCACCATTCTACGGATTATAATAAATGGTGGAAAATTAAAAAATTCAAAAAATTTTAGAAACTAAAAGAGTAATTTGTAAACTACAAAATGAAATCTAACCGAACTTCCGTAGTCGCCTTAATTGTTAAATTATTGTGAAGCAATGAACAAATTGATTCTAATGAAATTTGCTGGGCTGTTTTATCATATCAAAAAGATTTCTGTAACTCAATATCAAGATCATGACGAAGCTGTCCGCCTTCTAATAATATTTCCAATCCTAACTTATGAATAAACGATGCTTTTAATCGAGTTTTTTTGCTACAAAGAAAAAATTTGTAAGATTAAACTCTAGTGCGGACTACTCAAGTAATCCACTAAAATATTATACATATAAAGTTATAATAAAAACTTTCAATGTATCGTATTTTAAAGTTAGGGTTGTCGAGTTTGATATCTAATTTCCAATAAGCTCATAAAAAAATAACAAGTCCAAATGATTTATTGTATTAATATATGTCCAAAAATTATTGTATTAATATAGCTTTAGTGCGGACAAGTCATTATATTTGTTTAATTTAAGAATTTAAAAAGATATTGATAAAATAAAAAAAGCGAAACTCGATTGCTGCAGCTCCGACATGCCGTTAAAATCATAAGATAAATTTAAATAATTAAAAAAATCATTTAACAAAACATTAATTTTTGGGCAGTTTTTTCGCAATCGTTTTCGTTTTTCTAACATAAAAAATGAAATTTTATATTTCAAAAGTTCAATGTTTTATGTAAAATTTTAGCATCTAACTTTTTTTTCCTTTTACATTTTTCTCTAAAATGTATATTTGAGGAGCTATAAATAAAAAAAAGGTTAAAAAAAATCGTATTTTTCGAGATTTTTTCACTATTTGTTTAAGAGGAGGTCGAGTATATCTGTCCTTTTCTAATCAAAGAATTAATTTTTTGCAAAAATTAATAACTCTAGCAAAAAATAAAGAGAAAGCCGCATCTCGTATCAAAAAAAGCAAAATTTTCTGTGAAAAGAAAGAATTTATTTTATTGCTTCGTTTTCAAAAAAACCTTGAAAAACTTAAAAGGTAAAGGTTAGGGTAAACAATTCGGGTATTCAAGGTTTTCTTGAAAATGAAGCAATAAAATAAATTCTTTCTTATCACAGAAAATTTTGCTTTTTTTGATACGAGATGCGGCTTTCTCTTTATTTTTTGCTGAAATTATTAATTTTTGCAACAAAATTAATTTTTTGATTAGAAAAGGACAGAGATACTTGACCTCCTCTTAATAGCGAATTAAGCACAACTTTTTCAACTGGCACATATCAAAATTATCATCTAACATAATTTTGGAGACATTCAAGCAAAAATCAGCGACTATATAAGGAACATCCAAACCAAAACAGATCCCGCCTGGACTATAAAGAAAATATTATAGATGTTTCTGATATAATCACCAATGATGATCTTACAGATATCATGATTGATGAAAGCACTTGAATTGCACTACAAAATATCGTAGAATCTCCATATGATTCTGGAGATGAATCTGTGGAAGAAGACGATGAAGGAGAAAATAAAGTCGAAGAAGAACAAATAAATTTAAATGTTTCTGCTGAGGCATCAAAAGCCAAAAAAATGAAAAATGTAAATTTTTTAAAATAAGAAAATTTTTTATATTCAATAAAAAAAATAATAAATATACATTCTTGACTTATAACTTATTTATTCAAAATTAATATTATTTACTAATATAATGGAGAACAAATTTATATTAATAATTATTAGAGTTACTTCTTTTTGTTAACGACGTATCTTTTTTCTCAAAGAATAAGATTATTCAAATACTACTAACTGTTTTACGATTAATTTAATATATTACACCTTATTAATTAATAAAAAAACAACACTAAGTAAAGCACGTTTTTATAATTTGATAATTAATTTATTATTAATGAAAAGAAACGGGCTCACTATTTCCTGCACAATATCCCTTCAATAACAGGTACATAAATTTCTATTTTTGAAAATTATAGGAAAGCTAATGAAGAATGTGAAAAATAAATACATGCATCAGTTTAAGTGGATAGTTTCCGAAATTATGGTGAGGTTTAAAGTTATTTTACAGTTCATAGGAGTTAAGAAGAGGCCGAACTATCTGTCTTTCTCTAATAGTATTTTTCATCATTTATGTAAACACTATTGGCTATGACATGAAAAAAATGGCAGCCCCGCTAGATACTAGTATCATGGTTAAATTTTACAATAAGAACAAAATAATTTAATCATGTAGTTTTTGAATAATATAAGTAACTAAAATTGTTTAAATAATTAACAAAAATGCCCCTTAAATCATCTTTTAAGTGATATGTGAACAGGAAAAAAATATTATTAAAAATTGATTAAAAGTTGCAAAAAAATTTTTTTTGTTTATTTAAACTCGTTAAATAAATTTTTTGGGGGCAATGACTATGGTAAATGTTAATATTTTCGGAAACTACCCCAAATTAAAATAAAATGAAGACTTTATGTTGATTAGTTTGCGAGATACATAAGATTTTTCCCCATAGATTACTTTGAACCCTTAGACTTAATTTTATTGTCACATGTCTTTTTACTTTTCCCGATTTCAACTTCCATCTTCATAGTAATTTCAAAATTTAATTAAACAATATAACTGAACAATCAACGTGCCGCAATATTTTTTTCAATATTACAACTGATAACGCGTTGTTTCGTTATTGTTGCGTTTCTTAATTTGCATAAATAAAATCATGGCGATTTTTCGAGAAAAAAAAATTATCTCTATTCCTAGAGCACTTACACGTAGAGAAATGTATGATTAAATATTAGCACAAACTTAATGAAAAAATTACTATACTGTATAACATCGGAGAGACAAACTCGATATGTATTAAATTTTAATAAATGTATATAGTAAAATTTCAAAGCATCAGATTTTACTATACTATATATCAAATTTTTCTACACCTTTCAGAAAATTTTACTATACTGCATATTAGATTTTATAAATATCATGTATTAAATATTATGGATATAAATTTTTTTTTAAATTCTAAAAATATTGTTTTCCGATGCTCGTTGACGTTCTGAGAATTTTGCTTGTGTTTTCAAATTCAGTTGAGGAAGAATTATTTTGTTTGTGTGTTATTGTTAGAAAGACACTTTTCGCAAATTATGAAACGCTCTTTTCGAAGTTGTACATACTACATTTATCCTAAATTGCACACATTATAACAAGTTAATCGCATTCACACGCTACACCTAACACATATTCTACCTAACGCGTATTATCACGAACGCGAAAATATTTAAAAGCCTCTGTTTCAAATTCTCTTATATACCAACCAAGTACTTCTCTTACCGCTCGCAGATTGAAAAAATGAGTCGCCACCTAGTGATTAAGCGCGGCAACAGCAGTCTCGTTGTGTCATTCTCTGTATTCATAATTTTTACGATACTGAATAGCAATTTTTGTGAGCGCGTATATCATAAACTCGTAGAAGTATAGTAAATTTTCATAAAAGTATGTTAAATTTCCTGCATATATCGAGTTTGTCTCCCCATTAGTGAAAAATTTAGTATTTTTTAATTATATATTTTTCTCAGTGTATAGAGTTCTTTAACCTCTCAAAATTTGAGGAAAAATACCACCTATCCAACGAACCTACTCTCATTTATTTACGACAAATAGTTCAATTGAAAATTAAAAGTTAATTAGCAAAAAAACAATTTTTTTTCATATCGCGATTTTAAACAATTAAATTTAAAAAAACCAATTGTACAGTAAAGTAGAGATGTTGAACTTTCAAAATCACATTGATGCATTCTCGTGCGATGCGTAGCGGCTTGGGAATAATCACGCCAATATGGCCTATTTTTAATAAACAATTTGAATTATGTAAAAACTATTGAATATTTTTACTTGAAATTTTTAATGTTAATTCACTATCATCAGAGCTTGACTTTCATTAAGTATCAAGCCCCTAGTTATTTTTTTAACGGAGTAATAAACACCCATATGGAAATAATTTATGTGAAAAACTGTAAATAATAGTAAATAATTGTAAATAACTGTTAAAAAATGTAGGAATTGAGACATAAATAATAGTTATTTACAGTTATTTACTATTATTTATTATTAATTACTATTATTTACAGTTATTTAGTTATTAACTGTTATTAACTGTTATTTACAGTTATTTACAATTATTTACAATTATTTACAGTTTTTTATAATTATTTACAATTATTCATAATTATTTACAGTTATTCATAATTATTTACAATTATTTACAGTTTTTTATAATTATTTACAATTATTCATAATTATTTACAGTTATTCATAATTATTTACAGTTATTTACATTTTCAAAAATTTTTGAATTAGTGAACAATTTAATGTTATTAATAATTATTTACAATTATTTATAGTTATTTACAGTTATTTACAGTTTTTTACAGTTATTTACAGTTATTTATAATTATTTACAACTATTTACAATTTCCCATAGTTTTTTACAATTATTTACAGTTATTCACATTTTTAAAAATTTTCGCCAATATATAAAATTATTGAATAAATTCATGATAATTTTCGAAAATGTAAATAACTGCAAATAATTGTAAAAAACTATAAATAATCGTAAATAACTGTAAATAATTGTGAAAAAAGTGAATAAATGTAAATAACTGCAAATAAGTGTAAATAACAGTTAATAAGTGTAAATAACAGTTAATAACTGTAAATAAGTGTAAACAACAGTAAATAATTCTAAACAATTGTAAATAACTGTTATTTATGTCTCAATTCCCACATTTTTTAACACTTTTCTACAGTTATTTACAGTTATTTACATTTATTTACATTTATTTACAGTTATTAACAGTTATTTACAATTATATCCAAAAATTTTTTCCATATGGGCAATTGATGAAATGGCCATTTTTTGCGATTTTTTGCGATTTGCGAATAAACAAATGAACATAATCAAATTATACCAAATAATTTTTTCAAAGTTTTAAGTGTTTTAAAGTTATAGAAAGCCTCTCAACTTATTATTTAAAGAAACAACTTCAAGCATAGCCAGCTTAAGAATTATTTCATGCATCTTGATCTTAAAGACTTATAAGTATGAAATTTTAACTATTAGTTGGTGTCAACTGGTAGAATACTTATTGAACTCATAGCTAGAAAACTTAAAATTTTCAGAAACAGAAGTTCTAACTAAATTGAGTTTTTTTAAAGAAAATAGGTAAATTTCCACTCAGTCACATTTTGTTCTGATAAAATCAATATTGAAATTAAATTATATAAAAAATACTTTATAAACATGGTATGTTTCTTAAAGTTGGTAAAAAGCCTCTAAACTGATTATTTGGAGAAACAACTCTTAGTGTAATCAGTTTAAGAATTATTTCATATTTCATATCTCTTTAAGAAAAAAGAATCATGTTTGATAATATATATTTTAAACTGTCATAACTCGGTATTGATGGCTCTGGACACTAAGATCCAAGATTCATTTCAAAGTTGATGTGAAATGAAAGAAAATAAGATCTCGAAAAGCAAATTCTAAACTGTAGAATGAGTAATTTAATTACCTAGTAATACATATAAGAACGAATCAGAAAACTTCCAAATTCATGTCTGTGAAAAATCATTCTAACTCTTCATCTCATTTAAATCAATAAGTGTTCTTATCAATTTCTTTTTAAAACATCAGGATTTTCAGAAAAAAATTGATCAAATTGAAATTTTTCCATAAATTTTTAAAATTTTCTAAATTTCAAGGATCTATAGATCTTGATCCTTTCAACCTAGATCCCTTAACGGTAGGCCGGAGTAGAACCTGATACCGACCGAGTAACAATTGAGTTGTTTGTTATTTACTCAAGTTTTAATCGGTGTATCTTCAAATTAAAGGTCGAGCGCAATAGATATTATTATTATGAACATCTATGCACAAGAAAAAAATATCTACCGGTTTGTTTTTGAGAAAAGTAAGTAACGCGAAAATATTATAAACATAAACTTTTACTTTGGCGTTACTTACTTTTCTCAAAAACAAACCGGTAGATATTTTTTTCTTGTGCATAGATGTTCATAATAATAATATCTATTGCGCTCGACCTTTAATTTGAAGATACACCGATTAAAACTTGAGTAAATAACAAAAATGCCAATTAGACAAGGACAGCGAATCCGGCCTGCTCTCAAAGTCTTTTTACATACACTGGGACCGGGATAACTTGCCGCTGTATAACTTGCCGCGAGAGCCTTTTCTCCTCCGTACGCGAACAAACATCGTCCCCCACTACCTCTTATACATATATATCTTGACCACGCCTCTTCGCCCGAAGAGTAAGAGAGAAAGAGAAAGATATAGCGCGCCTGTCAATAGAGGGGTTTCACAGTAACTGGCCTTTTCTGAGAATTTTGTTCCTCTACAGCCCCGTGCGCGGTAAGTTATCGAAGTCCCACTGTATTTTGGGTAACAAAAAGAATATATTTTGGGAGCTGTAACAATTTATATTTTTTTGCTCTTCTAGTTGGTGTGAAATATATATACACACAAAAGTATATAAAAAATTATAAAATCATTTATGAAAACATTCCCGCTTTACCGCTTGCTGTCCACTTTGCCCTGTTTTATGGTATGTTTTCATTTTTCATTGTATTTTTTAATCTAATAATAATATTTCATATTTATATTTTTATTAATTTTTTTGGATATTAATATTTATAATTCTAAATTTATTTTTGTATTTTTATTATCATAATTAGATTTAATTTGAACTTCAACGTGTAGCAAAGTAAGACGAATACATAATATTTTTGTCGTCATCTTTATTATTGTCCTTGTTTCACTTTCACCTAACCTAATTAAGTAAAAAAGCCTATTTCAAAGTAAAACACGAATAATTAGTTGCGAAATAATTGTAAATTTTCAACGCGAATGCCCGTGTATAGTTTCATCTTGAAAAATTTAAAATGATATGGTCACATAAAAAATTCTATAAGCTTCCTTTTCTATCTTGCGATGCTGATACCTAAATTTGCTTGGGAAAATCAATTGGCAAAATGTAAAGAAATTACAGTTTTTTTTTAATTTTTCACTAGTTTGTTTTTTCAATAGAGTTTGTGAACATAATGTTTTTACAAAATAATGCTCAACAAAAGAGCTTGTCATGTATTTTTACTAACAATTTATAATTTCTGAACTATCATTAAAAAACTGACAAGCGAACCATCCACCCCTATTCTCAAAAATATAGCTCTAAATCAAATAGTGCTACCCCTTTTTATGAATCAATTAATCATGAGACTATAAGCTACCTGAACTATGCATCATTTTTGGTGTTAGCTTAAAATTAAATCTCTAAGCAGCAATAACAGTATCTTTAAAAATAATCAATTTTAATTTTTCATGATTGATGATAATAAAAGGTATCATCCTAACTGCCAATAAAAATTTGGCCTGATAGAAAAAATTTTATACTTTTATTAAAATTATCACAGTTAAAAAAATCGATTTTATAGATTAGGAGCACCATGCCCAAGTAACTATAATCCAGCTGATTATTTCATTCAGTTATTAGCAGTGGTACCTGGAAAAGAAACCGCTTGTCGACACGCTATAAACGCTGTTTGTGATAAGTTCGAGAAAAGCAGTATAGGAATTAATATTTTGGTGGAAACAAAGAATATATGTGATCCTGAACATGATATACATAAAATAGGTGGTAGGCTTCACTATATCTCAAAATACAAAGCAAATTGGCTGGAACAATTTCGCGCTGTTTTATGGAGGTCATGGTTGTCAGTAATAAAAGAACCTATCCTCATCAAAGTTCGCTTATTGCAGACTATTGTAAGTAATGACAATATACAATAAATTAAATAAAAATTTTTTCTGTTATTCCACCTGAAAATCGCAGTTTTGTTGTTCTTTTATGGATCTTGTGACAAAAAAATACCGTTTGCAACTGGGGCCTTATTAATTAAAGTTAACACTTGCGTTGTGCACACGCACATCCACTCAATTACATTATATCCACGCCCCGAACAAAGAAAAGCACAACTCAGAAATCCTAATGCAAATTAGCATTGGGATTTCTGAGTTGTGCTTTCCTTCGTACGGAGCGTCGATATGCACCCACATATTACATCTTTACATTATAATTACTCGTGCATACTAAATCAATATACATATGCTACATACATTTATTTATTACATTGTAATGTATGTTATCGACATTTTTTATACCTCTGAATTCTCTTTCTTTTTTTATAAATATTACATATTTTATTTCAGGTACCTTTTGCGCACAGACATACATTTATTAACAATTATCTCGTTGAATTGATACTTTTTTTGACAATATTGCGTTCATTAATAATTTAGACTAGTTGTTAATTTTTATGTTTTATAAATAATAGTTTTGTCAATCAAATTAATTTAACAATTTACATGTATCGCATTACATGAACGTCAGTTGCAACGATAACAGTTGTTTTTTTTTTTTTTTGACAAAAGAAAATATATGTACTAATACAATTATTTACATTATTATTTCCTTTACAAATTTCTTAAATCTATTTACATCATTAGAGTGAGAAGCTATACAAAATCAAGCTTCTTTCATCGCTCGCATTACATTTTTTCGCTTCACCTATGCTTTTACATGCTTATATTATTTCTTTTTCTCAAAATATTAGAAATAAATTTCTCTCTTTTTTTCATTTTCTATCATCATTATTTTTATCCATTTCGCTTTGTATTAATTCAGCTCCTACTCTATTGTCATTATTGTTACTCACTAACTCGTCATTACTATTATTATCTTCGTTGACACGATCAGCAGTGTCATAATTTTCTTGTTGCTCTGGTGGAGACTCATTGTGAATCTGTGCTTATGTTACAACATTATTTTCTTTATTTACAGTATATGTGCTATCTAATTGTTCTCTATTATCTACTAATGGCATTTCATTATCACTACCTGGCTGACTTTGATCACTACTTATTATTTCATCTTCTACTTCGTTTGCTAAGAAATGAGCTGGTTTAAGCTTTTCGATATTTACTGTGACATTCCTATCACCTTTTCTTATAACATAATTACGACCATTCTCATGATTCGAAATTATTTTATATGTCCCTGTATATGGTTGGATGAGAGGTGGTTTGACGGCCTTTATTCGTTTTAGCATATGAGTGCAATTCTCTAAATCCTTAAAAATGAATGCCTTAAGAGCATGATTATGCCTTAATGGGACTGGCCTGACCTCTTTCATATACTCTTTATTTGGATAAAAATGCAGTCTGATCTCTTACGTCTGTATCTCTGAACTCACACATATCTCCTTGTATAGCTAGAAAAGTTCCATATAAAAACTCAGCTGGGCTGGCATCCGTATCTTTTCTTAAACACGTTTTCAACCCTAATAAAACAGTAGAGAGGACTTTGGTCCATTCACATTTCTCCACGTGACACATGAAAGCCGCCTTAAGATCATGGTGCCACCGCTCCACCATACCATTTGCAGCTGGATGATATGCTGTAATACGCACTCTTTTGCGTACTATAAGTTGTAATAATTCAAGGGACATGCCGGACTGAAACTGCTTGCCTTGATCCGTTGTTATGATGACAGGTGCACCGAAGCGTTACACCCACGTATCATAAAAAGCACGTGCGACAGTAAGAGCCGATGCGTCGTAAACGGGCACCACTCCCGGCTACCTAGTATCCCTATCTATCATGTTTTGATTCCGCAATAAAATATTGTTGGAAATCGGAAGTCATCAACCCTTCTTTCTGCTGTCTTTCTTTCATTGCTGTGCAACTATCCAAACTTTTGCTTAATACATGAATCAACGGTTTGTGATCGGTATAAACTTTAAATTCTCTACCTTCCAAATAGTAGTTAAACTATTTTATAGCTTCATAATTTGACATCGATTCGCGATCATATGTGCTATTTCTTTATTGTGTGGGAATGAATTTTTTTAGAAAAGAAAATTAATGGTTCTCATAAATCGCCTATTTTTTGCTCTAACGTTTCGCCCATTGCAAAATTTGACGCATCGGTTAATAACCTAATTTTTGCATTTTTAGGCAGAAAAGCAAAGTACGTATATAAGCTCATTCTTTTTTGATAGCCTCGAAGGCTTTATCTGCATCTTCGGTCCATTCTACAGGACGCTTATCCTTCTTCTTAATATCTTTAATCATAGCGAAGTGTCTCTGGACTTCAGCGGATTTGGCAAGCTTTTCCTATAAAAGTTTATTATTCCCAAGAACCGTCTCATATTATCCTTGGTCTTGGGCTTTTTAAAGATTTAAATCGCTTCGACCATAGATGAGTCTGGCTTAAGAGGAGGCCGTATCATTCTGTCCTTGTCTGATCTAAATTTCCGTTATTATAAATAAATAAAATATTTTCATAGAAAAGTAAGACAACTGCCCAATAGAGCAAAAGACAAGCAAACGATTCTTTTCTATGAAAAAATATGAAATTTTGATTATTTTTCGAGTGAAGTCTGAAACGGAAAAACAATCGAACTTGATTGAGTTGATTTGACTGTTTTTTCGTTTCAGACTTCACTCGAAAAATAATCAAAATTTCATATTTTTTCATAGAAAAGAATCGTTTGCTTGTCTTTTGCTCTATTGGGCGGTTGTCTTACTTTTTTATGAAAATGTTTTATTTATTTATAATAACGAAAATTTAGATTAGACAAGGACAGAATGATACGGCCGCCTCTTAAACCGTTTTTTTCAATCAAGTGGCCCAAGAAGATAAGTTTCTTAACTCCAAACTGACACTTTTCAATGTTTAATCTGATGTGAAATTTCTCGAACCTCTCCAGGACAATTTAATGATGTTCTTGGTGCTTCTCCTCTGATAAAGACGCAACCAAGATATCATCTACGAAAGCGAACACAAAGTCCAGGTCACCCATTGCCCGTTTTATATATAAACTTTCTGAAATGTTTAGGCAGCATTCCTAAATCCAAACGTCATCACTAGAAACTCATAAAGTTCAAATAGTGTTGTAAGTGCTGTTTTTGGCGCGTCCTCAGGATAAATTGGAATTTTCAAGAAGGCTTTTTCTAGATCAAGTGCGGAAAAAATGAGTTTATCTTCTAAATTCGACAGAAAATTATGGAGGTTCGGAATGGGATATTTATCCGGTACTGTGAGCTTATTTAATCTTCTATGATCCCCACATATCCTCCATTTACCATATTTCCTAGAAATCTGTGGATAGGTTCAGCTCAAGGGCTTTTTGAAGGTTGACACACGCCTTCTTTACACCATCTCTCAAATTCCTTTTTAGCTGCTTGCAGCCTATCAGGTGCCAACCGTCTTGGCTTTTGAGCAATTGGTGACTCTGTGGTTCTTATATGGTCATATACATCAATTTTTCTTTTCGTCTTAGGCATATCAAGTTCTATGACCGATGGGAATCTTTTTATATCAGCATATTTATTATCAGGGTTCACTAATGGCACCTGCACGTACGAAACCTTCCTGCCAGTGCCTGCGACCGACTAACCAGTCTTTGCATCCACTAGCCATCGGGTCAGATCTAGAAGCAAGTGGTAGTGCTCGATGTGGTCATCGCCTAGAATCGCATATAGTATATCCACAACGATAAATGTCCATTTAATCTTATTTTTTAACCCGAAGTCTAACTCTCTATATATAACGCTGTACGTATTAATTTTTGTATTATTCGCAGTGTACAACTTAACGTGTGATGCCTTTTTTTTACTATTTTTACTTTTTTGAATTAAAGATACTTCCATACCCGTATCTACAAGAAATGCTTCATTAACAGTTTTTTCAGTAACGTGGAGGCGTATGCTCTCTGTGTCCGCCAAGGTTGCCCCCTCTACTCGCCGCATTGGGAGTTTAAATGCGTTACATCTTGTGACAACCTTGGGGATCAGGAGGTTGCACTAATTTTATAAAAATATATAAGCTGTAACTAATTAAGTAACAAATAATAAGATAAACTTTATTTAAGAAATATGTACAGTAATCGTACACTCGCTCAAAATGGACGCCAGCCGCGTATAGCGTACGCGACGCCGCTTGCTCTAATCAAATAACTATTGGCACAACGAAAAGCAAATATTACAAAAACGTAAGCTAAAAGGGACACGAGCATTAAACACACAACAAAAGAAAGAATTAGAAAAGCACGAAGGGAATATATGCAATAAAACGTGCACGCGATCGCCCGACACACACGTCGTAATAGACAGAAAGAAATTATATTATTTTAATTAGCAATCGTGCACTCGCAACAATTTTAAGCACAATAAAATAACTTAGAGAATATTGAATTTATCTATTCTCGCTCACACTAACTACGATAATTGTAATACACAACCAGAAAAGTATTACGCAATATCGCAAGTCGAAACGCTCTTTATCGGACGCTGGCGACAGAAGGAATAATAATGGTATTTCTTTTTGTCTATGCTCAGTTTCATCTCTCTTGCTGTACGCTGCGCGCGCCGCAAGAGAGAGACAAACGATCCTAAACGGACCCAAGCTCAGCTACTCGAGTCAAGCTGCTCGCTAGCTATATGTATGCACAGTATACGTGCTATAGAGATTCGCACGTGTGTGCCAACGATTTTGGGTTATGCTTTTAAATATTTGACTCGCGTGGTCTGCTTTCCATCTTGCCCGTAGCTATATGCTCCTTTCTGTCGGCTATATGCGCCACAAATATACATAAAAGTAATATGGCCAATCTGCCATGTTATAATCCCCCCCTCCACCACACGGAAGTATACGGTGAAACCGGATACTTTCGTCAAACGCAACGAAAAAAAGCATAAGCTAAATTAAAACGAAAAAAGGAATATTTATTTATCGAAAAGAAATTATTAGGGCTTAAACTAAGATAACCGGTGTTATCTGCAGCGGTGTGAAGTGTATCTATAAACTTCTTCTTCTGCTGTATCTGCTGCCTTTTAGCTAAATTAAGTGTAAGTGTTACACGCTGTATATGAGTATGCTTAATGTAATACGACGCGACTGGCTTATCCATATATTATTTACAAAAATTACAAATCTTAAGACTATTTATCTTAAAGCTAAAGAAAATAACACTCATAGCCCATTCTTACATGTTTTATTCATACACACACTAAAAAGAATTTTTAAATTACATTTTGTATAACAAAATTTGAAATTAAAAATAAAAATGAGAATTTTAGTGTTTTTACTCACTGAAAGGTGACGCTCTGATGGTATGTGTCGATGGATACTATGATTTTATAAGATTAATTATTTTATAATTAATATTTTGCAGCAATTTTCTGAATGCACAAAAAAAAAAATATTCTATTTATAGATTTGCTCTTAATTACGTAATAGTAATGCATAAAAAAAATAAAATGTAGCACTTGCTCATGTGTCAGTGTGAATAGTTAGGAATATCAGTACAATGTGTATAAGGAATACTTAAATAGCAAAAGAAAAGGGTAATTTAGTAAAGACGCAAAATTGCTCAAATACTGGATCAGCTGAATGGGTCGCGAGTTTAGTCGATAAGGATTTTAAATAGCTAAATGTGATGCTGGAGGGTTAATATAGGCATATTAATGATGGCATAAAAGGGTTTTGCTGAATTGAGTGCTCAGGTCGATGGGTTGCTTTTTCACGCAATGTAGCACAGAAATACTCGTCGACACACACGTCGTAATAGACAGAAAGAAATTATATTATTTTAATTAGCAATCGTGCACTCGCAACAATTTTAAGCACAATAAAATAACTTAGAGAATATTGAATTTATCTATTCTCGCTCACACTAACTACGATAATTGTAATACACAACCAGAAAAGTATTACGCAATATCGCAAGTCGAAACGCTCTTTATCGGACGCCGGCGACGGAAGGAATAATAATGGTATTTCTTTTCGTCTATGCTCAGCTTCATCTCTCTTGCTGTATGCTGCGCGCGCCGCAAGAGAGAGACAAACGATCCTAATCGGACCCAAGCTCAGCTACTCGAGTCAAGCTGCTTGCTAGCTATATGTATGCACAGTATACGTGCTATAGAGATTCGCACGTGTGTGCCAACGATTTTGGGTTATGCTTTTAAATATTTGACTCGCGTGGTCTGCTTTCCGTCTTGCCCGTAGCTATATGCTCCTTTCTGTCGGCTATATGCGCCACAAATATACATAAAAGTAATATGGCCAATCTGCCATGTTATAATCTTTACTACTACAATTTTCATTATTTGACGCCTGTCGATTATCGTTTCTAACACTATTACCTCTTTCTATGCCTCAAGCAGGCGATTTTTATTTTTGCCTTTTTTTTAGTAGGAAGAACAGACTCATGTATCTACTAAAATTAATTTAATCGCATAGCTGTTTACACCTATACGCGTTTATACCATACTGTTTGTGGTATCCAAAATACTGCTTTACTTTATTATGCTTGTGATTATACTGCTATCTTCTATTGTTTCTATATGCGTTCGATCTGTTTTCTACTTGACTGATCGTCTTCTTTATAATAGCTTTGATGTGCGCTTCAATATCTACAGTTGGCTTAACAAAATCCTGCTTGTTTACCATATCGCATTAATGCTAACTGTTTTACCGGCATTTTCCTCGCATATATTCTTATATATTTCATCCGTGTTCTTTGCGACGATATCTTCGTTATTTAGGTTAATTTCCCCAACAAGATGTGATTTTATTCGCAGCGAAAAATTGTATTCTCACGCCTTTGAATCTCTTTCTTAATGTTTCCTCTGGTCACGTCAATCCAGGGCTGTTACGCAACTGGAAAACCAGGAAAACCTGGAACATTTTTTTTTGGCTGGAAAAGCCAGGGAAAAGTCAGGGAATTTTATAAAAATCAACATTTTACTGAAAATTTAGTGTTTTTAAAATAAAATTATTTAGGGTATTATTTTTCAGTCCGTAACTAACAGGCACGCTCATTTCTATCTTTCTCTATTTTATATGGAAAGGTGGAAACAACTAACAAATACCGAGCGCGCTTATATATAGAAAATAAAAATATGTATTTTTCTCTCTTATTTGCATATACTTAATTTGCTGACCAAGTTCGCTCGCTTATATATTCGGATCAAATTGCTACGTTAAATATGCATTGGATTAAACTATACTGTTTTCTGAATCGTCTTTAAGAGTCTAAAACTTATTAAAAAATTACACCGAATACGGTATTAATATTAAAAGTGTAAACTTTCGCGATATATCTTGTATAACAACATGAGCCGTAAGTCGCGTGCTCTTTCCGGTGAAACGACATTGTTTATAAACATTAAAATTAATTATTTATTTAAAAATTTAATTATATATGTATAAATATATGTATAAATTTAGTAGATGAAAAACCTGAAAAAGTCAAGGAATTTCAAAATCCGTTGAACTTAACAACCCTGCAATCATTTCTCTTTAAAATTTAGACGGTTTTTCTCTCTGCACCCGGCATTTTTTAAAAAGTTTGTTAAACCGTTCCTCTTGTGACTGTCCATACGTGTCTTTAAGATAATTTTTTAGACCGTCTTGGTCTAACCAGGAGAGGCTATGAGCTTCGGGTCACAGATCTTGATGAAATTTGTGGATATGTTTTCAGGTACAAAAATATGATTAAAGCCAGAGCGGTACGGTCTAACGCTTCGAAGAACTGAAATTATAGACATTTCTAGTCTTATTTTAAGAAAAGTGTAAAAAAATGCTCCTAATTGAAGTGTGAATAATTCAGTCTAGAAATGTCTTTAATAATTTAACAGGCACAAGTCAAATAAAAGTAGAGAAAAAAAGCTTTAATTTGCCGTTTTCAGAATTGAGAAATAATTATTAGAACTAGAGATATGTTTGTTCAAAGTTAAGCAGCAAAAAAGTACCAAAAATCACTGTCTTTCAGAATTTAGATAAATTTTATAATTATAATAGTCTTACCTTAATTCGGCCAGTATATATAGGGCGAGTACAGTCAGACGATAAATGAATACACTTGAATTATTTAAAGTGCTGAGAATTTCTGTATAATAATATCTTTCCAAGTACTTTCTTTAAAGTGCTCTCTCAATCTTGATTTATTCTGTATTTTTATATTAATGATCCCTGCTTTTTTCGAAAATATTTCTTTTATAATTTAAATTTCGAATTTATGTCAATCGATAAAGCAATGCTTATTATGCATTTTGACTCTTATTGAATAATATGGTTGATGTGGTAAATCTGGTTTATGTAGCCTTCGCACTGTTCTTGTTTTGTTGATTTTGTAAATCGCATTGCTCTTCCTTTTGTTTCTTAAAAAAATGACTTAATTTTACAATATGTTTGGTAAGTTGAATTATCTGATTGATCAATAACTGCATATTTTGGAATAATAAATTTCGAAATAAATGATATGTCGTGACGTAACACCTTGAGGCTCAAAATGTTGCTTTTCGGTACGAGAAGCTACAGAAGAAAAATTTGAATGTAATAACAATTTTTCCAATTATTGATTGATTTAAATAAATATCTTAAAATCTATTGTTAATATGGTAGTAATTAAAATATTTTATTTGAATGTCTTCATAAAATTATTCGCTGTATTTTTCTATTATGTGATTGTTAACAGGAGACCGAACTATCTGTCTTTTTTTAATAGCGTCTTCCATCATTTACATAGACACCGTCCGTTGTATCAAGAAATAAATAGTAGCCCCCGCTAGATATTAGTATAATAAGTAAATTTTGTAATAACAATCAAATTATTTTATTGTTTAGCTTTCGAATAATATGTGACCTACCAAAAAAAGATAGGTTATATTCTAGTTTGTTAGTAGTTCTCATATTATTAAAAAATTACGCGATGAAATAATTTGATTGTTATTACAAAATTTACTTATTATACTAATATCTAGCGGGAACTACTATTTTTTTCTTAATACAACGGATGGTGTTTCGAAAAATGATAAAAAACTCAATTAGACAAAGGCAGATAGTTCGGCCTGCTCTTAAGTATTGTATGAGTATTGGTATAAAAAAGGAAAATGGAAAATTCTTAACTTACATTGTTATTTCAAACTTGTAATATTTTGAATATATGGTTTTTTCTAATAAAAGATCGGCCTAATTTATTCGTGATTTTGCTTATAAATACTTTTTAATTAATTTAATTTATGCATTTCAAAATTTCTTTACAAGTAAAGTTTTGTATTATAGCTTTTGTGATATTTTATAGCAAAAATAAAAAATAAAATGCCTTGTAAAAATAACTATTGAAATAATATTAGATTTGTCATAATAATTATGATTCTTCAAGTTGAAAAATAAGAAATTTCTGTTCTTTTGGTTTCTTTTTCTTTCTAATTTTATAAATAACATTCTAATACAATTCATAGATTCTTATGATTACTTAAATATAAAGTAAATGTATAAGTAAATATTCATTCACTTCCTTCCTGGCTCAAGATGATTGCATAGGCAATAATTATGCAATCTTAAAATAAAATAATTAATTAGGTAAACTTAAGTTTTAACATTTTAACTTAATACTATAGATTTGGCAGTATTCTTACAGTTATTAATAATTAGTGATATAATTAACATTAAATCTAGTTATGGTATTGGTCTACTTATGATTCGTATAGAATTGTGTTTTTTTTAATTACTCTCATGTACCTTCCTGAAAATGATCGCGGAATTCATGATGCAATATTTTGCGTCACTTTTCGCGTCACTTTTTATATCACTTTTCGTGTCGCTTTATCGAGCCAAAAGTGACGCAACTTTTTGCGCAACTAATTGCGCAACTTTTCCAAAAATATAATATTAAATTATAAATATTTTTTATTAATTTTATTATACATAATTTAAAAGATGCTGAATTACAGAATTAAAAATATTTAACTTTTACTAATTTTTTATTTGAATATTCTTATAGCTGTGTTCAAAACGAAAATTCAAAAAAAAAGAACTTTCTAAGGCCAATAGGAGCCGAGATAAGATTTTTTTTTTTAAATCACAGCCACTTGGCTTATAACAATTAAAAAAAGAATCAATCGTCATTTTTTAGTTGAAGACTTATATTTTAAAAATCTATGATTAGATTTTTAAAAACGCGACTTTTTATTATTAAAAAGTTAACAAATTACCCCGTTCCAATAAAATTCGTAAAAATTAACCGTATCTCCGTAAACGATGGACCGATTTCGACGTTTTTTTTAATCTGGGGTGATAAATTATTAATATTGGTGCAAATAGTTTTTCAAAATAAGGTGTATTTAAGTTAAAAGAACTGTACCTAATACAGACACCTTTAACGCGAATAATTGTTGTGGCTCACTAAATAAATATTTTTAGACGTGCACCCACACAGCATGAAATATTGCAGTGAAACTTTCACTGAAATATTGTGCTGAAATATTGTCACAAGATTGCAGCGATCTTGTCTTAACATTGCTAAGAGGTTTCATGAAACATTTCAGTGTGATATTGCTGCAAACTTGCTACAAGGTTACAGAAAATAATTCAAGCAATATTGCAAGGAACCTTTTATGAAAGGTTGCAGCGAGGTTTCTGCAAGGTTTTATAAAACATTTCATGAAATATTGCAAGAAACCTTTGATGAAAGGTTGCAGCGAGGTTTCTGTAAGATTTTAGAAATATTTCATGAAATATTGCAAGAAAATTTTCACGAAAGGTTGCAGCGAGGTTTTTAGCACGATTTAGAAATTATTTCATAGAATATTGCAAGGAACCTTTCATGAAAGGTTGCAGCGAGGTTTCTGCAAGATTTTAGAAATATTTCATGAAATATTGCAAGAAACCTTTCATAAAAGGTTTCAGCGAGGTTTCTGTAAGATTTTAGAAACATTTCATGAAATATTGCAAGAAAACTTTCACGAAAGGTTGCAGCGAGGTTACTGCAAGATTTTAGAAATATTTCATGAAATATTGCAAGAAACCTTTCATGAAAGGTTGCAGCGCGGTTTCTATAAGACTTTAAAAACATTTCATGAAATATTGCAAAAAAACTTTTATTACATGTTTCAGCGGGATTTTCAGCAAGATTGTGACAACATTTTGATGGAATATTGCATCGAACTTTCTATGAAAGATTGCAGCGAATTTTCTGCAAGATTTTAGAAACATTTTATAAAATATTGCAAGAAACCTTTCACGAAAGGTTGCAGCGAGGTTTCTGCAAGATTTGGGGAACTTTTCATGGAATATTGCAAAAAACCTTTCATGAAAGATTGCAGCGAGGTTCCTGCAAGATTTTAAAAACATTTTATGAAATATTGCAAGAAACCTTTCATGAAAGGTTTAAGTGAGGTTCCTAGCAAGATTTGGGGAACATTTTACGAAATATCGCAAGAGACCTTTGATGAAAGGTTGCAGCAAGGTTCGTGCAAGATTTTAGAAACATTTTACGAAATATTGCAAGATACCTTTTATGAAAGGTTTCAACGAGGTTTCCAGCAAAATTTGATAAATATTTTATGAAATATTACGAGGTATCTTTTGTTAAAAGTTGCAGTAAGATTTCTGCAAGGTTTTTGACAAGATTTCTAAGATATCACAAAAAATATTGCTATGTACATTTCGCCAATGGTTATTACCATATTTTTGGCAATCTTTATAAAATATTCCAGAAAAGCGTTTCACAAAAAGTATCAGCAAAGTTTCATGAATAATTTCAAAATGAAATTGCAGCAAATCTTTCATAAACAGTTTCAGCAATAATTCCGCAAGTTTCTATAAAAGATTCTAAGAGCAGTCCAGATTCGCTGTTCTTGCCTTATATTTGGTTTCCTGTTATTTACTCAAGTATTTATTGCTGTAGTTGTATTGTAAACGGGAAGTTAAGCGCAATAAGTATGCTATTATTATAAATATTTATACGTAGGGTAAAAAAATTCATCGAATCGTTATTGAAAAAAGTAAAGAAAGCATAAATATTAGAAACAAAACCTTTTATTTCAATATTCTCTACTTTTCTCAAAAACGATGCTGAGGAATTTTTTCTTCTTGTGCACAAATATTGATAATAATACTATTGCGCTCAACTAGTAATTTATAGATACAACGATTGATACTTAAGCAAATAAGAAAAACTTTATCACATAAGGATAGAAAATCCTGCCTACTATTAAATATTACTGCAGCAAGCTTTTGGCAAGATTTAAGAAATATTTTACAAAATATTGCAGGAAACCATACGGAAAGGTATGAGTGTTGTTCGCGGCAAAATTTGGGAAAAATTTCATGAAATATTACGAGAAACCTTTCATGAAAGATTGCTGCAAGGTTTCTTGAAATGTTGCTGCAAGCTTTTCATGAAAGGTTGCTGCGAGGTTTTTAGAAATATTTCAATCAGGTTCTAGCGTGGACATATAAATGTTGCTGCAATATCTCATAAAAGGTTGCTACGAGGTTTTCTGCAAGGTTACGGCGAGATTTTCTGAAAAATTGCTGTGTGGTTGCTTGAAATGTTTTCGCTATTTTTCCCGCAAGATTCCTGTGAGGTTTCTTGAAAAGTTTCTGTTACATTTCCTGAAAGATTGCTGCGAGATTTCCTGCGAGGTGTTCAAAAAGATTGCTGCAAGGTTTCTTGAAATGTTTCTGTTACATTTCCTGAAATATTGCTGTGAGGTTTTTATGAAAGGTTGCTGCGAGGTTTTCTGAAAGATTGCTGCGAGGTTTTTAGAAATATTTCAACCGGGTTCTAGCGCGGACATCTAAATGTTGCTGCAATCTTTCATGAAAGATTGCTGCGAAGTTTCGAAACTTTCATGAAACCTTGCAGCAACCTTGTAGTAATCTTTCATGCTGTGTGGGGTAAGGTCTCATTTTAAAGCTAAAAGAAAGAACTTTAAAATGAGATATCATTAGTTCTGCCGTGTTAAGTAAAAACTCACGTAAGTGACATTCCGATGAAAACAAATTTTTTCTATCAGTAGATCCGATAAAAAAAATATAGCCTATTAAATGAATAAAAAAAAAGTTGTTTCAAATTTTTCGCTAAAAAATGAGGAAATAAAGATTACTTAAGAGCAAGTCGTATATTTCTATCCTTTTCTAATTAAAAAATTAACTTTTCTGCAAAACCTAATGATTGTAGCAAAAAATAAGAAGAAAGCCCCATCTCGTATAATAAAAAGCAATATTTTCTTTTATGCGGAAAAATTATTTTTATCGCTTTGTTTTTAAGAAAACTTTAAAAAACTGAATTGTCCATCCTAACCTCTATTTTTTAAGTTTTTCAAGGTTTTCTTCAAAACGAATCAATAAAAATAATTTTTCCTCATCAAAGAAAATATTGCTTTTTATGATACAAGGTGGGGCCATCTCCTTATTTTTTGCTACAATTATTAGTTTTTGTAAAAAAATCAATTCTTTGATTAGAAAAGGACAGATATACTCGACCTCCTCTTAAGTATTGAAAAATTAAAAATTGGATTATAATTAATTTTTAGATTCAATGAATGAAAAATTAATTATTAATAATTGCAAAAATTTTAATAGTAATAACAAAAATTGTTATCTCTTTTTTTTTTCTTTTCTTTGTTTTTCATGCAAAGAAATTTATTCATCATTAAATATATTTTCATTTTCTTTCTAAAAGTAAACTACTAAGATTTTGATGTAAGGAATATTTTTAAAATAACACAAAAAAAATCGATTAACAAAGGGTAATCAGAAAATTTATATTTGTATTTAAATAAACATTGAATTTCAGCAACAGCTTCTCATATATTATATAGATTAAAGTTATTATTTCTAGCAATTGTAATATGGAGAGTTGCTCCAATGTCGAGGCAATCGAAATTAAAAATGACGCATACAAAGAAACAAAGATAAACATTTTTTTATACTTCTTCCATAAATTTTATCCTTTTATATCATAATTGTTTCGATATATATTAATATTTTATAAATAAATAAAAAATAAAAATAGTTCTAGTTAAAAAACAATTTTCATATCAATTTTTCTATTATGTTTAAGAAATATTCCTTACATGAAAATCGTAGTAGTTTAATTTTAGATAGAAAATAAAAACATATTTAATAATGAAAAAATTTTTCACGAAAAACAAAGAAAAGTAAAAAAAGAAAACGAGATAACAATTTTTATTATCACTATTAAAATTTTTGCAAATATTAATAATTATTTTTTTATTTATTAAATCCAAAAATTAATTATAATAATTAGTTAAAATATAGGAACAAAATAAATTTTAAGAGGCCGCTGTATCTCTGTCCTTTTCTAATTAAAAAATTGACTTTTTTCCCATAATTAGCAGCTAGAGGCAAAAATAAAGAGATGGTTTCGATGTGTTTAATAAAATGTAATATTTTCTCTGATTAGGATAAATTAATTTTATCGCTTCGTTTTTAAGAAAAGTTGGAATAACTTAGAAAATTAAAAATTAGTGTCAAATAATGGGATTTTCAAGTTATTCCAACTTTTCTTGAAAATAAAGCGGTGGAATTAAATTATTCTTATCAGTGAAAATATTGTTTTCTATTATACGAATCGAAACTATCTCTTTATTTTTGTCTCGAGTTATTAGTTTTTATAAAAAATAAATTTTAAACAGATTCGGTAAAACAGGTAACTGTGTCGGTATACGGCTGACTCTTAATTACACTTTTCTTCAGGTTCCAAATGTAATAATTACGAGGAATAATAAGGTAAGTTCATTTACAAAATTTACGTAAATCCGCGCGTATTTCGTAAATATTAATTATAATGAAACTCATAATATCCCATTTTAAAGTTCTTTCTTTTAGCTTTAAAATGAGACATTACACGTCTGAAAATATTGATTTGGTGAGCCACAACAATCATTTGCATTTAAGGTGTCCGTATTAGGTAAAGTTGTTTTAACTTAAATACACCTTATTTTGAAAAACTATTTGCACCAATATTGATAATTTATCAAGGTTCCCGGAATTGAAAAAAAAACATCAAAATCGGTTCATCATTTACGGAGATACGGTTAATTTTTATGAATTTTATTGGAATGGGGTCCTTCGTTAACATTTATCACGCGCAAAGATAAGCATTCCCACCACGACTCCGACTTTGATATTATTATTATTTTAGTTTCAATAACAAAGAGTCGGATTTTTAAAAATCTAAACATAGATTTTTAAAATATAAGTTTTCAACTAAAAAATGACGATTGATTCGTTTCTTAATTGTCACAAACAAAGTGGCTGTGATTTGAAAAAAAAAGCTCATTTAGGCTCCTATTGGCCGTAGAGTTTTTTTTTCAAATTTTTGTTTTGAACACAGCTACCGTATTTTTTGGTTACATTTTATATAGTGTTTTTCCATCTCTCTTAACAACTTTATATAGGTTTCATTAAGCCCCTAATTAATGTCTAAAATAGCCTTTTTTTGCTCTATTGATTGGACTATTAATACTCCTTTAATAATTTAGATAACGAATTTTCAATTTATTTCAGAAATTTTTTCCAAATTTATTCTTTAAACGTAGACAATTAAATCATGCTCTAAATATTTTTAATGCTGCATTTTAACCCTTTGCGGCATAGTGGGACGCATGCGTCCCACCTTTTTGTGGATCAAATTAACGCATTGTTTTCTAACATATTCGGATGAAAATTACCAATAGGAGGTTCTTGGGGTCGCTGATCACGATTCCGGGGTCAGATTTGCAAAATTTGCAGATGGCGCCACTGTACGGCGCATGCGCAGATTGAAAATCATTAAGTAAATAATATTTGACCAGGTATCCTGGACTCTAGAATTATCCGATTCTGACTTCAGATTCAACAATAGCGACCCAAAAAATCCATAAGTGAAAATTTCCATCCAAGTCTGTTAAAAATAATACGTCAATTACATCCACATATTCATCCTACTATGGCTCCAAGGGATACAGTGGCGCCATCTGCAAATTTTGCAAATCTGACCCCGGAATCGTGATCAGCGACCCCGAAAACCTCCTGAGTGACTTTCTCCGGAAGAAAAGGGCTGATAGAAAAATTCATGCCTCAAAGGGTTAACATCTTTTAAATTATGTAAAATAAAATTTAAAAAATTATTTATAATTTATTTATTATTATATTTTTGGAAAAGTTGCGCAATTAGTTGCGCAAAGAGTTGTGTCACTTTTGGCTCGATAAAGCGACAAGAAAAGTGATATAAAAAGTGACACAAAAAGTGACGCAAAATATTGCATCATAAGTTCCGCGATCATTTCCAGGAGGGTATGTACAAATTATTGTAATTTATTATTACATTTTTCAAAAGCTACAAGTTTTAAGAATAGAATGAGAGATCTAGCATGAGTAAAAAGTAACTTTATTAGTAAGTTATTACCTCAATTTTCCAAAAATGTTCTGCTTTCGTTTATAATTTGTGTGGTACTTTAACATAAACCTGATTAAAACGTTAACTAATTAATTGTAATTTTTGTCTTTATTTTGACAAATATGTTTTCTAAATAATCTTTGAGTTTAAAATTAAAATTGAAAATTGAACTACGTTCTCTTATTCTATATAGAACTTATAATAAAGTTCATTATTCTTTTTATTTTTTTTTCTTTTGCTTTACAAAAATTTTTAAGTCTCGATAAAGACTTTATGATAGTTTTCTTTTTATTCTTGCAATACATTTTCTAAATAATATTTATTTGAATATTGATTTATGTTGCATTTGGATTAAAGTATGTAACTTTCCCTCTTTTTTTTGTTTTTAAAGATTTTTTTTTGTGTGAAAAATGAAATTAGTTTTTCGAATACATGTCAGACAATATATGTTTGCATACCGTAAATTCAGAGACACAAGTAGTCGATTTATAA
Source organism: Anastatus disparis (assembly GCA_017163975.1). Taxonomy (NCBI): domain Eukaryota; kingdom Metazoa; phylum Arthropoda; class Insecta; order Hymenoptera; family Eupelmidae; genus Anastatus; species Anastatus disparis. The sequence goes on from JAFFSR010000072.1 coordinate 1,496,502, forward strand.
ATAAAAATATAAGATAAAATATGCATTCATAAGTTTAATGATAGTTATAATTAAATGTTAGATTTCTTTTACAAGATGTCTATTTGGAACGAAAAAAGGTAAAAGTATAAGTAAAAAGATGCATTGATATAAATAAAGTTTTAAAACACCAAATCTTATTATACAATATACGTTTTATAAATAGATAATATTTATATTGATTTTACAGTTTTTATTAAATTATTAACTATCCTATTGATTTAAATTAGTTGATACTTGTATGAATTCATTAAGGTCTGGTATCCTTATATCATTTAAATTATTTAGTTCTGATGTATGACTTTCAATCGCATAACATTTTTCTGATAATGTTATATTATGAACATTAAATATGTTACTTTCGTTATAAATTATTAGTTATTTTTCGAAAAAACAATGTTTTTTTATTACTTTAGGATTATTCAGTTCTGGTATGAAATTTTCAGTAATGTTTTCATATTTAACACAATCAATTTTCAATGGAATAATGTTATCGCAAATTATTTCTGATTCTTTTGCAAATTTTTCATCATTTATAAGCAATTTTTTCTTTCCTATGCAATTTATTATTTTTGTATCATTTTTAATAGTTGGAACAAATGAATGCACTATTTCGAAATCTTTTGGAACTTGGTTTATTATTTGATTACACTGTAATTTTTAGTTTTTGTCAGATTAAATGAGAATGCATTCAAATTCTTCTGTTTTTATAAAATTAATATGAAGTTTATTATATTTTACTTCATTAGTGATTTTATTGATTAATAGTTTCAGCTTGAAAATGTTCTTGATTTTTTTCTATGTCTATTTTTTTTGTTTTCCTCTTTTTCAATAGTTTTAACATTTCTTATGTCAAAAAGTGTGAGTATCTTATCATTAATAATTAAATCATCCGAAATATGTGATTGAGGTTCTGTGGTTTTATGCGATGTAGTTTTTCGTTCGATACAGGATTCATTATTATATAATTCTGCATGTGAATCGTATAATTTTTTGCAGTTTTCTGTCATATGACCTCTTATTTCATGAAACATGAAAAAAATAAATGCAGACAACAGTTAATAACTTAGAATATCAGAAGCAAACTCAAGAAAATAGGTAAAAACTAAAGAAAACGGAAATCAACTGTTAAAAATGTCGTAATTAAGACAAAGGCGACAGTTTTCTTCTGATTTCTTCAGATTTCTTCAGTTTTCATCAGTTTTCTACAGTTCTATACGATTATCTGCAATCATGAACAGCTATATTCACTTTTTAACATTTTTTTTCAAATATAAAAGCCATTGAAAAAGTGAAGAAATCTGAAGAAAACTGGAGATAATAGTTATGTTCTGAACACAACTGTTAGAAAGCAAAGAAAACTGTAGATAACAGTTATATTCTAAACACACCTGTTGAAAATTGAAGAAATCTGGAGGAAGCTGCGGAAACAGACATATTCAGAACATAACTGTTGAAAAGTGAATAAACCCAGAGCAAAATGAAGACAACAGTTATATCCTGAACAGAACTGCTTAAAAATAAAAAAAAAACTAGAAAAAGTAAAAAACGGAAAAATACTTTTTTCGCCATTCTAATCCTAAAATCACAACTTCGTTGCTCTTTTTTGGCTCTCATCGCGAAAAATACACTACGCAACTAGTATGGAAAGGCTTTTTTACGAACCTATCGGCTCAGACCGTAAACTTCTCGTTTCGTAAATAAAGCCTTTCCATACCCGTTACGTAATGTACTATTTTACTTTTTCTAGCAAAAGTAGAAAACAGAACATAATTAGAGAAAACTGGTAATATCGGCAGATAACTAAAGAAAACAGTTATTAACTGTTTCAAAACGAAAAAAAGTGAAGAAAGCTGAAAAAATATTTTTTTCTAGAACGTAAAGAGTAAAGAAACCGGAACATAACTGGAGACAACTGATAATATTAGCAGATAACTGAAGAAAACTGTTATTAACTGTTTGAAAACAAAAAAAAAAACGATGCCAAGTGCTTTGGCGGAATGCTTTTTCATAGAGCTCTTTGAGTTTCATTAATTTTATTATATTTATTTGAATATAATTTTAATATGATGTTAATCGAAATCGCCGACTAATAGGTAAGGTTCTTTGCTGATAGACTAGACCTGTGTTAAAAAAGTAGAGATCAAGGATGAGATAAGGGTTCCTTAACTATTGTAGGAGTTTATCAAAATAAAGGTTGACATTAGGACAACAGTATATTTCTTTATATGATTATCATAATCTTCATAATGACAATTATCATAATCATTATAATTACAATCATAATTATTGTCATTATCACCTTCATTATCGTGGTAATCATAATAATCATCATTATCAAAATCATCACCATCATCATCATTTACTGCAATATATTTGTTTAATTAAAAGAATGATATAATGTTGTTATAAAAAGGACAATGACGACGAGAACGACGAATAAAAAAATGTTATTGAAAATTGGATGCAAACCCATCAAATACTTTTCTTAATATAATTAACAACATGAATACAAACATTTTTTTCAATCATTCGTAATGTTATAAAATTAAAACTGCGCTAAGAAAATCAGTTTTTAAAAGTCAAAATAATCATAATCATCATAGTAATTATAATTGAAATCATCATAGTAATCATAATCATGATCATCATAGTAATAATAGTCATCATAATTATAATAGTAATCATAATTATCAGAATCAGCAATATCATTATTATAATAAAAATAAACATAATCGTCATAATCATAATCATAATTATTATCATTATTACATTTATTATTTTGGTTACCATCATAATCATCATTATTGAAATCATCATCTCTCACAATAGTTTTTTTCTATTGAAAGAATGCTGTAATTTAGCTATGTATTAAATCCGAACTAATCTTAACAAAAATTTCATAATGCTCTAAAATTAAAAATAACTCAAGAGAATCAATTTTCAGAATTTTATTTTATTTTGGCAATAGCAATTAATTCCTATGCAAATTTTCAAGCAATTTCATCAAGTAGTACAAAAAAACGAAAAAAAATATAATTTTTTTTTTTAATGATTGAAACTAAATATAAGCTAAAAGGACCAATTCTCAATAGCTTTTTAAAAAGTTTGTTTCATTCTGACAATAACGTATAATTTCTATATTAACTTTTTTTAACAGTAGGCTAAAAATACCACTTTTGTTCCTGGCACGGAAAACGAAAAGTGCTAATTTTATCCTCACTGTTAAAAAAAATCGTATATGCACCACGGAAGGTAAAATGGACAACCCATAGCACGAGTGAATTGACACCCGAGGCGAAGCCGAGGGTGGCAAACTCGTGCTATGGCCTGTTCTTTATTTTACCTCCCTAGGTGCATAATATACTATTATAGCAAAATTATCTTAAAATTTACGTGTAATATAAGAAAAATGTAGAATAAAAATTTTTTCTAAATTTATAAAATGTTATAAAATCAAAACTGCGCTAAGGAAATCAGTTTTCGAAAGTTATTTCATTTTCAAAAGTCAAAAATAATATTTATGAAAATTTTAAAGCAAACCAAACAAGTACTCAGAGTACTTAACGTAAAATACAATAAAAATGAAAAATAAATTTTTTTTAAATTACTAAAATAACTATAAAATTAAAACTACGCTAAAAAAGAAATTCTCAATAGCTTCCGCACCAGTTGATCGAAAAATTAAATTGTGTGGAAAATTTCAAGTGAATCCATCAAGTATTTCTTAAGATTTTATTGGCTTAATAAATATGAACATTTTTTCAAAAATTTTTATTCGGGTAATCGCAAATAATTTTCATGCACATTTTGAAGTAAATTCATTGAGCTGCAAACAAAAAACACCAGAAAAATGAAAAATCAAAAAAAATTTTTTTTTCTTATAAACGACTCAAAAATTAAAACTACGCTAAAAGAACCTATTACCAATAGTTTCCCAGCAAGTTAGTCAAAAAAAATAAATTCTATGCAAAATGAGAAGCGAATCCATCGAGTAGTTTTCAAGATACAATTTACTAACTGACATCATACACACACACACCCACACATACATACAGACATTTTCTGGAAACCACTTTTTTCAATTTCATGAGTTGAAATATGTACAAATTAATGAAAAAACAAAAAAAAAAATTTTTTTATCGATGCAATGCTTTCTCTATGAGAAAGCAAAAGTGAAAAAAGTTGAAAAAATATTTTTTTTTACTTAAAAAGTGAAGAAAACGAAATATTGATAGATAGACAGATAGATATTCATTTATTTTGTAGTAAGATACAAAAAAGGCGTGTAAAACACATGACATATCACATAAAGCTTATTACTAGTATAAATAAAAATATTGCACTTACAGTTGATATCACAGTCATTCAAACTTAAAAATAATAATACTGTATACGTCAGTCAACAATTTAAAAGTGATATCACAGATTAATAATAGTAAAATAATACACGCAACAAAAATAATATAAATTCAAAATAGGCGGTCAATATCTATCAGTCATAATTTCATTAGAGTAAACTATACATTACGAAGTCAAATCAATAAAACAAATACAATACAATAAAAATAAAATAATACTAAAATAGAATATTATATTAAAATAATTTAACTTCGTTAAAAAATAAAATAAAATCTAATACAATAAAAACCAGCAAAGCGTTTGATATAATGATAAACGCAGTCAATTTAATAAAAAGCACATTCACTCAAAAACCATCCAACCAGCATTCATACAATAATTACAGACATACCTTAAACCTATATACGGGACTACACAAAAATAAATTGACAATAAATTCCATCTTTTAAATATTAATCGAGGTCGATCAAATACCTCCTCACAGCGGTCTTAAACCTACTGAGAGATTGTAGATGTTTAATCTCAGCAGGTAGGGAATTTCAGAAATGCGTACCTTGAACTTGAAAAGAATTCCTGCCAGTCTCAGTGCGCATATAGGGCACCGCTAAATCCTTAATCTCTCCCCTATTAGCCGCCCTAGGTACACATCTAGTGAAGAGACCCACTAGATGCTCCGGTGAATTAATGCGCACGATTTTGTACATAAGTACAGCCAAAAAATACTGTCTCCTCGAATCAGTACGCAGCCAACCTAGTTCAACTCTATAAGGAGAGACGTGATCGCTCATTCTCACACCTATCACGTATCTCACACATGCATTCTGCAGTCTTTGTATCCGTCTTCTCAACTCCTGAGAAGCATCGAGCAGAACCACTGAGCAGTAATCGAGATGTGGGAACAGTAGAGCGGTTGTGAGCTGTTTACGCAACACCTCCATGGTGTACTGACGGAAAAACCATAGAGCATACAGTACTCTATTAAACTTTTTAGTAATCATATCAACGTGTGGTTCCCAACAAAGTTTGGAGTCAAGCACAACACCAAGGCTTACTACGGAGCTAGAGAAAGGTATGCCGACGCCCCCCCCCCCCCAAGGTCGATCGTCCTGGTCTCTCCAGCATAAAAAGAGTTAACAAAACGACTACTACCGAAGACGATCGCCTTAGTTTTATTAGCATTTAAAGTGAGAGAAGCGTCCGCAGCCCACTCCGACACCGCTCTTGCCGCTCTCTGCAGGATAATAATACCCTCGTCCACATTCTCGCGGGGAACTTGCGTATAAATTTGCAGATCATCAGCATACAGTAGGTGCTCAACACTACCGGAGTCAAGAGCGTCACGTATGTCATTAATGTAAAGGCAAAACAACAGAGGCCCCAGCACCGAACCTAGTGGAACTCCTAAGTTGGTAGTTAACCAACTTGATTCCTCCTTTAATTGTGTAGAAACCATTTGTTCGCTCCCTGAAATGTAGGAGCTGATCCACTTGAATGCGGCCCCAGAGAACCTCATCGATCTAAGCTTCGAAAGTAACCTCGAAGGTAAGATCGTGTCGAATGCTTTACTATAGTCAAAAAGCAGAAACAGTGTTACTAATTTCTTGTCTAGACCCCTTCTTATATCGTCTGTTAGCTTAATTACAGCTGTCTGCGTCGAGTGATGTTTTCTAAAACCAGTCTGCTCAGGATCAAGTATTTTATTTGTCATAATATACTCCTGCAATTGGTCATGGGCGATCTTCTCAAGGACCTTTGAAAGAAAACACAAAATAGCTATAGGCCTAAAATCTTTAGGTGACTTAGGTGCAGAACACTTTTTCAACGGCAAGATACGTGCCCGCTTCCAAAGGCAAGGAAAGATCCCCCGCGCAAAAGAGGAATTGAACAGAGCCACAAGATGTTCACCAATAAATGGCAAGGCTTTAAATATAACAGGAGAAAACTGATAATATCAGCAGATAACTAGAGAAAATAGTTATTATTTATTTTAAAACAAAAAAAAGTAAAGAAAGTTTAAAAAATATTTTGATTCGTACGTAAAAAGTGAAAAAAAGGAAACATAATTGGGGAAAACTAATAATATCAGCAGATAACTGGAGAAGACAGTTATTAACTGTATTAAAACGAAAAAAAGTGAAGAAAGTTGAAAACTAAATTTTTTTTTGTACGTCAAAAGTGAAGAAAACGAAACATAACTATTGAAAACTAATAATATTGACAAATAACTGAAAAAAAACAGTTATTAACTGTTTCCAAGCGAAAAAAAGTGAAAAAAAGTTAAGGAAAGATTTTTTTTCTACGTAAAAAGTAAAGAAAACGGAACATAACTGGAGAAAACTGATAATAATATTGGCAGATAACTGAAGAAAACAATTAGTAACTGTTTTAAAACGAAGAAAAGTGAATAAAATTTAAGAAATATTTTTCTTTCTCATATCAAAAGTGAAGGAAATGGAACATAATTGTAGAAAATTGATAATATTAGCAGATAACTGAAGAAAACAATTAACCTACACAGTATGGAACATTTATGGAAGCTTCCCGGAATATTGGCACGGAAGATTTGAAATATTTTAGGAATCTTCCATGAAATATTCCTGTAATATTCGTATGTCCTTGATTCTTATTATATTGGAATATTGTTGGAAGATTCCAAGAATAATTCATTGTAAGATTTGGGTCACCTCAAATCTTTCATTGAAATATTTCAGGAATCTTGAAGGAATAGTTCATGAAATATTCGTTTGGAACATTAATGGAAGATTTCCGGAATATTGGAATGGAGGATTTAAAACATATCATGAACCTTTCACGGAATATGCACTAAAGATTTAAGGAATCTTTCATAAAATATTCGATAAAATATTGCTGGAAGATTTCATAAATCTATCGTAAAATATTCCGTGAAATATTTATGGAAGATTCGCAGAATATTGGCACGGAAGATTTAGAATATTTTAGGAATCTTCCATGAAATATTCCTTTAATATTCATATGTCTTTGATTCTTCTCACATTAGAATATTCCATGGAATATTCTTGAGAAATTTCAAGAATATTTCAATGAAAGGTTTGGGTAATCTCACATCTTTCATGAAACGTTGCTGCAAGATATTTGCAAGATTGAGATAAAAGATTCAGAGTTTCCGATCCACCACAAAATATTTCTGGAATAATTCATGAAAGGTTGTGAAATGCTGTGAGGGCATAGTATATATATTATATAATAACACATTAAACTTATACATCAATACATATACGCATACATAAACATTTAGTTATAAAATCGCATTTACATATTCGCTTCGACAGTACACAACAAAGCGCCGATATCCTTTCGCTTACACTGCCGCCGAGATACTTTTGCCCCCCTTCGTCTAAAATCGACTTATCTAAAAAGTTTTATAACTCTGGAAAAAATGGTCGTAGCCTAAAAATTCCAACGGGATTCGAAAGATTGTTCAAAATTCTTTCAAAAACTATTGGTTTGATATAAAAAAAAACATTTTTTCGTATCTCTTATCCTTGTTTAAAAATAAATTTTTTTTAACTTTGTTTTGACTTTGTAAAATAGTGTTCAATTTTAGTAGAAATCGTTACATTAATGCAAAACCAAATAGATTTTAAAGCTCATATTTTGATGATGAAAATGCAATGTTGAACGTCTAGATTCGACCTTTTAAACCGCAGTTATAAGATTTCATATTTAAAAACAAGGTTTTTTTCGATACATGAATATCTCTGAATTTAATAGGAATAGAAAAATTTGTCAGATAGAAAAAATGTTCCTTTTTGGTCAAATAATAATAATATATAATAAAAAATTGCTTTCGAAAAAGAATTTTTTTTTGTTGGAATGTAATAAAATTTTGATATCTTTAAAATATTGAACAACGTGGGTAAAAAAGGCAAAAAAAAATTTTTTTCCCGAAATCCATTTTTTATTATATATTATTATTATTTGACCAAAAAGGAACATTTTTTCTCTCTGACAAATTTTTTTATTCCTCTTAAATTCAAAGATATTCATACATCGAAAAAAACCTTATTTTTAAATATGAAATCTTATAACTGCGGTTTAAAAGGTCGAACCTAGACGTTCGACATTGCATTTTTATCGTCGAAATATGAGTATTAAAATCTATTTGGTTTTGTATTAATGTAACGATTTTTACTGAAATTGAACACTATTTTACAAAGTCAAAACAAAGTTAAAAAGAATTTATTTTTAAACAAGGATAAGAGATACGAAAAAAATGTTTTTTTTTTTTATATCAAACCAATAGTTTTTGAAAGAATTTTGAACAATCTTTCGAATCCCGTTGGAATTTTTAGGCTACGACCATTTTTTCCAGAGTTATAAAACTTTTTAGATAAGTCGATTTTAGACGAAGGGGGCAAAAGTGTCTCGGCGGTAGCGTATATTGTAAGTAAGGTAACTGGCGAACGCTTGGGGATAAAACTCCCATTTAATGAACATCCCCTATCGGCGTTACTGGAAATCTCCCGTAACGTTCCGCGCAACCTTCCAACGAAAACTTCATGGAATCATTCTAGGATCTTTCATGCAATATTCCACTGAAAGATTACTTAAATCTTTCTGTGAAATATTTCGTGGAATATTTCTGGAAGATTTATGTAAAATTCCGCTGTACGATTTTAAAGCTTTTCGAAATCATCCAATAAAATGTTTATGGAATCTTTCTAAAATCTTTCATGGAATATTCCACCGGAAGATTACTGAAATCTTTCTGTGAAATATTTCGTGAAATATTTACTGAAGATTTATGTAATATTCCGCTGTATGATTTTAAAGTTTTTCAGAATCTTCCAGCGAAATATTTATGAAATCTTCCTGAAACCTTTCATGAAATATTCCATTAAAAGGTTACTTAAATCTTTCTGTGAAATATTTCGTAGAATATTCCTGGAAGATTTATGTAATATTACGCTGTACGATTTTAAAATTTTTCGTAATCTTCCAGCGAAATATTTATGAAATCTTCTTGAAATCTTTCATGCAGTATTTCACTGGAAGATTACGTCAATCTTTCTGTGAAATATTCCATGAAATATTTTTAAAAGATTTATGTAATATTCCGCTGTACGATTGTAAAGTTTTTCGGAATCTTCCACCGAAATATTTATGAAATCTTCCTGAAACTTTTCATGAAATATTCCAGAAATTTTCCGTGAATATTTCATGGAATATTTCGAAAAAGTTTTTGGACATTCCTTTGAAATATTCCATAAATATTCCTGGAAGCTCTCGATGGAAGATTCCAGTGAAATATTTCGAAATATTCCGTGATGACTTCCTAGAATCTGCATCGAAGGTTTCATTGAAATATTCCAATGGAAGATTCCGAAATATTTCAGTGAAATCTTCCATGTTGTGTGGGAACTGTTGTTTTTGTCTCAATTCTGACATTTTTCTACCGTTACCTGCTATCATAAACTGTTTTCTCCAGTTTTCTTCATTTTTTTCTGCTAGGGTATTCAGTCTGAACTAGTTATGAATCATAAAAATTATTATAAATATTGCTGATTGTTTTTTACACTGTTCACAATTGTGTTTGTAAACAAAGAATATTGCAAATGTTATTCAATAAATTTCTTTGAGACTGACCTAGTATTATTGCATAAAAACAAAGAAAATTGTTAATTTATGTTTTGAATTTCTATATTGACCTACTGCTGTTGTTAATATACGAAAGCTGTATCGTAAAAGAGAAAATTTTTGCTGAGTTTGTACTTTTACGAGTTCGATACACTTTGTAATATTTTGATTATCAATATCTGCTTTTTTGTGCAGTTTGTTTATTTTACTATTTTTTACTATACTACTATCTTTAATTATAAATTATTAATATTGATAATGTATCAAATTTGAATTAAATTTAGTAATATAGATTGGACTATTGTTAATGAGTTAAAGAAATCATAATAAATTGAATAATGTTTATTATAACTCTATAATGTGTATTGTTATGAAAGTTGAATAGTTTATTATTATAATATTAAATCTTAACCTTTAGAGGGCCGGAGTTTTGGAAAATTTGAAAATCGAATTTTTCTATAGGAACATTGTCTAAGGTCCCTGAGTTAGAGCCAAACTAACTAGGAGAGTATCAGACCTCCGGATCACGGATTTTGCTCAAACTTTGGGATAAGTTTTCAGATGTCAAAATATGAAAGGAAACAGAATTTTAGATCCCAACGCTCAATATTTCCCTAGTTACAGGCAATTAGAGAAAATCACTAAAAAAGTTACTAGATTTTCAAACGCATATAGTTCCTTAGCATTAATAGCTAGGAGCTTGAAACTTTTTTTAAATGAAAGCTGAGCTCAAATACTTTCGAAATAGTAGTTAGAGCATGTCAAAATATTATTTTTTCCTAAAGTTATAGCGTGATAAACATTGAGCCTGATTTCAGCTTTTGTTATTAATTAATGTTTTAAAAAGTAAAATCAGGCTCAATGTTTATCACGCTATAACTTTAGGAAAAAATAATATTTTGACATGCTATAACTACTATTTCGAAAGTATTTGAGCTCAGCTTTCATTTAAAAAAAGTTTCAAGCTCCTAGCTATTAATGCTAAGGAACTATATGCGTTTGAAAATCTAGTAACTTTTTTAGTGATTTTCTCTAATTGCCTGTAACTAGGGAAATATTGAGCGTTGGGATCTAAAATTCTGTTTCCTTTCATATTTTGACATCTGAAAACTTATCCTAAAGTTTGAGCAAAATCCGTGATCCGGAGGTCTGATACTCTCCTAGTAAGTTGCGATGTTGGTGAGTCAGACCCCTTACGCCTAGAGGCGTATTCCGGCCCTCTAAAGGTTAATGTTAATAATTATTAGTTCAATAACAAAAATTTATTATATTGTCTTAACTTAATTTTGCTTGGCAGCAATTTTTGTTGACCGTGAATTTTAGTATTTCTTAAATGTGTCACTTTTGATGATATAATTATTTTCACTTATGCAGTACTTTTGATTTTTTTAAATAATGTATTGATATATAGATTTTATTTGTGCTTTTAATATATTTTAAAATTGGTTTCAATATTTGTATTTGTATTTTACTTTAAAGTATGTATATCACTTTGTGTAAATTGTATATTTTGATGCAATGATTATTATTTACACTTTTACAGAGTAAATTTATTTATTTTAATATATTTCAATTGAATTTCTTTTTTGTTTGTTTCATATATTATTTTTGTTTATTTATCGATGCACTTTGCATTCAATATTTTATTTATCTTGTAACATGGCAAATTGGTCATGCTGCTTAACTCTTGCTTTTAAAATACAATAATATATACGGCAGAAGGAAGACGTTAAATTCGCGCGTGGTTAAGAGAGAGACAACGCCGGGCAAGCTAAAGCCAACCCCAAGCCTCTAACCATACCCGCGTGCACAGAACATCACGATACCTTCAATGTACAGTAAAGCGTAACCGACGTGTTTAGTCTACTTATAGCATGAGTCTAGCAGTCAAGTAGACGAAAAAGGCAAGAGTATGAGGTGGCGTGCATAGCGTGCCGTGTGAGGAAGGAAAAGCATCCATCTTGAGATGCTTATTCCTTCTGCCGTTCGCATACAAATCGGTCGACTTGACGTTTTTCTCGTACTTACGCAACAGATGAAATATGTCAGACTGATCCCTCGTGGGTTAAGCGCGAATTAGCTAGAATAGTCAACGAGATGTCAATAGATCAGGCAGTTGACTATCGTAATCGTGGGATTATCACGAACTAGACTATGGATGAAGTTTTAAACCATATCCACCAGTACAAATTAAAAAGATATCTTGGTGAAAGAGCAGCTGCTTCAGTGCCAAAGTATGACGATCAGATGAAAAACCCGCCGTCAAGATGTCGGACTGTTCCCTCAAGCAGCTCGACTACGTTACAAGACAAGCAGCCTGATTCTATTTAGATTGCAACAGACGTTTATAAAGACCGTTGATATCTCCCCAATTTACCTACCAGTCAAAGAAATTCACCATTGATTACTACTCCTTGTACTACCGCCATCGTGACCACTACTCTCAGTACTACCACATGCCTTCTCTCTCTAAGTACATCGAATTTCGCTAACCCTATGATGTTGAGCAATATCCCTGCAAGCACTACTACGACATATCACGGAAAACGGAAAAGTGCATAACAGGACATTCATCCTAGCTATAAGTAGCGACCCTAGAGAGACTACTTACATAACTTGGCAGATCCACATTGACTAAGCAAGAAAGAAGAGACCCGCAGAGCACAGGATAAAGCAGATGGATCCGCTCCAGCTCCTGATGAATCCCTTTTCCCTATTACAGCTTGCACTGGTGAGAATATCCCTAGATTAAATAAGACTCCTATTATCTCTCCCCTGGATTTCGACGATGATCTACAGCGTCTCCACCCAACACCAGTGTTAGCTCTAATTAGCAGTAGTTACCATTCAGCAACCGCTTTAGCTAATACTCCACTTAATAGCGGGCAACGGCAGAAGAAAATCAGTCCACCCAACGAAAAATAAAAATCAAAACTCAAGATGCACACGCAGCCAACAGGGCAAGGATTCGGAATGCACTAAAATTTAGTTTCAACAAGCTTAAGTGCTAAGAGATAAGTCAAACTCCTCCTGAATTACCCCCAAAGCAGAATTTATCACTCATTATAAAAAATTATTGGCGTAAGAAAAAAAAGCCATGCTATAGATGTGAAAAGTTAGGACATTGGTTGCGGGAATGTCCTCAGCCTATGGTGAGTTACGGCTGTAGACAGACCAACGTTCCTATAAAAGACTGCACGCCAGCAGTCGATAAACAAGCAAAGGAGAGCAATATGGCTAATAGTCATAATAATTTAAAAAGCAACCCTAACTATGAAAATAGCATAGCAGATAGTCAGGTAGTAAGTAGCATTGGTAGCATTAGACCCATTTCTGGGAGAGTTCGGAATGATCATGGCAAAGTATGTGGTTATGCTGTTGATAGTAACAGTCATACCTTACACTTACCTTCAAATAATGAGCCTATGGAGAGCAAGCTAGCAGAAAGCAGTATAAGACTTAAAAATGAGCATGCAGAGAGCAGTATCATCACGAATAGCTATAACCCACGAACTATGCCCACTACCCCTCATTCATCTACTATTCAACCTCTCATATCCCTTAAGATTACCCCTTCAAATAATATGTTCCCAACACCTTCCTTTATTCTTAATGAAACAAGTCCTACTAAATCTACACCATCCATTATGTCGCTTAACATTACGCCTCCATCTCCCATTCCTAGCACACGCCCAGAACCCATATTCATAATTCCTTCCTTAATGTCCCTCAAGACATCTCCTCCAACCTTCTTTTCTACTTGTCAAAATTCGCCAACCCGCCCCAAAGCCGCATAAAAAAACCACCAAGAGCACACAAGAGCAACCTAGAAGGTAAAAAGAGCGAGAAAGCAACCCATCAACCCGTATCCTTGATTTAGCAAGGTTCCTTGCCCGGAATACTATCTTTAATGTCCTCACAGATTAACCCTCCCATTAGTTATGTAAAGTCCTTATTAATCAAATCCACGATCCTTTCAGTTGTTAGATATCTATGTTCTTCCATTCATATGTGTTTAACGTCTCATGCTCATAATTCATTTAACCTCATTGCTAGCTAATCACTCTTCCATAGGTGAAAAGAGTTAAACAAATTCGATAGAAATTAAGTATTTAAAAGCTTGACTATATTTCCACGACCTTTAGAGATATTAAAATAATTTATCAAGTACATAAAACCTAATTGTTACTAACCAGTTGTATTAAGAATCTCATAGACATTACTAACTTTGCTATCATTCACAGAACATTGTCTTTCAGTCAAAATTATAGCTGGATAAATTAATAAATTTTTCTTTCACCTTAGTAATTCAAATTTGTTTATTTACATTGAATAATTTCAATTGTTTTTTTTATGATAGTGAATTCAGCTTCACTGGTGCTATAAACTTTTACTTATCAATAAGAATTAACAATAAAAAATTGCTGCAATAAAAAATGTTAATATTAAAATTAGACTATGCATTGTAATAGCACCAGAGCGTCATCTTTCAGTAAGTAATCAGTTTTCATTTTACTCAATAATTTTCAACATAAAATCGTAATAATTTTTTATAGTATGAGTGAGTATAATGTAAGAGCGGGTTATGAATGTTTTTGATAGCATAGATTTAAGATATTTCTTCATTGTAAAATTACTTTGGGGTAAGCCAGTCGCAGCGTAAATAGTTTAGCTCCTACATATACAGCGCGTTACATATACAATCTAATTAAATTATTTTTATTCAAAAATATCAACGATTGCAGAAGAAGAATGATTAAAATTTGCTTAAACATTGTTATACTTAACACCGATGTAGATAACACCGGTTATCTTAGGTTCTATCCCCTTCCACTGTATTCTTTCGTTTGGTGGGGGGGGGGGGGAGGGTGGTAACATGTCAAATTAGCCATGTTACTAAAACCTTGCTTTTAAAATACAATAATATATGCGGCAGAAGAAAGACGTTAAATTCGCGCGCGGTTAACAAAGAGATAACGCTGAGCAAGCTAAAGACAACCCCAAGCCACTAACCATACACGCGTGCATAGCACATCACGATACCATTAATATACAGTAAAGCGTAACCAACGTGTTCAGTCCACGCATAGTATGAGTCTAGCAGTCAAGTAGATGGAAAAGGCAAGAGTGTAGGGTGGCGCGCATAGCGTGCCGCGTGAGGAAGGAAAAGCATTCATCTTGAGATGCTTATTCCTTCTGCCGTTCGCATACAAGTCAGGTGACTTCACGTTTCTCTCGTACTTACGCAGCAGATTATACAAGGCGAAGCAATTTGTATATACCTCCCACGCTTGCGTTTTCTGTGTAAAGAGGAGAGTGTTTATTGTGTAAGTGTTAAAAGCATAGCTGCTTGTAATAACCTCGATTTCTGTTAAGCTTTAACTATAAAGATACATTGTTATTTTTTTTTGCTTTGTGCGCGATATTGAATAGTGCATCTGTTTTTCTTTCTAGCTTTTGTTCAAGCTAAATCGCTGTGTAGCTTTCGGATAAAATATCCCATATAATTTAATTAAGCAAATCGTTGGCTCTTTTTTCGCCGCGTCACTTTTATATCGGTACGATTAAAATAATTCACGGAGTCACGTCCGTATTACGTGACTGGCGCCCTTTTCTTTGTATAGCTGGAACTTGTGTTTGAATAAAATTTATTATTTTTTCCTTTTAGTTTATTCCCTTATTTTGAGTGTATTCGTATTTTACAGTCTTATTAATTATAATACAGATCTAGCTATACCTTTAGCTACTCTTGTACGGTCACCTGATCCCCATGGCCGTTACAATTTATTTATTCATGCACTTTTATTTGATTTATTAATATTATTTATGCGCTTATATTTTATTTATTAATTCATTTATATTATTTATACGTTTATATTTTATTCATTGATTCATTTATATTATTTATTTATTTATTAATGCAATATACTCGATATGATGTGTGCTTTAAATATATTTATTTATTTAGTTTATAGATTTATTTGATATATTTACTTCTTTATTTGATTGCACTTGTATATTATATTTTATTTAAATTTTTCTGATCCACTTTATGTGTTTTATTTTACTTAGTTTATTTACATACACTTTGTATATTTTGTTTCATTTATTTAATTTGACTTTATTTATTTCATTTATGTAATTTAACTTTGTATATTTTATTCATTTAATTTTACTTCCTATATTTTATTTTATTCATTTGCACTTTATATTTTGTTTTATTTATTTGCACTTTATATTTTATTTTATTTATGTTTTTTCACTTTATATAATTTATTTTATTTGTTTGCACATTATATATTTTATTTTATTGCACTTTATTGTGCTTTTGAATTTATTCAGTTAGTGGTTCTTTATATATATTTATTATGTCTAACTTCTGATAGAATTTAATATTTTTATACCAATAATCTTCAAGTATATTCAATACGATCCTTCAATTAAAAATTTGTACTTGAACCAAAGTAATTATTAGCAAAATAGCGAATAATTTAAGACGATCTCCCATTAGAACAACAAACCATATACTTAGAATATTATAAGTTTAAAATAACAATATAATTTAAGATTTTTCCAACTTCCTATTTCCATACCAATACTCATACATTACTTAGCAATTATATAATACAAAAATACATCGAATAATTGTATCAAGACATTTAAATAGAATATTATCATTACTACTATTATATTAACGTAAAAAATTAAGACTTCTATTTTTCTTACGTGAATATCTTTTGCATTATTGTCACATACATACATACACATACACACGTGCAGCGTTAACATATACATACACACACACACACACACACACACATCCAAACACATACATATACTCATATACACACACACATACACAATATCCGTAACTCCATCTCTCCGTCTCCCTGTGTCTCCGTCTCTATGTCTCCGTCTCTATGTCTTCGTGTCTATGTCTCCGTCTCTATGTCTCCGTTTCTTCGTATCTGTTTCTCCATCTCCGTCTCTCTGTCTACCTCTCCGTCTCCGTCTCTCCGTCTTCATATCTCCATCTTCGTCTCTCCATCTCTGTTTCTCCGTCTCCGTTTCACTGTCTCCGTCTCTTCGTCTCCGGTCTTCCGTCTTTGTCTCTTGATCTCCGTTTTTTCGTGTTTGTCTATTTGTCTCTATTTATCCGTCTTTGTCTCTTTGTCTCTGTTTATCTGTCTTTGTCTCTCTGTTTCTGTTTATCTGTCTTTATCTCTATGTTTCCTTCTCTGTCTCTTTGTCTAGGTCTTAATCCCTCCGTCTACGTCTCTCCGTCTCCATTCTACTGTTTTCGTCTCTCCGTCTCCTTCTTCCCATCTCTCTGTCTCCGTTTGTTCGTCTTCGTTCCTGTGTCTCATTTTTCCGTTTCTGTCTTTCGTCTGCGTATCCGTCTCCCTGTCTTCTTTTTTATGAAATCGTTCCGTGACTTCGATGCCGCCCCTTGACTCTGTTTCTTTGCTACTGTTCATGGGTGAAATTCAAAAGTTTGTCAAAATCATGTTTTTTAAAAACTAAAAAAAAATTCCTAAATTTTACTTGATTTTTTTTATATGTTTATCAATACTATAAATGAGAAGGAAACAATAATGGGCAAGCTGTATTTCAATTTTAGAAATATAACATGTGTAAATGTAAATAAACTTATGAAGTGTGACACAAGGACATTTTTTTTTCTTTTGTATACATTAAAAGTAATTACTTAGCGAGCAATATATATAATAACAAATATATTTTACTGTCGATTTGAAGCTCTTAAAGCCTACTTTCTTTTCCCGTAGTCGAAATCCTGATTAGATTTTTTTTTCGTCAAGAAAATTAGCGTTAGACGGAGACATTAGAAAAGGTACGTTTTTTTATGGTTTGATTTAAATATATTTTCTCACCATATATAAAACCTTTTACATTAATAACTCTTTTAATTACTAAAATACATATTAATTTTTATGTTTGACGATATTTAGTTCTAATTATTTGACTTCTTAAATGATTTTCACGATAAACTATTAAAAGTGTGACGCGAGGACAAAAAAATTGTCGTAACTTTGACGTCAGTTTTGAATACATTTTATTAAGTTATTGTATTTCTACACCCCACCATTAGATTCTTTATTTAAAAATCTTCAAAAATCATTACAGTAAAATTTTAATAACTATGTATTTAGATATTTTATATTTTGAAAACAAAATACTTGTACGCTCCGGACGCGTGACACAAGGACATTTTTGTTTATTTTTCTTATTTATTCCTTTGGATTGGTCATTTATTCAAAGTTTTAATGGTTAAACAAGTTTATTAGGATTGTTACCAGCTAACTGTTGGGTTTAGACACGTACATATTATTTACATAAAAAGTTATTATATATGAACACCTATTTTCAATTTTTTGAATTTCACCCTCATACATACGTACGTCTACACATTGATGCTGATGTTTGAGTTGATGATGATGATGATGATCATGATATGTTTAATTTTTAATGAATTTTAAATTTTACGTTTCGTCCCTGTCTGTTTATAGAACTCATCAGTAAAGTTTTGTGAGAGAAGACAATCTAAATAAATAGCTATTATTATAGTTAATTCTAATAAAAAAAAATTTCTAGATAAATACTTTCACTTCTGAACTTCTATTTGTAATTAATTAGAAGCATTTCGAGAAATCATCAACTAAAGCTTTTATTGAGGGCGCATTAAGGCTCGATTCTATAGTGATTATTTTTAATTATTTTTTCTTGTATTATTTGATTTATTTAGACTGTCTTTTTTATCATAACAGATCCTGCTTTAGACGTTACTTTTGATAATAGTTTCGGTTCTTTTTTGCTTAGCACTAATATTAATATCCGCGTTTCTTTAATTACTCAGCGCTTACAATAGCAGCCGTGTTTTTTTAATCAGACAGCGCTCAAAATAGCAGCCGTGAATTTGTTATTACACAGCGCTTACGATGATTGTATTTTTTAATTACACAGCATTTACAATAGCAGCCGCATTTTTTTAACTACACAGCGCTCAAAATAGCTGCCAGGAATTTTTCATTACACAGCGCTCACAATAGTTGTTGTCTTTTTCATCTTAAGCTTTTAAAATTGTAGCTGCGTTTTTCAAACCAGAAAGTACTCTGGAAAGCAGTCGCAAATTTCTAATGACACAGCACTTTCAGTAGTTTTAGCGTTCCTTCCCATTACAGCACTTACAATAGCAGCGATGTTTTTTTAAAATACACTACAAAATAGCAATCGCGTTTCTTCAATCGCACAGAACTAACAATAACATCTGTGATTTTCACCCACAGCGCTAAACTCATCTACATCTACGTTTTTCGGTGCTAATATAATATTTTTGTAATAGTCACAATTTTCACTATTTATATTATGCCCGTAAATTTCATCAATTAGATTACCATTTGACGATATTTTTTTGGAATTTGTATGACTTCATTTCCGTTTTCATATTTTGAATGAAAATTACCATTTCCTATATTTAGTAACTAATTTTTAAATTTATCATCCGATTCTGATAAACGTTTTATTTCTTTCAAAGACATACATTGATAATGTTCTCATAAATATTTTTTTCTGCCACGATTTTCTACTATCTGTGTTCCATTCCCATGTTTTAATATTGGTAATGTTTGTCTAAAATCACCTGATACGATAAATGTTTTTCCTCCGAACGGATAATTATTATCACATACATCTTTAAACATGCGATCGACGGCTTCAAAAGCGTATTTTGATGTAATTGTGAATTCATCCTAGATAAGAATTGATACATTTTTCATTTTTCTAACCGATTCGCTGTTTGCACTAATATTACATATATGTACTGTCACGCCGTCTCGTAATAAATTAGGCGCTAAAACTTGTTAATGATACAACTAAATAGTTGATTTCATAAATTTTTAGATAAGTTATAATTGTATTTAATAAGTAGCTTTTACGACTTCCACCTGGACCGTCTGTATATATATATATATATATATATATATATTAATATATATACTTCCAGTGCAGTTTGTATTAAATTAATTTATTACTGTATTAAAAATAGCCGTTTTAGCATTTGGTAGAGTATTAATGATTGACCAAATTTTATTAACATTATTTACTGTACTATATTTTATTTTGTTATCTTCAATATAGTATTCTAGAGTAAGTAAATTAAAGGCACTCAATTAGAATCCATTATTAGTTAAAATATCATTACTTATGCCTAATGCATATTCTTCACCTTTTTGTTCATTCATTTTTGGAGTATAAAAATAGATTCTATATTTTTTATATAATTCTCGAACATTAATTGGATTGTAAAATGTACAAATGTAAGCAAATAATTGACAAAGAGCTTTTGGAAATCGAGATTTACATGATTATTCTAAACATTTATCCCATTCATCATCGATTTCAATTACATTTCTTGCTGTTGCTGCTTCAAAGAATGTTGGATATGTGATTCTATTAAAAGTTTTCAAGTTTTAAAAAAATGTTGCAGCTTTCACGTGAAGCAAAATTAATCTTAAAAAGAATCTTTCTCTTCGTTTTGGATTAACCAAGTACATTCAAGTAAGGATAGGTTTCACAATCTTTTTTCTTTTAGTCCATGTTTTATGTATTTGATTGAGAACAAAATGTTGCGGTATATTAGAATAAAAGTAATTATGTGCCTCAGGGTTACTTTTATTGAGTTTAAACTACGCTGTTAGTGTTATATTTATATTTTTTTCATCAATTTCGTGTTCCGGCCCTTCTTTAAAATACACATATTGTTCATTTTCATTCTGAACGGCTAATCTATAAATGTAAAAGTTCACCAATATTATATTCCAATATGCTATGCACAGCTTCTGGCAGGCAAACGTATCTTGTATTTATATATGGTTTAATTTCATCATAAAACATATCTAAATCATTCGTTTTATCCGTTTCATCATTAGTATTACTTTCAGTATTTATTTCACTTGCTTTCATTTCAATAAGTATTTTATAACTCCTATTGTTGAACATAATTCAATATTAATATGACAGTTAAACTTTAGTAATAAATACGGGTTATAAGGAACCACAAATCTATTGTTAGCCTACTTGTTTTTTGTGTATAATGTCTTATTTTTATTATTGATTATATTTATTATATTAAATAGAATAACCACTTGTTATTATTGTAGTTTTATTAAATCATTTCGGGAAATTTTTCGTACACTTTCCTGATTCTTTATCCATATAAGGTGAATTTTTATTCTGATCTCCACAAGGACCATGGATCATAAATCGTTTAACTATTTCATATTATCTGGGATCCTCATTTTTATTTGGAATTTCAGCTACTATAAATTTATCAACGTCATCACTATTGTGAATTTTATCATCTTTACTTAAAAATATTAGCATATAAGCATGCGGTAACCCTCTCTTTTGAAATTCTACTACGTATGAATATGCAGTGCATTTTCTCAAAATAGGTTTTTTAAAAATTTGCTCTATTAATGGTTTTGATTTTTGATAAAATACTTCAACAACAATATCTGGTCCATCTGTTACTTCTTCACTTTGTCCTATATTATTTGTGATTTCTTCCCATTTCGGATTGCATGTCATAGTAGTGAAAAAATCTGGTTTCCCAATTCTTTGTACTAATATAATGGGATCAAGAAAATTTTGATATAAGAAACGCGGACTTTTTGCAAAAGTTGATGGTAATATAAACATTTTTCTTAAACTATGATTGTCAATAATAATTAATTACTTTCATCAAAGTTTATTAATTTACAATTAATAAAAAAAATTTTTATTTTAATGCAGTACAATATAATGATATGAATATATGTGAAAAAATCAAATACATATTTTATATTCAACTCCTATAGTCAATGAAATTAGCGAATTCATACATAATAATATAATATATGAAAATGCAACCGAGCAACGTCAGGAGCGAGGTAAATTTTGCTCGTTTTAAATGATACCATATTAATAATAGATTTCAATATATTTATGTAAATTGATCAATAATTGGAAAATTGGTTATTACATTCAAATTTTTCTATTGTTGCTGCTAATAAGCAGCATCTTGAGCCCCAAGATGTTACGTCACGACGTATCTTTTATTTTAAAATTTATTATTCTAAAATATGCAGTTATTGATCAATCAGATAATTTAAATAAGTAAGCATATTGTAAAATTAAGTTATTTTCTAAGAAACAAAAAAAGCTCAATGTGATTAACAAAATCAACAAAACAAGAACAGTGCAAAGGCTACATGAACCAGATTTATCACATCAGATTAAAATCAGTTAAACATAACATAAGTGTTTGGAATATAACTGTTTTCTGCAGTTATCTTCGTATTTCTTTACTTTTTTAATGGCTTTTATATTTGAGGAAAAAATGTTCAAAAATGAATATAACTATTGATAATAGCAGATAATTGTATATAACTGTAGAAAACTGATAAAAACTATAGAAATCTAAAGAAATTAGAATATAACTGTTGTCTTTGTCTCAATTCCGACATTTTTAACAGTGAATTTCCGTTTTCTTCAGTTTTTATCTATTTTTTTTTAGTTTTCTCCTGTTATTTTCAGTTAGTAACTGTTATCTGCATTTATTTTTTTCCGCTAAGGTTAACACGTAAGATAAAATGAGTAAATATATGTACAATTTGTCAAAGTCTTTTCTGAAAAATGTATAAAGAAAAAATGATTGAATTTAATCTAATACTGATTGTTGTAATAGGTGTAAAAGGTCTTCTACAAAATTAATATGAAAAAAGAAATAATATTGCTTGATTACAGTACAGTGATATAAAGCTGAAATAAATTGAATTAGGAACGAAATATAAAGTTAAATAATCCAAATCAAAATGCTGTGTTATGCCTTGAAGCTAATGGACGCCAATTTAAACATTTGCTTCGACGTCAATTAGAATAATATTTTGAATAGTGAGAGGCAAGGGGACTCACGTTAATCAAGCACCCCAATCGAGAAAGGCAAGGGGACTCACGTTAATCAAGCACCCCGATCGTGAGAGGCAAGGGGACTCACCTTAATCAAGTACCCCAATCGTGAGAGGCAAGGGGACTCGCGTTAATCATGCGCCCCAAAGGAAACAGAACTTACTACGTCTACGTCGTTGTTTCTAGGTAACGCTGAAAGTAAGATTAAAAACAAAAGTACAATATTTTATTTAATTAAACTGCTTTCAAATGACTTTCATATTTGTTATTTAGGTCAAAATGATCAGTCATTGGCCCCCAATCATATTTAATAATAAGATATTCGGAAAAAAACAGTTTGTGGACGAATCATCAACATTAGACCTTAAATTGACCTTGTCAAGGCCGCAACAGCCAATTTCAAGTATCAAATTAGACATCATTATTTTAACTCGATACGATTCCAGGATCAAAAATAGGGGTTCTCATTTGAAAAAACTCTGACCTTCAAATGACCTCGAAAATTGACTCTCCAAGATCAAAGTTACGTGACCACCTTAGTCGCGAGTAATTTGCATCATTAGTAAGCCAACAAAAATTCGAAAAAACAGGTTTTGGACAAATTTTTAATGTTTAACCTTTAGTTGACCGTTGCAAGATCATTTTTAAAATGTATAAACTATCGTTTTAGACGTGAAATTTCCCGCTCTTTCTGAATCCGACGTTAAAAATAGGTGTTCCCATTTTAAAAAAAACACTCTGACCTTCAAATAACCTTGAAAATAAAGTTCGAGGTCGAAACTAACTTTACCAAAAGATGGCCCCGTTTATCCCCTACAACTTTTGTCTAAATAGTTTTTTTGTAGCCAGCTTAGATTCCGAGAAATATGTGTGGGGCGATTAAAATGGTCCACCCTGTATATAGCATGTATAAAGAAAGAAAAACACGATAGAAAAATAAAAAAATATCTTGATTGCGCTGGTATTTAGGAAAAAAAACATTGAAAAATTCTAGAAAATCGTTATCACGTATGATTGAATTTTGTACGAACAAAGCGTCAAAGTGGTTTAAGTTTAATGTTGTGTGAGCGTAAGATAAACAAAGTCGCGAAAGCAAGGTTCAATAAGCTTGTAGAACTTAAGAAGGCAAATAATAAATTGTTTTCATGTTTCGTACGTCAAATAGTAAATACAAGCGCACACAGCATTTTGATTTGGATTATTTAACTTTATATTTCGTTCCTAATTCAATTTATTTCAGCTTTATATCACTGTACTGTAATCAAGCAATATTATTTCTTTTTTCATATTAATTTTGTAGAAGACCTTTTACACCTATTACAACAATCAGTATTAGATTAAATTTAATCATTTTTTCTTTATACATTTTTCAGAAAAGACTTTGATAAATTGTACATATATTTACTCATTTTATCTTACGTGTTAACCTTAGCGGAAAAAAATAAATGCAGATAACAGTTACTAACTGAAAATAACAGAAGAAAACTAAAAAAAAATAGATAAAAACTGAAGAAAACGGAAATTCACTGTTAAAAATGTCGGAATTGAGACAAAGACAACAGTTATATTCTAATTTCTTTAGATTTCTATAGTTTTTATCAGTTTTCTACAGTTATATACAATTATCTGCTATTATCAATAGTTATATTCATTTTTGAACATTTTTTCCTCAAACATAAAAGCCATTAAAAAAGTAAAGAAATACGAAGATAACTGCAGAAAACAGTTATATTCCAAACACTTATGTTATGTTTAACTGATTTCAATCTGATGTGGTAAATCTGGTTCATGTAGCCTTTGCACTGTTCTTGTTTTGTTGATTTTGTTAATCACATTGAGCTTTTTTTGTTTCTTAGAAAATAACTCAATTTTACAATATGCTTACTTAGTTAAATTATCTGATTGATCAATAACTGCATATTTTAGAATAATAAATTTTAAAATAAAAGATACGTCGTGACGTAACATCTTGGTGCTTAAGATGCTGCTTATTAGCAGCAACAATAGAAAAATTTGAATGTAATAACCAATTTTCCAATTATTGATCAATTTACATAAATATATTGAAATCTATTATTAATATGGTATCATTTAAAACGAGCAAAATTTACCTCGCTCCTGACGTTGCTCGGTTGCATTTTGATATATTATATTATTATGTATTAAGAGGAGGTCACGTATCTCTGTCCTTTTCTAATCAAAGAATTTAGTTTTTTACAGAAACTAATAACTTTAGCAAAAAATGAAGAGAAAGCCGCATCTCGTAATAAAAAAAGCAATATTTTCTCTGATAAGAAAGAATTAATTTTATTGCTTCGTTTTCAAGAAAACCTTGAAAAACTTAAATCATAGAGGTTAGGGTGGACAATTTGGTTTTTCAAGGTTTTCTTGAGAACGAAGCAATAAAATCAATTTTTTCTTATCAAAGAAAATATTGCTTTTTTTGATACAAGATGCGGCTTTCTCTTCATTTTTTGATAAAGTTATTAGTTTTTGTGAAAAAATCATTTCTTTGATTAGAAAAGGACAGAGATACGTGACCTCCTCTTAATTCGCTAATTTCATTGACTATAGTAGTTGAATATAAAATATGTATTTGATTTTTTTACATATATTCATATCATTATATTGTACTGCATTAAAATAAATTTTTTTTTTATTAATTGTAAATTAATAAACTTTGATGAAAGTAATTAATTATACTTTAATTAATTACAATTTTATAAGCATATTGTAAAATTGAGTTATTTTCTAAGAAACAAAAAAAGCTCAATGTGATTAACAAAATCAACAAAACAAGAACAGTGCAAAGGCTACATGAACCAGATTTACCACATCAGATTAAAATCAGTTAAACATAACATAAGTGTTTGGAATATAACTGTTTTCTGCAGTTATCTTCGTATTTCTTTACTTTTTTAATGGCTTTTATAATTGAGGAAAAAATGTTCAAAAATGAATATAACTATTGATAATAGCAGATAATTGTATATAACTGTAGAAAACTGATAAAAACTATACAAATCTAAAGAAATTAGAATATAACTGTTGTCTTTGTCTCAATTCCGACATTTTTAACAGTGAATTTCCGTTTTCTTCAGTTTTTATCTATTTTTTTTTAGTTTTCTTCTGTTATTTTCAGTTAGTAACTGTTATCTGCATTTATTTTTTTCCGCTAAGGTTAACACGTAAGATAAAATGAGTAAATATATGTACAATTTGTCAAAGTCTTTTCTGAAAAATGTATAAAGAAAAAATGATTAAATTTAATCTAATACTGATTGTTGTAATAGGTGTAAAAGGTCTTCTACAAAATTAATATGAAAAAAGAAATAATATTGCTTGATTACAGTACAGTGATATAGAGCTGAAATAAATTGAATTAGGAACGAAATATAAAGTTAAATAATCCAAATCAAAATGCTGTGTGCGCTTGTATTTACTATTTGACGTACGAAACATGAAAACAATTTATTATTTGCCTTCTTAAGTTCTACAAGCTTATTGAACCTTGCTTTCGCGACTTTGTTTATCTTACGCTCACACAACATTAAACTTAAACCACTTTGACGCTTTGTTCGTACAAAATTCAATCATACGTGATAACGATTTTCTAGAATTTTTTAATGTTTTTTTTCCTAAATACCAGCGAAATCAAGCTATTTTTTTATCTTTCTATCGTGTTTTTCTTTCTTTATACATGCTATATACAAGGTGGACCATTTTAATCGCCCCACACGAATTTCTCGGAATCTAAGCTGGCTACAAAAAAACTATTTAGACAAAAGTTGAAGGGGACAAACGGGGCCATCTTTTGGTAAAGTTTGTTTCGACCTTGAACTTCATTTTCAAGGTTATTTGAAGGTCAGAGTGTTTTTTTAAAATGGGAACACCTATTTTTAACGTCGGATTCAGAAAGAGCGGGAAATTTCACGTCTAAAACGATAGTTTATACATTTTAATTTTGACCTAAATAACAAATATGAAAGTCATTTGAAAGCAGTTTAATTAAATAAAATATTGTACTTTTGTTTTTAATCTTACTTTCAGCGTTACCTAGAAACAACGACGTAGACGTAGTAAGTTCTGTTTCCTTTGGGGCGCTTGATTAACGCGATTCCCCTTGCCTCTCACGATTGGGGTACTTGATTAAGGTGTGTCCCCTTGCCTCTCACGATCGGGGTGCTTGATTAACGTGAGTCCCCTTGCCTTTCTCGATTGAGGTGCTTGATTAACGTGAGTCCCCTTGCCTCTCACTATTCAAAATATTATTCTAATTGACGTCGAAGCAAATGTTTAAATTGGCGTCCATTAGCTTCAAGGCATAACACAGCATTTTGATTTGGATTATTTAACTTTATATTTCGTTCCTAATTCAATTTATTTCAGCTTTATATCACTGTACTGTAATCAAGCAAAATTATTTTTTTTTTCATATTAATTTTGTAGAAGACCTTTTACACCTATTACAACAATCAGTATTAGATTAAATTTAATCATTTTTCATTATACATTTTTCAGAAAAGACTTTGACAAATTGTACATATATTTACTCATTTATCTTACGTGTTAACCTTAGCGGAAAAAAATAAATGCAGATAACAGTCTAACTTCAGTCTACTAACTGAAAATAACAGAAGAAAACTAAAAAAAAATAGATAAAAACTGAAGAAAACGGAAATTTACTGTTAAAAATGTCGGAATTGAGACAAAGACAACAGTTATATTCTAATTTCTTTAGATTTCTATAGTTTTTATCAGTTTTCTACAGTTATATACAATTATCTGCTATTATCAATAGTTATATTCATTTTTGAACATTTTTTCCTCAAATATAAAAGCCATTAAAAAAGTAAAGAAGTACGAAGATAACTGCAGAAAACAGTTATATTCCAAACACTTATGTTATGTTTAACTGATTTTAATCTGATGTGATAAATCTGGTTCATGTAGCCTTTGCACTGTTCTTGTTTTGTTGATTTTGTTAATCACATTGAGCTTTTTTTGTTTCTTAGAAAATAACTTAATTTTACAATATGCTTACTTAGTTAAATTATCTGATTGATCAATAACTGCATATTTTAGAATAATAAATTTTAAAATAAAAGATACGTCGTGACGTAACATCTTGGGGCTCAAGATGCTGCTTATTAGCAGCAACAATAGAAAAATTTAAATGTAATAACCAATTTTCCAATTATTGATCAATTTACATAAATATATTGAAATCTATTATTAATATGGTATCATTTAAAACGAGCAAAATTTACCTCGCTCCTGACGTTGCTCGGTTGCATTTTCATATATTATATTATTATGTATGAATTCGCTAATTTCATTGACTATAGTAGTTGAATATAAAATATGTATTTGATTTTTTACTACGTTTTTATTAACTCGCTTTGGTGTCTGTCTGTCTGTCTGTCTGTCTGTCTGTCTGTCTGTTCGGTACGAATTTTGCAACCGATTGTAAACTAACTTCCTGATGAGCTAGAGACTTGAAATTTTAAATATAGCTCGGAACTGGATGACAATGCAATATTATAAAAAAAATATATATATCTACCGAACAATATATTAATATATTCAATCATATACGGAGATGTTGGCAAAATTGAAGATTTGAAGATTTTATATATAGATACACTTTTAACATTAGTCTCTAAACATCTTCGAAAATTTTAAAAATCTTCTTTTGATATATTAATATATTAATATATTAATATATTAATATATTAATATATTAATATATCAAATGTAGTAATATATTAATATAGTAATATATTAATATATAAATATATCAAATATATTAATATATTAATATATCAAATATATTAATATATTAATATATTCAATATTATATTTTTGCATGCATTGTTGGATAATATAATTGAATATATATTCCCACCGAAAAATATATTAATACAATTATATACGGAGATATTGGAAAAATTGAAATTTTGAAGATTTTATATATAGATATACTTTTAACATTAGTGTCTAACCATCTTCGAAAATTTTTAAAATTCTTTAACTTCTCATATTGCAATTAGACATAAATTACAGCATTTTGTATTGTACATATAAAATTTGAGACTGTATTTTATTCATTTTATGGTCTAACAATGCATAAAACAATAAATCTTGGTTGAATTTCTAATGGCGTCATTATCGTCAAAATGGCGGGAAACTCACCATGTGATTACGTGTTCTCTAAAAAAATAGATGAAATACGTTTTAGTCCCTTGACAACAATATATATGCTATATAATATGCACTGTTGGACAACACGATAAATAATATTATTAATAATAATAATAATACCAAAATGTATAAGATAATATTTAAATAAAAAAATTTTCAATCTACCACGTTTTTTAATTGAACTAAAAAGTATAAAATAATATTAAAAATAAAAAAAAAACTTTTTAATGTACCACGTTTTATAATGAACCAAAAAGTATAAAATAATGTGTAATAAAATGAAAAATGAATAATGATTTGAAATAAAAAAAACGTGGGGCGCATACAATACATAATAATAAACATGCGCCCCACGTTTTTTTTATTCCAAATCATTATTCATTTTTCATTTTATTACACATTATTTTATACTTTTTGGTTCATTATAAAAACGTGGTACATTAAAAAGTTTTTTTTTTATTTTTAATATTATTTTTACATATATTCATATCATTATATTGTACTGCATTAAAATAAAAATTTTTTTTATTAATTGTAAATTAATAAACTTTGATGAAAGTAATTAATTATTATTGACAATCATAGTTTAAGAAAAATGTTTATATTACCATCAACTTTTGCAAAAAGTCCGCGTTTCTTATATCAAAATTTTCTTGATCCCATTATATTAGTACAAAGAATTGGGAAACCAGATTTTTTCACTACTATGACATGCAATCCGAAATGGGAAGAAATCACAAATAATATAGGACAAAGTGAAGAAGTAACAGATGGACCAGATATTGTTGTTGAAGTATTTTATCAAAAATCAAAACCATTAATAGAGCAAATTTTTAAAAAACCTATTTTGAGAAAATGCACTGCATATTCATACGTAGTAGAATTTCAAAAGAAAGGGTTACCGCATGCTCATATGCTAATATTTTTAAGTAAAGATGATAAAATTCACAATAGTGATGACGTTGATAAATTTATAGTAGCTGAAATTCCAAATAAAAATGAGGATCCCAGATAATATGAAATAGTTAAACGATTTATGATCCATGGTCCTTGTGGAGATCAGAATAAAAATTCACCTTATATGGATAAAGAATCAGGAAAGTGTACGAAAAATTTCCCGAAATGATTTAATAAAACTACAATAATAACAAGTGGTTATTCTATTTAATATAATAAATATAATCAATAATAAAAATAAGACATTATACACAAAAAACAAGTAGGCTAACAATAGATTTGTGGTTCCTTATAACCCGTATTTATTACTAAAGTTTAACTGTCATATTAATATTGAATTATGTTTAACAATAGGAGTTATAAAATACTTATTGAAATGAAAGCAAGTGAAATAAATACTGAAAGTAATACTAATGATGAAACGGATAAAACGAATGATTTGGATATGTTTTATGATGAAATTAAACCATATATGAATACAAGATACGTTTGCCTGCCAGAAGCTGTGCATAGCATATTGGAATATAATATTGGTGAACTTTTACATTTATAGATTAGCCGTTCAGAATGAAAATGAACAATATGTGTATTTTAAAGAAGGGCCGGAACACGAAATTGATGAAAAAAATATAAATATAACACTAACAGCGTAGTTTAAACTTAATAAAAGTGACCCTGAGGCACATAATTACTTTTATTCTAATATACCGCAACATTTTGTTCTCAATCAAATACATAAAACATGGACTAAAAGAAAAAAGATTGTGAAACCTATCCTTACTTGAATGTACTTGGTTAATCCAAAACGAAGAGAAAGATTCTTTTTAAGATTAATTTTGCTTCACGTGAAAGCTGCAACATTTTTTTAAAACTTGAAAACTTTTAATAGAATCACATATCCAACATTCTTTGAAGCAGCAACAGCAAGAAATGTAATTGAAATCGATGATGAATGGGATAAATGTTTAGAATAATCATGTAAATCTCGATTTCCAAAAGCTCTTTGTCAATTATTTGCTTACATTTGTACATTTTACAATCCAATTAATGCTCGAGAATTATATAAAAAATATAGAATCTATTTTTATCCTCCAAAAATGAATGAACAAAAAGGTGAAGAATATGCATTAGGCATAAGTAATGATATTTAAACTAATAATGGATTCCAATTGAGTGCCTTTCATTTACTTACTCTAGAATACTATATTGAAGATAACAAAATAAAATATAGTACAGTAAATAATGTTAATAAAATTTGGTCAATCATTAATACTCTAACAAATGCTAAAACGGCTATTTTTAATACAGTAATAAATTAATTTAATACAAACTGCACTGGAAAATATATATATATACAGACGGTCCAGGTGGAAGTCGTAAAAGCTACTTATTAAATACAATTATAACTTATCTAAAAATTTATGAAATCAACTATTTAGTTGTATCATTAACAAGTTTTAGCGGCTAATTTATTACGAGACGGCGTTACAGTACATATATGTAATATTGTACATGGTCCTTGTGGAGATCAGAATAAAAATTCACCTTATATGGATAAAGAATCAGGAAAGTGTACGAAAAATTTCCCGAAACGATTTAATAAAACTACAATAATAATAAGTGGTTATTCTATTTAATATAATAAATATAATAAATAATTAAAATAAGACATTATACACAAAAAACAAGTAGGCAAACAATAGATTTGTGGCTCCTTATAACCCGTATTTATTACTAAAGTTTAACTGTCATATCAATATTGAATTATGTTCAACAATAGAAGTTATAAAATTTGGTTCCCTACTGAAAAAAATGACATGAGATCTCACGTGAGATCTCATGTGAGATCACACACGAGATCTCTCATGAGAACTCACGATTGAAAATGAAACGAGATCTCATATGAGAATTCATATGAGATCTCACGTGAGATTTCATGTGCCGCAAAATTTTATTTTTCCTAACAGTTGATCTCACGTGAGATCTCATGTGAGATCTCATGTGCAAGAAAATTAATTTTCCTCGATACCTGATCTTACATGAGATTTTATGTGAGATCTCGTATGAAAAAAAAATTTCATTTTTTCCTACACTTATAGTTGTAATCAATGTCAACGAATCTAGAATCTAAATTTTGGTCGATTATTCAATCTATTTATATATATTAATGAAATTACGATTAAATGATTCTACACCACATCTACAAAATCATTATCTGATGCATGCTATTATAGATTTATGGTTTGAAACTATATTCGAGCGTAATTATACTTGGCAATTAAATAATAATAAAAACAAATTTTTTACGAAGATTAAGACGTTATTTACAAGTAATAGTTAAGATACTAGTCACTACCATTATGCATATCGCCTTTTACACTCGAGAAGGCCATCACTTTTCAGTAAGATCTGGAGTGATGCCGTCTGTATACAAAGGTTTGTACAGAATTTGTGTATTTACAAATTGAGATACTTATTTCATATCGCAGACGAAATCATGTATACGAGGCTCGGGTACAGTTCACTGATTAATGACAGTTTTTCTAATCAATAGGTAGTGTCGTTCTATGACGCACGCTGCATCTGGTTTAGATTTACGGCATAACACGTCTTACCAATTGTTACACAATTTGCATGTCGCCGTAAAAACAGTTGCAGCTTTATTTATGTTTTCGGACATTATGACAAACTACCTTTAATGAACTGACAGTGACTTAGTACTTAATCTTTTTCTCATCATACTGATAAATTATTTTTACATATCATTTACAATTGAATCATATAGATTTAAATAATATAGGTTTTTATAACTCAAGAATTATTAATTTAACTTCTATTTTAGAGTATTATCGCAATCTTATTGCTTGTTCTCCTAATTCAGTCGTGAATCTAACGTTATTTGGAAAATATTAAAATCGTACTTGAATAAAATTTAAAACCATGATATATAATTATATTCATACAGACTATTCACATAGTTTTCATAATAAGAATAATATTTGCATGCAATTTAAGTTTAAACATTGAAAGTGAGATGATAAATTTATCTTATTATTATGCTATTCGTCAAGAGCAAGTCGGAGCAGATTCGATACCGACCGACAATTAAACATCCGTTGTTTAATTTTCTCCTACTAAACGTAATTGAATGAATTAAAATTTTAAATACATTCTCGAAATTTATTTCTCTATTGCACTTACCAAAATCATTGAAGAAAATTTTAAAAATTAAAAAATTTTATACTACAACTGTTTATTAAAGTGTAAGTACGGTTACTTACTTTTTGTTTAAAATATGATGAATATTATGGAAAAAACATCTATTATACAATCATGTAAGTATGAAAAATTACGCTTGATAACAATTTCTTTTGAAAACAGTATTATTTCATTTACGATTAAATAACATTTTTACTTCTCGGTCGGTAATCACATTTGCTCCAGCTTACTCTTGAAGATGAGGTTTAGACCTTTTTTACCTATCAAAAGTAGCTTAATAAGTAATTTCGTTTATTTTTGATAAAAATATATATCAAAATTTTTTCACGCGTAAATATCTATTTATTTTAACAAACGAAAAACGAAAGCGCGTAAATTTATCCAAATCAAGGAATAAGCCGAAAAAAATAAATAAAAACAAAATAGCTTTTTTAGCTATTTTCGATCGGTAAAGTTAGTCGAAAGCTGATACGAAGTGGAAAGTAACGTCATGAAATACAACGCAAATTAAATGAAGTGGCTAAAATAAGGAATACTAACCCCGGGCAAGATGCATTGGGTCTTGTGACTCCACTAAATTTATCGAATATGATGATATTCTGTATTTAAATATTTATTTATAATATTAATGTAATTAAATACATTGAGAACATAATGAAGCTCCCCCTTCTGATAATATTTGTTATCCAACTTTATGAGTAAATGGAGAATTTAATTGGGTTTTTTCACTTCAAGAAAAAAAGTAGTACGATTCAACTTGAGTGCGGACAACTAAAGAAATCTACCGAAATCTTATATTTGAAAAGTTATATACAAGTTTTCAATTTATAGTATTTTGAGTTTAGGTTAGTCAACTTTAATGGAAAATTTGCGATCTAAGTTCATAAAAAAAAATATTAAAAATAAAAAAAAAACTTTTTAATGTACCACGTTTTTATAATGAACCAAAAAGTATAAAATAATGTGCAATAAAATGAAAAATGAATAATGATTTGGAATAAAAAAAACGTGGGGCGCATGTTTATTATTATGTATTGTATGCGCCCCACGTTTTTTTTATTTCAAATCATTATTCATTTTTCATTTTATTGCACATTATTTTATACTTTTTGGTTCATTATAAAACGTGGTACATTAAAAGTTTTTTTTTATTTTTAATATTATTTTATACTTTTTAGTTCAATTAAAAACGTGGTAGATTGAAAATTTTTTTATTTAAATATTATCTTATACATTTTGGTATTATTATTATTATTAATAATATTATTTATCGTGTTGTCCAACAGTGCATATTATATAGCATATATATTGTTGTCAAGGGACTAAAACGTATTTCATCTATTTTTTTTAGAGAACACGTAATCACATGGTGAGTTTCCCGCCATTTTGACGATAATGACGCCATTAGAAATTCAACCAAGATTTATTGTTTTATGCATTGTTAGACCATAAAATGAATAAAATACAGTCTCAAATTTTATATGTACAATACAAAATGCTGTAATTTATGTCTAATTGCAATATGAGAAGTTAAAGAATTTTAAAAATTTTCGAAGATGGTTAGACACTAATGTTAAAAGTATATCTATATATAAAATCTTCAAAATTTCAATTTTTCCAATATCTCCGTATATAATTGTATTAATATATTTTTCGGTGGGAATATATATTCAATTATATTATCCAACAATGCATGCAAAAATATAATATTGAATATATTAATATATTAATATATTTGATATATTAATATATTAATATATTTGATATATTAATATATTAATATATTACTATATTAATATATTACTACATTTGATATATTAATATATTAATATATTAATATATTAATATATTAATATATTAATATATCAAAAGAAGATTTTTAAAATTTTCGAAGATGTTTAGACTTATTATATGATTGAATATATTAATATATTGTTCGGTAGATATATATATTTTTTTTATAATATTGCATTGTCATCCAGTTCCGAGCTATATTTAAAATTTCAAGTCTCTAGCTCATCAGGAAGTTAGTTTACAATCGGTTGCAAAATTCGTACCGAACAGACAGACAGACAGACAGACAGACAGACAGACAGACAGACACCAAAGCGAGTTAATAAAAACGTAGTAACGTAGTAAAAAAACGTAGTAATAGTAAAACGTAGTAATAACAGCTCCAAAGGATTTTTTATTTTAACTAAAATGATTGTACTAATATAGCTAATGTCAGAATTTGTCAAAATTTACAGAACAAGACAAAAAAAATAAGAAAGTAATAAATATATTTTTCAAATTTTTTAATTTGAATAAAATACATAAGAGATCCCATGTGAGATCAGATATTTCTCTGACACCAATCTGTACATTTAGCCTGTACCGAATGTTACGGAGATACCGCTCGTATTACCCACCGTTGGTAAAGTAGATTCCAACCGTGCTAACCGTCAATAATATCGTAGCCTGTATATAATTTATTATCTTTCCTTTACTTTTAGTTTGTAACTGATACCGTTCGGAATTATTGATAAGTATAATCTTGTTAAACCGCGTCACTTGCGAATAATAAATACCGACCGCCTAAAGACAATTAAGTCTTAGTTCATATTTTAAAGCTTTTTCCAAGATCATTGATTTGATTAAGTCTTGTATTAGTTTTAAGTTCAACTCAATAAATGCAAGAATATTTATTGTGAAAAATATAAAATGCACGACTCATACTCGTTTACCATTTCCGCTAAACCTGTCCTGTAAATCCACCCCGTCATTTACCACTTTAGTTTTGAGCTTGCTTATATCAATAAATCAATTATTATTTAAACGCGATAGTAAATTCCTTTTTTTTCTTAATATTAATCATAGTTAAACTTTAATGCATTTTTTTTATCAAAGTTAACTTTTTATCATTAAATCCATTTTTTACTTTTATTATTTAATTCAGTTATTTCAATTAAGTTTATAAGTTTGAACTCCGGCTTATTGGAACCTCCGACCGACCATCTTCCAGCATCAACCCTCAGGTAATAGGAAAAGTCTGATGCTGCTGACATCAATTAGTTGTCTACAGCAACCAAGCAAAAAGCCAAACGTTACAATATATGTGCGATCTGACATAAGATCTCATATATATTTATTTTATTTTCAAATTTCAACGAATATATATGAGATTTCATAGGCGATTTCATATGAGATCTCACATGAGAGCTCATACAAAATTTTCAGTAGAGATGATTTTTCTTGGCTTGTTCTTTAAATTCATATTTACACTCTTCCGATTCTCATTCATTAAAAATAAGTTCATACCTATAAGTAGAGTCGGTGGTAGTGCAGGGGCTAAGGCTCTTGGCTCATGCTGTAGTAGACCGGAGTTTAATCTCTGGGAAAATTTTGGAAAAATATTTCTGAATTTTCCTCTGTGAAATAGAACTAGAAGACCAGGAAAAACCAATTAAAAATTGCCCCTGCCCAATAAAAATTATGGGTCTTAGTCCACAGCGATCAAGAGACCCACTGTCAATAAAATAGAGGAGAAGATGATATCTCCAATCCCTAGTGAATATATAAAATATGCATTGCTGTTTGAAATAGTTTAAAATTATTCAAAACTGTTTAATAATGTTTAAAACTGTTTAAAACTGTTTAAAATAATTTATAAGTGTGAAATTTCTGACATTTAAAACTGTTATAAAAAGTTTTCAACATTTTTGAACAGTTTTAAACAATACAGAATAATTTGAAACTAAAGTAAACATTCTCTCGTATATATTATATAAATTTTAATATATATTAGAAAATTCTTACAAACACAAAATTATAAAACACTGTTTGAAATCATTTTGAAATTTTTTAAACTTTTTAAAACTGTTTACAAGTGTTTAAAGGTGTTAAAAACTTTTTAAAACCGTTCAAAACTGTTAATGTTAACAAAAAATAATTCATATTGATTTAAAATTGTTTTAAAATATTTTGAATATTCAAAATAATCTATAACTTTTAAACATAAAAAATTAAAAACTATTAAACACCAATTGAAATCATTTCGAAATTTTCAAAACTCTTTGAAAGTGTTTGAAAATGTTTAAAACTATTCATAACTGTTTTAAATGTCCTAAATTTCGCCCTTATAAACAGATTTAAACAGTTTCGAATAGTTTTAAACATTTTTAAACATTTTATATTCCTGCTAGGAATTACAAACAATTCTGATATTTATTCATATGAAAAAAAAGAAATTTATTTTCAAACTATATTTGATCGATAAAGTATAGGTCTAAAGCAAACCCTTAAAAATTTTGTTCCATAATAGGTCATTTATTTTTATCCTTTTCTAATCTAAATCTCAACTTTATTATATATCGTGTCATGAAACGAATTTTAAAATTAGTGTTATTCAACAACTAAATAGTAATAAAAAAACAATAGTGCCGTCTAGGGACGCCTGAAAGATGCGAAGCTTTGTATAAACGTAGGAACCAAGTGTTAGAAAAAATAATAAAAAAAATACGCGAGGGAAAAAATTGAGACTTAAGGAAAAATAAAAAAAAAATAGTTTGGGAAATAAAAAAAATACATTTAACATGAAATACACGCCCAAAAACGCCAGGCTACAGCGGAGCTTTCTTTTTTTCTTCTTCTAATCGTAAAGAGAGCTCCTCTGTAGCCTTGCGTTTTTGGGCGTGTATTTTATTTTAAATGTATTTTTTTTATTTCCCAAAATATTTATTTTATTTATTTTTTCTCAAGTCTTAATTTTTTTCCCTCGCGTATTTTTTTTATTATTTTTTTTAACACTTGGTTCCAACGCTTTATACAAAGCTTCGCTTCTTTCGGTCGTCCCTAGACAGCAGTGTTTTTTTTATGTCCTTCAAGTAGTAAAAATGTTAAAATAATTTGAATAGTGTAATTTTTGCATAATAAGATTCATGAATTAGTTCTACCCATATGGAAATAATTTCTATAAATAACTGTAAATAATAGTAAATAATTGTAAATAACTGTTAAAAAATGTCAGAATTGAGACATTAATAATAGTCATTTACAGTTATTTACTATTATTTATCATTAATTACTATTATTTATAGTTATTTATAGTTACTTACAGTTATTTACGGTAATTTACAATTATTCTCAATTATTTACAATTATTTACAGTTTTTTTTTATAGTTATTTACAATTATTCATAGTTATTTACAATTTTTTACAATTTTTTACAGTTTTTCACAGTTATTCATAATTATTTACAATTATTTACAATTTTTCATAGTTTTTTACAATTATTTACAGTAATTCACATTTTCAAAAATTTTCGCATATATATAAAAAAATTGAATAAATTTGTGAAAATATTCGAAAATGTAAATAACTGCAAATAACTATAAAAAGCTATAAATAATCGTAAATAATTGTAATTAATTGTAAAATAAAGTGAATAAATATAAATAACTGTAAATAAATATAAATTACTGTAAATAAATATAAATAACTGTAAATAAATATAAATAACTGTAAATAAGTGTTTTTTTGAGAAATAAGAGTTATTTACAATTATTTTCAGAAATTTTTTTCATCTGGGTGTGTACAAAGTTTTAACATACAATAATAGAATCATTCACAAATTTGTATGTTCATCAGAAGTACATTCAGTAATTTGTACACTACTATTCTAATTTTTATATTGTACCAAAGTAACTATTGGTTGATGGTAACTAAATTATGGTACAGATGTTTTCAATTCTATTCTTATAGAATTAAAATTCACACGATTTATTAACAATCAACAAAAAGCGGGATAAACGAAACAGCACTTCGCAACGGATATTCAAGAGAAAGAGATAGAAAGCGATGACTGATATAAGTGAGTGAGAGACAGAAGGCCACGCACACTGAGTTAGGGAGAGGTGGGTATGGAAGGGAGTGTGCATATACTGGAACGATATGTATACACGCGCGCCGAACTGCCACTCTGTATATCTACATATATCGTGTAACGCTTTAAAAATGTGACTCTTAGCATGGGTAGAGTGGCCGCGCAGCAAGTGCTCAGAACGTCCGTATAAAAGCTTCGCTTCAAAAGATATAATTTTTTTATAAATTATTGATTTTTTCAATAATATAGCATAAAAAAAATAATTTGACATTAGTGAGTACGAAAATAATGATTGTTAATAAAAAACATGTATTATTTGTAAGATATTATAAGAAAACAGGCACGTTTGTTCTAAATTGATCCCAGAGCAGGTCGCTCTTCTTTGTCCATTCATATTAAAGAAATGAAATTTCATTTTAAACTGCAGAATGTTTAAAAAAAAGGAAGCCTTATTTTTCACCATAAAAATAGTTATTATACATTGTTTTAAAATGATATTAAATAAGTATGTCAAAATGTTTCTTTTATCGCGGAATTTCACGCAAAATTTGTGGCTACACAGCGTAAAAAGTTTTTTTTACTTTAAAGAAGCTGTTTTTTAATAAAAGAAATGCGGTGCAAGGAAATGAATTTCTTTGAGTCAAAGAAAAATCATTTTTTAATTAATGAAATAATTTTTAAAATAAAGAAAAACTTAAATATTCTTTAATAAAATATTATATTTAAAAAAAAAATTTTCGAATTTAGAAAAATATCTTATTAATTTTAAGAAATTAGTTACTTCCAAAATGGTGTCAAAAGTCAGTAAAACTTTCTTAAAAATAATGTTATATTTTTTTATTGAAAAAATGTAATATTTATTTAGAATAATTTTTATATAAAAATTAAAAAAATATCTTACGTCAAATAATTTTATAATCTAAAGACATAATTTTTAAATTAAACAAATTAGTTCATGACTTCGTTAAACCTATCTCTTTTCAACAATAGAATGTTTGTTGTTGCAAAAAAGCGGTGAATTTATTACATTTTTTTACATTAAAAAGAGAATTTTGAATGGAAAAAAAAATAATTGTCAGAATGAAGAAAATATAACTGAAAAACTTGAAAAATTTTCTCATTCAAATAAAGTAATTATTATTTTGATTAAAAACGTACATTTTAGTGAAAAAAAAATTTCACAACAATTATTTATAAACATAATTACAAAAAATAAATTTTAATTAAAATCAACATTTGTATCATCTATTATGTATATAAAGATCAAAAAAAATTTTTTTTTTTTTACTACAGCAATTCTAGTGTTGGATGTAAAAACGAAAATTCAAAAATTGAAAATGAACCTCTACTTTTAAATGACTATAGCTCCGTCAATTTTTAACCTTTTTGAGCGTTCTTTTAACAAAAGTGTGCGGAATTTTGTCTAGTTTAAAATGCAATCTCGATTTTTGTAATACAATTTAATCTCACTGAGTTATTTACGAAAAACCGAAAAAAGCGATTTTTTTCAAACACAATTTTCTCAAAAACTATATTTTTTTTGTTGAAATTTTCATATGATTATATACATAGAAAATACTAACTTTTAAGGTAGGTGAGAATATGCGATTTTGCCTTTTTTTTAAACAAATTTTTAAACGTTTTTTTATATTTTCGATTTTAAAACATTGATACCATGGCGCATTGTACTATTTTTCCAACTTTACGTGTTCTTACAACTATTATTATGCTTTTATTTATTAATATATCAAAAATATTAACAATAACCTTTAAAATAAACCCCGGATCGAATATTTTGATCAATTAGAACCAAAGTTATGACGATTTAAAGTTTAAAAAAAATGCTGCACCTTTAAATAAATATATTTACTTTGAATTTTGAATTTGGAATTTTGAATTTGAATTTTGAATTTTGAATTTTGAATTTTGAATTTTGAATTTTGAATTTGAATTTTGAAAAGGTGAGTTTTTTAAATACTAAAATATATTATTTGGTCATTTTCAATGAACAAATAATATGCGATAGAATTGAGAAAGAACACTAATGAATTGAGAACTAATGTGAATAAAAAAATCCGAATTTGAATAAAACCTTTCAATTTACTTCTTGCCACTCATGTCTCGAAGTTTCGGCAGTGTAGATTTGGTTTCGTTCACTTTTCCAACAGTGAATATTTTGAATACCTTTAATTTTTTTTTCATTTCCTAACCATTCCATTTTTTTTGTCAGTCGAAAAACTTCTAACTCATCCTTGCGGATAACAAGAATGTTAATCGACGGAGTATATTTTGATACGTGAGTGGCAACATTTTCAGCGTTTCTAATAAAATCTGCACTCTTCTTGGACAGATTATGCGTGGTAGCATAATGTTTAACTAAACCACCAATACCGTCACAAGCGTCTTTACCATGACCTGTTGCAGAAAAAAGCCATTTTTTGTTTACTTTTGAGTTATGAAGCTCATAGAATTGATATCTATTTTTAAAATGACTAGCAGCTCCATCGGAAATGGTGATGATTTTATCAAGATCTTGCGCAATATGTTTTTGTTTTAAGTTATCGATAATTAAATTTATAGCCATTAGGGCATGGGACGAATCATGTTTAATATCGTCAGAGACGGTGACATAACTGACTGTTTTATCATTTCCAAAATAGCATACCGACGTAAATATTGATATTTGGTTTTTACTCCAATGATAGCTTCGAATTTCATTTTGAAGCAGAACTGTCCAATTTTCTGCAAAATCGACATGAATAACTGATTGGAAGCAACGAATAAAGACGCTTATATAAGCGTACTCTTAAATGGGAAATTTCTGCCAAAAATAAGTTACCCAGCTACTGAGGGCGCCACTAGATCCCATGTATTTTTATATCTATATATATCAAATTTTTCATATGTATAGATATACAAACAATGTTAAAGTGTTACCCAGCGTATCGGACGAAAAATTTAACCCAGAAGTACGCTTCTATAAGCGTCTATCTTCGTTGTTGGAAGTCATTATTTTTCGCTAAAAGTTTAACCTCTTTAATTGCTATACGTTGAATTTCTGTAACCAATTTATGAGCTCTTTCAGTGAGAGCGCGCTCTCTTAACTCTATTAAGAAATTTTCAATTATGCTAGTTTTATTCAGTAAATTTGATTTTTCCCAAACACCATAAATTTTTTCTTTATATAAATCTTCTTCTGTCAAAGAAATTACTTGTAAATCAATAGGATCTCCAATGGGACATTCTTTACATTCTCTTAGTACACATTTCATATAATCTTTTGAACAAAAAAGTGAAGAACATATTTTCAATTCCAAATCTGCAATGTCTTGTTTATTCTCTTTTTTATAATTATTCAAAGCATCTAACATAAGTTTAAGATTCTCGCAGTAAACGCAAAGACACGAATCGGTGGGTGGATGTGGTTATAACCCACTACGGTCTTAAAGCGTAGAATTTTGATTTACCAATTTTCGTTTTTATTTCAGGGTTTTCGTCTTTAAATAATTGATATATTTCTTTTATACTTCGCGTAAGAAAGCGTTTGACTTTTTTAGTTTTTATACCATTTTCTTTGATAGATACTGTGTCGCTTTTATTCGCACTTTGACGAGAACAATTAAAATCATCGTTCAGATAATAATCCTTTACTTTCATTACAATTTCACTATCCAAAGAATGGCCACAATAGTTCTCAGACTGCTTGTAAATTTTTTTATTATTTACCAATGATCGTGCTTGATCAATCATATAAATAGTTACATTTGGTAAAACTTATAATAAATAATCTTTGGAAATATCACTTGGTATAATACTCAACAATCGCACTTTCTCAAGAAAATTTGAACAATTATCTAATGCAATTTTGATATTCTCAAGCCATTTATCATTTGTTTTACGTTCATTATTTTCATTTAATGCGGGCAAATCCGTTATATCGTAGACTTTCATCATTTTACTTGCTATTTGTGAATCAAATGCATCGTTTATTTGTTTTCTTTTTCGGAGAGCATAAGATTCTCGCATCTTGATATTAATACTTTCAGGCATTTTAATTGGTGAAATGTTTAATTTCAAATTACTTGAAGTCTCGTTGAGCTGTTCTACCACAGCCTCACTATGAATAAAATCTTCCAAAGATTGTTGACTGCTTGAAGTCGATGAAATAGGCGCATTTTTCACTTCATCTAATAATATTTTGTAACACGAAGGGCATACCTTATCTTCTCTAGAGAAAGAAGTATTTGGATACAAACGCTTCAAAGACTCCGTTAGATCACCTAATTCTCTAAGCGGACATTTGGAGCAATCATAAACAACTTTTTTGTGCCTTTCTTATAAATCCTTGCACTTCATTTTAACAATCAGTGATGCCATTATTGATATTCTGTTCAATGACAGATTGAAAAAAATAATTTTTCTTAAACAACTGTATTTTTTATCTTCCTTTTCTTATATTTTTAAACGCGTCAAGTCGTTGATGAGAATGCAAAGAACGAATCATCGCCACCTAGTAGTGACATGCGTCAACTCCCTACAAAATAAATTCAAATTCTAGGCGCAAAATTGAAACTGATAAAAAAATTATATTCTTCAACAAAAAAAATTTTTATTATAATAATGTACCATAAAAAGAGGATGAATGGTTATATATTCTTTCATCAAAATAACTTTTTTTTTTAAATTAAAAAATTTATATCTTCAGATTTTAATCTTTAACGGAAATTGCGTTTCCTCAATGTAAATATCATATTTATTTAAGGGAGTTCTATTGGTAATAGAATTAAAGTAGAGAGACCTGTGCTATAGCGCACCCAGACGGCGCCAAAAAAATTTTCGGTCTTTCTCGACGCCTTTCCCTCGCGCGTTGTAGACATGAAGGTTCCCCCTCCCCCCGGGCAAGATGGACATGGGTTTCGGGACTTAGGAGAGCGACGAAGAGATATCTTTCCCCTCTCGGCGCTATAGCTCGCATCGAGCTGTAGACGCCCCCTCTCTAACTTACAGGGGCCTGTGAGTGTTGAAGAGAGCAACGGAGAGATGTATACTTACCCCTTTTGGCGCTATAGCATCCATCGGCGTGTAGACATCGCTCTCTTACCGTACAGCCCGTAAGCGTTGGGCTTTGTGTAGAGCAGCGAAGAGTACTGGTTACCCCTTCTTGGCGTTATAGCTAACATCGAATTATATGAATTTACTTTAAAAAAATTTAGTTAAAAGTTTTAAATATTAATAAAAAGTTTTAGAAAAAAAATAAAATATGAAAAATATTTTAAAAAATTTATGAGAAAATTATGTTAAAAAATTTAAAAATTTTTTTAAATATTATAAAAGAAAAAATGTATATAAAAAATTTTTATATAAAATTAAATTAAATAAATTTTGGTGGGTAGTTGTGTGAAGTGAAAAAAGGTTAGGATGGTTATGATACAGGAGATGGATAAAAATACATTTTATTATATGTAATAAAAATAAATTTTTAATTTTATTAACAAATATATAATAAACATATAGTTATACAAATTTTAC
Organism: Anastatus disparis; assembly: GCA_017163975.1. NCBI lineage: Eukaryota > Metazoa > Arthropoda > Insecta > Hymenoptera > Eupelmidae > Anastatus > Anastatus disparis. The sequence continues at coordinate 1,541,240 of JAFFSR010000072.1, forward strand.
AAAAAATAGAATATACAATACGCATACGGTCTTACAAATTTTACGAAAATATACAACATTTTTACAAAATTAATCGACAAATATACACAATATACAATATTTAAAAGTCGCACACGCTATTATTCTTTGTAACCGAATGGTAAAGACGTACCATCTTGAAAAAAGCGACGTTTAGTTAGAACGACAGAGCATGTTTTTTGTTCGTCCTTTGTAATTATTTTAAAATTTTCCGTACGCTTGATACTACGAAATGATAATTTGATTGTGTTAATTTCTTTATTTATTAATTTTTTAACTTTTAATCAAAATTAATATGTGCAGTATTTTGGAAATTCAATCGAATGCCTTTAATTTTACAGCATTCGAAAGTATTTCCAGATGGTGAAATCCCTTTAAAGGCATAAAACTTTGGGCCACCGCTCAGGTATTCTGAGATATAAGAACCATCTTCATAAGAAGACAGTTCATCGGACATTTGCCCTAAGAAATTACCTGTTTCGGGTGTATATTCACCTTGCGTGCCGGTTGTGACGAAAATACACGAATCTGTGTCGCAATACAATAAACGCTTCCCTAGTTTTTCTAAGTACGAGTATAAAACAAGGCGCGCTTGAGCAGTGGTATAAGCGGCGATCACTACATTAGTATGGCTTGAACTTTTTATAGCGTCATCTTTAAATACCCAATCGACGCATAAAACATTTTCATTAATAAGAAGTAATCCTGTTACTTTATCTTTAGCCATAATAATATTTAAAAGTTCTTGTCTGCTTTTGACAAATTCGGTGTGTGGTAAATTATCGCGTTGACCAAATTTACCCCAAAACGAATTTAAGCAGAGCTTTGCCACTGCTCGCAGCCCTGAATTTTTCTCGATTTTATTGTAATCGAGAGAAATTCCTTCCTTTGTTTTGTACTCGTTAATATAATTATTTTTTGATAGGTCGTCTTTACATTCAGACGGCCAACCACTCGCTTTCTGTTTAATTTTAAGAAAACAGTTGATGTAGTCTTTAAAAAGACCGCCATCACTGTTTTCATCTATTTGTGTAATTTGGTATTGCCAAATTACAAAAATATTTAAAATTTTTTACCCTTTTTCTAAGGTGACCTTTATTTCGTCTGAAACCCAGGTACCTAAAAGAGCACGTTCTTTAACATTTTTATGTTTACAAGATTGAAAATTTTGCTCTTCGCAACACGTTTTACAAAGAGGAAATAATAATTTTTTTCCTGATTTGACAGGTAAAACAGGTATATATAAATTTTGAGGAGGTAAAATTAGACATTTGACAAGTCCATTTACCTCAGCAAATTTTTCATAATTGTTCCCTGTCAGTTGTAAACATTTACCTCCAACATAAATTTGTGGATGGCCTGTAGGGAATTTACCTGTTTTACAGATATACGGATATAATGAACATATATCCGTATACCTGATTTTTTCATCGTTTTTTATGGCGTACGAAGTTACAAAATTTTCGGTACGTCCACCAAAGAATGCGTCTCTAGGGTCCAATTTAACGTTGGATAAAAGTGAATGGTTTTTTAAATATAGTGATATTTCGGGTTGCGCTATTTTCATTTTATTGAAATCGCATTCCCAAATCCATTCTACTTTATACCCGATAGCACGTATTTTTTGTATTTTTTCCAGTGTTTTTTTATAACATTCGTGCATCGGTCGCCCGAATGAATCTCTCGACTCATAGTTCTGTGCAAAACACTTTTTACATTCATGAGCATAACATCCTTGAAATTCAAATACTGTTCCTTTGAATTTCGAGGATGAAGCTTCATTTAAATCTATGGGTAAAAAACCATCGACTTTATAGCCCTCTGGTAAAATATATTCCCGAGCTCTTGCCGCGTGAATGATTTTTTTCCCTAAAATATGTTCACGCCATAATAATTATTCGTTTGATTTTTTCGAATGGTTATCGGCAAGTCTATAGCCCTTTGTGGGTATAAGGCCGATCGTTTTTTCCTGTAAAAAGTTTTGCCTGTATAGTACAGAGCATGCAGAAGCTATAGTCGTAGCCTGTGAAAAAGGGCATAAATTTCCTTTTTCTAGAAATATATTCCTAAATACAACGCACGCTCGCCGTAAAATATTTACATCTAGGGTGCAATATTTTATAATTTCTTTTTGGAAATCGAATTCGGTACATGTTTTTAAATTTTCGTTGTACCACTGATAAAATTTCTCTCTCTCACCAACACTCATTGTATCGGGCGAGTAATATTTTGCTGGTGGTAACGGGCCTTTATATTTTTCGTTTTCTTTTGTATTAAATAAATGTGGGAAATACCCTTTAACATTACCTTCAGGCAAGCCGAATGCCTTTGGTAAATCACTTAATTTCATGTTGAAATAATTTATCGAATCAATAAATCGCGTTTTATGAACAGACATTAAAATAATATTTCTACCGTTTAATATTATTTTAGGTTTGATATTATAATTTTCTTTTAAAATACTGTTTAAAATAAAATGCGCATCAAATGCTTTGGCATTATGTGCGATGCATATTGTATTATTAAAAACAGAATTTTGGCGAATAGCCAATTCTATTAAATTTTTAACGGGATTTTCTTTAAATATAAATTCCCGTATACCACAAAAACCGCAAGGAGTTGTGAGAGATTCAACATTGATACAATTGTCGCACACTTGTTGTGCTACACATAAATTTACAACATGTAAATTTACGTTAGCACTGTATGAATCGTCTTGCCTCGTCTCGAAATCATAGAATATAAATCTATTTTCCGGCTTATTTTTATTGTTCGTGCTTGTTTTAACAGCGAGCGGTTTAATGTAGCACATTTCATTGTAGGTATGTATAATTTTACATCGATTACAATAAAATGTACCACATTTGTGCTTTGTTTTATTTTTTTTTCTATTAATGTTTTTAATCACACATTTATCGCAATTATATATGACAGAACACACACTACTGTTCCGATTGTAACTTCCGTTTTGTAAGAGTCTCGCGTAACACGCTTGACTCACAAAACTTCTGTTATAAACGGAACAGGTTATATTCTGTTTTTCACACACACATGCTGGTTTGGAAAAACAACAAGCACAAACATCGCTACATTTATGCATATCTATTTGCTCGTATGCTTTGTTGCATTTTCCGCAAAACTTTGAGAGTCCACCAGCTTGCTGTAAAGATTTTATAAAAGCAAAATGTCCCGGTGGACCCTCAAAGTATAATAAATTAATTTCTTGTGGTGATGGTGTATTATTGTCATTATTATTTATAAAAAATTCTGAAATACGCCCATCGTACCATATTTGAGACGTATTATTCGCTAATTCATTATTTTTTCCAATGATTAGAGCGATATTTTTTTTTTGTGCTAGATATTTTTGAAAAAGTTGAATATGTTCCATATGACACCCATTTTCAGGTATATCATTTAGGTCAATTCTAGCTTCTTTTAAAATATCAAGTGCACATTTTTTTTGAAAAGCACGTCTTGAACCGATCGTGCTTTTCCAATTTTTCAGATAATTTGTATTTTTTGGGTCAGATTGCAACAATAAATATGCCAATCCGACCGCTATTGCCCGTGGCAAACAAAGATTATCATCATTTTGTATCATGATGATAGAACGCTTTCTTTTAGCGGCTTCTTTGTTTATGGTTTTACCTAAATTTCTAGCCCCGCCGGTTATTCCTTTTACTAAGGTAATATCCAGAATTAAATTATTACTGATATTGAATTCCGCATTGCTTTGAGCAATTTGGAAAATTATATCGAATAATTCTTCGGGGCGAAAATCTTTTACGTATTTCAAACGCATCCACCCAGGCCCGCGAGTAAATTCATCGCTTGTAATGTATGCGGTAATGTAGTCGTACAGATTTTCCGCTAGATCAATAATGAACGCGTGAATTTCGGTGATTGTTTCTTGCAACCACACCAAAGGGTTGGTGTTTGGTGGGGGAATTTCAATTTGAATTGTTAGACGTTCGCCACGCACACCGTAACGTTGTGAATTTCCACCTGGTTGTCGAGAAATTACAACAAACTTTTGTGTGTTTCTATCAGAAGCTACATTGCCACCACCACCACCTACTTGATTATTTGAGTTTACCTCACACGTACAATATTCGAATTCGCGATCACTCTCATTTACACTGTCACCGCATATCGCTTCGTTACTGAAAAACGGTGATTCTTCATTGCTCTCATCGCTTTCTGAAATAATTATCTGATTATCTAAATTAAAACACTCACTCTCGCTACTAGTATCGCTAACATACATACTTTCTTTGCTCTCTGGTTTTATTATTTTGTTCTTTATAGTTAATTTTTTATTATTAATATATGTATCATCGCTATCGCTATCGCTAATATATTCATCGCTTTCTGGTATTATTCCATTCTTTATAATTAATTTTTTATTATTAATATATGTATCATCGCTATTACTATCGCTAATATATTCATCGCTTTCTGGGATTATTATATTTTTTCTAATTATTTTACTATCTACAGATCTATCGCTACCATTTATATAATCGTATTCAATATTTCTAACATTAAGATCAGCTTCGTTGTCGCTGTCACCGTCGCTTTGACTCTCATTTGCTCGTCTCAGCAATTCTAGACCGTTAACTATATAAAAAAAGAAGAAAGAGACAAAAATAAATATTTTTATGACATCTTATTTTATTATTATTATTTTAATTTATCATATAACGCGTTTCTTTTTATTGTATTAAAGACTACTTAAAATACCGAACGACACGATTCTAACCCTTTCACTCTATTACCAGTCCATATTAGAGTGTATATGTATTTTGTACATATCGTGCTGGTTAACCCTTACAGTCACAGGAGCCGATATATCAGCTACCTAATTTTCTTTTTTTTACCTCAATATTTTTGCAATATCATGCTTGATTCTTGGATTTTTTGTATTTTCAGATACATATAGCCTTACTATTTATAATGCTGATGATATTTTATAAATTTATAACTATTAATTATTATTATAAACAAATACATACAAAAAAAAAGTGAATTGAATTGCATGACTGAAAGGGTTAACCAATACAATATGAACAAAATACATATACAGTCTAAAGTAGACAGGCAATAGAGTAAAAAAAAATAGAATCGTTTCGGCCGGTATTTTATTTAGTCTTTAACGGGATGTCGTAGTTGTTAAAATCGATTTTGGTTTTTATCTTACTGATATCTTTTTTTTTTTAAATTCACTATTTCGACAAATATAATGATTTTTTGCGCTAAAACTATATTCATACAATAATTTTTGTTAAATTAAGAATCATTTACACTTGTTATTTTTATAAACTTTGAATGAAAAATAGATATCAAGTTTGATGAATCTAATCTCAAAATAGTATACATCAAAAGAATGTTTATAACTTTTTAAGTATAGTATTTTCGTAAAAATTTCTTGACTTATCAACGCTGAGGATTAATCTTAGAAATTTTCTTACTGAAGTGAAAGAATTTGATTTGACGCACTGTTTACGCATAAACTTTGAATAAAAATATTATTAGGAGGAGCAGAACTACGATATCCTCTTAATACAATAAAAAAATATGATATTTTATAAATTCGTGTAAATTTTATATATATATATATATATATATATATATATATATATATATATATATATATATATACATATATAAACACCTATATTCTTTTACTCTCTCTTTTTTATCCCATTCTCTCCCCACCGCTTTCAAGAACGTGTTGTCTATGCACAAACGTAAATGTGTGTGTTAAAAGTACTACCTTTTATACCTTTAAATCTCTCTCCCACTCTCTCTTTCATTCGCTTATTTTCTTATATAACTACTCTGTTTATAAATACATGTACGCGCTTAGTTACTATGTGTAGATGTGGTAAAGAGAAAAGTGCGAAATCAAACCATGCGCACGGAGGGTCAAAAAAAAATTTTTAAATGTATTTTAAATTTTATACGTTTATATACCTATTTATATAAAATCTTTGTACTAGTTATAAAATTAAAAAAGATGTAAAATAAAATAATTTTAATTATAAAATATTAAAATTAATTTTCAGGGTTCAGACACCCCTCTAAAACTTTCGGATACACGTAGTAACAAATTCCGTAATTCGTTTAAAGGGATTTGTAACGCGTTTTGATATTCGTCGTCATTATAATTCAAAGTGGCTACTAGCCATCTACGCTCGCGCGCACGTGGTGCCCATTGAATATGATCAAGTTAATTGTCAATTGGTTCCCCAGTTTCCTTATTAGTCGATATCGCTAATATTAAATTTAATATTAAATTTTGTTACTTATAAAAAAAATAAAATTTTATTTTAAAAAAACTTACCGCTGTTGTATCCATTGTCGTGGCCGTTGTACTGATTGAAATTGGTTGATATCACGTTGCCTCGCTCGTCTACATATTCAGCTTCATCGAATCGATTGTGGTGTGGTCTATGATAAAAATCATAGAGTAATCGCGCTCTATCTTCTGCTAAAGCTGACCGGTCGTTAGGCACTTCGAATTGATAATTTCGAAGTCGTGAAAAATCGAGTGGTAGTGGTGCAACATCGAACGGTATATCTTGTCTAACATCGTCTTGTTCTACTTCATTTTACATTATTTTCTTCTTCTTCTGGCGCGTTTTCATCCATATCAGCGTTTTCATCCATATCAACGTTTTCGTTCATGTCAACGTTTTCGTCCAAATCAGCGTTTTCATCCATATCGATGTTTGACCTCGTTGACTGGTCAGCAATATCAAGGAAGCCTCCTGCTATAAGTGCAGGGGTTATTCTTTGCCCCTCATGATTTATTGAGTCGTCCGAATTCGGTATCGGACTACTTGTGGCGTAGCGATTACCATTTGCAAAAATGTTTCCCACTTCCTCATCTTCACTTTCATCACTGTTATCACTAACAGCACCACTACCACTCAGTACACTTTCCTCAGAGCTGCTGCTCTCTTCCACACTTTCTTCTACACTTTCCTGCTGTAAATTTTCCACCACCACATCCTCATCCTCCCTCAGAAGAGCGAAAAAAGCTAAAGAAAAAAAAAACACATTTTTATTAGTAAACTTTAAAACACACACTTTTTATATCACTTTTTTTTAATTTTATTTAAAAACACGTACCGTTGGCTTCATTAAGGCCATCAATAACGTCTCGAAACAATGGTGAATCGCGTAAACGGCGATTTACAATCACCGTTCCAGCAATGAGAGATGCATGCATCGATGAATAAAATTTTCTTCGATATAAACATCTAATTTCACGCGACGTAAGATTGTTAACGAGTTGTCTTAATTCACGACGCAACCTATTAATCGACATCGTACGTAATACCAAGCGTCTTCTTCTTAATTGCTCACCTACGAGCGACGTACGGTTACGCTTATTCACTAATAAATCCGTAAGAACGACACTGTCGCGTAAATTGCACCACTCTTGACGCGACGACATTTTTTAAATTGAAATTTTGAGGAAGACTTAAAAGAAAAAACTTAACAAATTTCTCGAAGATGAGAAGGAACCATTCAATACAAGAATTGAAACGTAAATGAAAATCTTTCTGTTTCATTTTCTACAGAATACCCACGTTTGTTTTCACCACGGGTCAAAAAGGAAATGTGATTTTTCACATGGATGAAAATTTAGCACATTTTTTAAAACATCTGTGCTCTGTATGGGTTAATTTTTATATACACCAAACTCCTTAAGAGCCTAAGTGCAATAAAAAACTGGTTTGGCCCCGAAGTAAAAACTAATAAATACAATGCGAAACGTGGGTGAAAATAGTTGTAAAATGCAATAGAAAGAAGGTTATAGAAGAGAAAGATCTTCTCAGTGGGGTAAATCCTAATAGTTATTATATCTATGACATTTACAATACTCAATACTTTCCTAAAAATAGAAAATGAAATCCCTACTTTTTTTATTTTTAAAGAGCGTTTTCTTGAGTGGACCTATGGGTGTGTAGAAAAAAGTTTTATAGCCCCTTCTTCTTTTCTTATTTACATAAATTTTATGTATGTGTGCGTATAGTAGTAGGTGGGGCTATGAATTTAAAAAGCCTGGATAAATAAATTTTTACAGATTAGTTAACAAAACACTTGCGGTGAAACATAGTCATTTACATAATACTGTTAAAGTTAAAATGGCTCAAATGCAAGTAGAGTTACAATCCGCGGCACGTTGTCGAGTTTATGAGGGTAAACAGGCAGATGGAACATTAAGAGGAGGTCACGTATCTCTGTCCTTTTCTAATCAAAGAAATGATTTTTTTACAAAAACTAATAACTTTATCAAAAAATGAAGAGAAAGCCGCATCTTGTATCAAAAAAAGCAATATTTTCTTTAATAAGAAAAAATTAATTTTATTGCTTCGTTTTCAAGAAAACCTTGAAAAACTTAAATCATAAAGGTTAGGGTGGACAATTTGGTTTTTCAAGGTTTCCTTGAGAACGAAGCAATGAAATTAATTTTTTCTTATCAAAGAAAATATTGCTTTTTTTTGATACAAGATGCGGCTTTCTCTTCATTTTTTGATAAAGTTATTAGTTTTAGTAAAAAAATCATTTCTTTGATTAGAAAAGGACAGAGATACGCGACCTCCTCTTAAGACTACCCAACATTATTTTAGCTACCTGTTACGCTTTAAATGTCTCCAATACAAAAAGAATCATTGTGGGATTTGATCGGGCACAAGAGTCAAACGATAGTGGTGTGTTCAAATATGATATTGTGTTGAAATTTGTCAATGCTGGGAGCGGTATAAAAGGAACTCAACGTGAATTAGTTATGGATGTCAATGCTTGGAACGACTTGCAGGAAAAATTTGATTTAATATCCACCTACTTCAACGATGATTATCAATATTACGAAAAATATAATGGACAGCGTGTTGTTACCATGGGTAATTATGAACTTTTCTTCACAACATCGTATGGTTCAAAGTCTGTGACGATTGAGCAGCGACCATCTTTCGGAGAAATTAAAATTAATGCAGCTCGTTACTTTTGAAGGCGTTAAAACTGTAAGTAAATGTATCAATGCACAAATAGCGCGTCTTGAGGAGCATACAAAAAATATAGATTCGTGTGCAACATTTTTAAAGGAATACACGCGTGATATTGTTTATCAACGAGTATCATCAGAGACAGCAAGAAGAAATATGTTGGGTAATTTAAGTGAATTTAAAAATTTTTTAAATGATAACTTTGTTATAGAATTGTTATATCGTAAATTAAAAGAAAATTTACCTAGTGATTTTACAGCAAAATATTATAATATAGTTTTTGAAGAAATGTTAGCATTTTTGATAATACCTATTGCTGAACAAATTCGAAAAGAAATGTTTCCAAATATTGAGATGTGAATATTTAAAAAATTTTTTTTTTTTCGATTCACATAAATTTTTCTAAAAATTATAAAAAATACTTATTCTAACATTAAAATTTGAAAAAAAATGTAAAAAAAAAATTAAAAACAATCATTAAGTAATAATGCGTCGTTATAAAATGTAATTATATATAATTTTATGTACATGCGTATGTGTGTGTATTATTACCGAATCAGTATACTGTAAAATACATTGCGTACAAATATTAATGTAAATAATTTTGTTAGTAGTTTATTGCGTTTACGCGCTAGTACACGATTTAAGTTCAAGCATTTTTAATGCACTCCAATTTATAAATTGGTTGAAATTACAGTAGATTTGATATCTGCAATATTTTTAAAAGATGCGTAAATGAAAGTATAATGGTACTTTCAAATACGCGTTTTTAAAAGTATTTTAGCTATCAAAACTGCAGTAATTTTCTCCTATTTGCAAAATGGCGGGTGTTAAAAATGCTTGATTACAAATCACGTACTAGCGGGTCGACGGAGCATATGGAGACTTTATCTGTAAAAACAAATGGAATAAAATTTTTCAAATGGTTGTGTGAATAAATTCTGTGAAAAACATGTCTTTTTTTTCTTTAATATACCTGCACTTATACCTTTTCCCTCTTTATCATAATTATTAATTTTAATTTAAAATTAATTTATATAAATAATTTTTATTACATCATTTTAAATCAATTATTTTTAAAATTTTGACATAAATTTTCATAATATTGCATGCAACAATTACAGCTAATATCTAGCGGTATTAACGCCGCGGAGCACGCGCATCAGCTGATGTAGGGCGCGTGCTCCCGCGTGCTTTTTAGCGGTCATAACATAGCTAGTAGCTAATTTAGCGTTAGATTGAACGATACATGCTTATCAGCGGCGTATAGTACACACGCGCTCAAATCATCTGACACAGCACGTGTGTATTCACAGCGGCCGCGCGCGTCCCGGGGCCCTCCCGCGCGGTGAATAGCTAGCATAGCTTAAAAATTGTTATTGTGGATACATATTTTTTTTTTTTAAATCGTCATCAACTTAGTAAGAATACATCGATTATAGCGTACACACGCAAATGAGATATTATCAACAAATACTATGGACGTTAGATTTCACCATTCTTTTACAGCTTTATGTGCCGGTCCGACCGGAGCTGGTAAAACTAATTTTATAAAAAGATTTATAAATTATCTCGATAGAATGTGTAACGTAAGATTCGATAGATTAATGTTTTATTACGGTGAATGGCAAGAAACTTATAAGCAATTTAAGCCACCATATGGACGAATAGAATTTTTCGAAGGGTTGCCAGATCCTGTAGATTATTCGAGCGATACTACGTGTAAAAAACTTATGATTATTGACAATCTTATGCGTGAAGGCTCAAACGATACAATCACCGATCTATTCACAAAGGGCAGTCATCATAAAAACATAAGCGTCATTTTTATAACGCAGAATCTTTTTCACAAGGGTCAAAGAGATATATCGTTAAATGCTAGCTACCTGGTACTCTTTAAAAATCCTCGTGACCGTGCACAAATCTTGTATTTAGCTAGATAAATTTATCCTAAAGATTCGAAATTTATTCAAGAGATATACTTTGACGCCACTAAAAAAGGATTTTCGTATTTGTTAATAGATTTAAAACAAGATACGCCCTATGATTTTTGTTTCTGCGCATGTATTTTTCCAGATGATTCACACTATTATGTGTACATACCTAAGAAAAAGCGTCGTTAGTTTTATAAATACTTCAGTTTATAAATCGAGATGGCTGCGATAGCATCATCGAATCAAGCGAGCCCCACTAACACTTCAAAAAAGACAAATAGTTGTGGGTGCTTTGGAAATATAAAATTACCCAAACTTTTTACAAAAAAGTGCATTGCATTTTTACACGCACTTTGTCACGCAGCTTCAAAGGAACGAGACGCTCTTGTACGCGCTGCAGATAAAAATCTCATAAGGTGCATATGTGAGTGTGCTCTAAATACATTAAAGGGTAGTATTATTTTAAAAAATAAAAATAAAAAACAGCTGTCGAAACATAAAAATATTTTAAGAAAACTCGCTGACAAAGCCGTGACAAGTGTAAAGGATAAAAAAATAAAAAATAACAGTGCGCCAAAGTATAAACAAACTTCTTTTTGGAAAAAGAAAAAGCGTCTAATATTACAAAACGGAGGTGGTTTTTTACCGTTATTGATCACTCCCTTACTGGATTTGCTTGCGTCTGCTATTTTTAAAAAATAATATAAACACCCGCTTTTTCACTACTTTAAAAAAAAAAAAACTAAAATAAATCAGAAAAGAAACAGATTCGTAAACATAAGTGTTTTAAGTGCTTCAAGTGGCTGTATGTCAAGACAGAATGTGAACTAAAAACCATAAGTGTATACAGGATACATAAAAACTTTTTAACGTTAACCATTTCCTGTACTTTTATAGTATAATATAAACATCTGGTCGTTTAAAAATGAAACATCTTGAAAAATAATACATTAAAATAAATATAGCAGAAACAGATTAAAAAACATAAGTGCTTTAAGTGTTTTAAGTTTTTCAAGTGTTTTAAGTGGATGGACATAATGTGAACGAAAAATCATAAGTGTATACATGAAACGTAACGTCTTTTTTTATCGTTACCATTTCCTGTACTTTTATAGTATAATACGAACATCTGTGTGTTTAAAAATAAAAAGATCTTGAAAGAATAGTAAATTTATTTAAATAAAAACTAAAATAAACTTAATTAAAACAGATTGAAAAACATATGTGTTTTAAGTGTTTTAAGTGTTTAAAGTGGGTGGCTGTTGAGAAGGAATGTGAACGAAAAACATAAGTGTATACAGGAAACATACAAATTTTTTAACGTCCCCCATTTCCTGTACTTTTACAGTATAATATATACATCTGTTCGTTTAAAAACATCTTTAAACATCACTAAATTTTTAAATAAAAACTAAAATAAATATAAAAGAATTAGATTGAAAAAAAACATGTGTTTCAAGTGTTTTAAGTGTATTTGAAGTGGAAGGCTTTTAAGACAGAATGTGAACGAAAAAAGTAGACACACACAGGAAACATAATTTTTGAAAGACACAAGATATTGTAAATCAGTAGAAACGTTTTTTACTTTTATTTATTATATATGACAAATTTCCGCTTGCTGTGAAATAACCTTTTTTTTCTAAACAGTGACGCTATTTCACATAATGGAACGTGCTCGGAACATAGTTATAGTTCCACAAGACAGTTTGGATTATGTTGACGGAGCGCAGACTAACGCACAAGATGGTCAAGAAAGTAAAAAAGGCTTAAAACATTTGGAAACACTTAAAAGCATCCAGACACCAGGAGATGAATTTTCACGTCCCGATGAAGAAATGAGCAATGTTTTAACATCTGACGATTTTCCAGATGACCGTGAAAAATGGAAAAACTTTTTACAATTGTAACAGAGATATTTATTTTTCATAAAAAATACTAGAGTGAAAGCAGATGATTTTCCGAACACAACTTTCACGAAAAACGATGCTCAAATGTCTGATTTGTCTATTTTAGCTCACGTCCCAAAAACATATATAGATAAAGCAACTCAATTGATAAGTTATTTAAAAACTCACTTATCCGATCGTTTATTTTGGAATAAAAACGGAATCATTACTGTAGATGGTAATGTCATAAATAATTCAAGTATCATAGATCTGGTTAATGATGCATTAAGAAATAGAAAAAGTTTTAACGCTATCGGTAAAGCACATTTTGCAAATATTTTACGCGCATCTAACGGGCCACGCGCAATCATAGGAAATAAATATTACTGGAAAGTCGAATCAGTTGAATCTGTTTCGAGAGATAACGTGACACCACAAACAGCGCCTTTACCAAGCAGCTCCGATAGCGAAATAGAAAGTTCGAATGGTCGTAAAGCAAAAAAACGTAAAATATCATCTCGCGCAAAGTAAAAAGTGAAAGAAAAAAGTAGAATATTACAAAACAATTTAATTACCCCGCAGCAACAACAGCAAAAGGGCTGGTTTGCTATGAATTTATAACAGAGCAATGAGTAAAAAGTATGAAAAACAATATTTTAACCCAGCTCACGAAGCTGGCTTTTCTGGTGCACGAAAACTTTTGCGTTTAAATAAAAGTGACTCGCCTAAACGTATTTTAGAATGGTTGAGTAATCAAGATGCATATACCCTTCATGAACCAATGAGAAAAAAATTTCCTCACCTACATTATAATGTACACATGATAGATGCAGTTTGGGAATTAGACCTAGTCGATATACAAACTTTAAAAAATTATAATGATGGGTACTCGTATTTATTAGTAGCTATAGATGTATTTAGTAAATTTGCTTTTGTTCAACCCATGAAGGATAAAACCGCTCAGGCGGTCGTAAAAGCTTTCATTGAAATTTTGTCCCGAACAAAGGGTCGAATACCCGTATTCTTACAAACTGACCGTGGTAAAGAATTTATAGGTAGTGCTTTTCAAAAATTTTTAAAAACCAAAGGTATCCTATTCGGTATTGCTCCTTCTCCAGATGTTAAGGCTGCTGTTGTTGAGCGCTTTAACAGAACTTTAAAAGAACGTTTATGGCGATATTTTACATACAGAAATTCATACAGATATATAGATATATTACAGGACCTTGTACGAAGTTATAATCATACACCTTATAGTAGTATAAAAATGATACCGGCTTCTGTTACTATATACAATGCAATACAAGTGCGTGAAAATTTGGAACATTCATGGAAACGCAATGATGGAAAAAACCGAAAAGCGCGTGGATTAAAACCTACTAAATACAAGGTTGGTGACTTTGTGCGTATCAGTCGCGCGAAGCATGTTTTTGAAAAAGGTTATGTTTACGGTTGGAGTGAAGAAATTTTCAAAATTTCACGAGTTTCTAAACGTCAAGATATTTACACATACGAATTAATTGATCTCGCAAAAGAAAAAATTCAAGGGTTTTTTTATACCGAAGAATTGACTTTAGTAGGTAAAAATCGTATGAAAACAAAAACTTATAAAATTGAACGTGTTATACGTTCTAGGGGTCGAGGTAAGAAAAAAGAAGTCCTTGTAAAGTGGATAGGATACCCCGAGAAATTTAATTCGTGGATTCTCGAATCCGAGCTCGTTGCAATATGAGTACTTACGAATTTTATCTTGTGCTACCCAGTAACAGTAACATGAGATATTTTCCCGATAATACAACTACTTGTTTTACCACGCAACTACCTCATGAAATGCGGCTTCCCGGTGACTGGTGTGTTGGTCTTGCAGAGATTCATAAACCCTGTACTATTACACATTTTTCACATAAAACTAAAGAAACAAAATTGAATTTTTTCTATACTGAAAATGATTTAAAAAAAAACAAAAAAAGAACAACTACCAAACTATATGCAATCGATCTACACGAAATATCGTACGGTAATTATGAAAATGTAGAACAATTAGTTGAAAGTATAAATAATATTGGCTTTAACATGCGTAATCATTTAAATTTTACACGCTCTTCCAAAGCTTTTGGATATTATGAACTTAAAACTGTGTGTGATACGAACTGCGGGTCAACGCATTATTTAACAATAAGTGAAAAAATTGGTAAAATATTAAGATACGATCCAGGTATAATGAGCACCATAAAATCAGAAGATGAAAACTCTGAAACGAAAACAACAACAACAGTAACACCAGGATTCTCTTATATGCGATTTATAATAGATAATAATGGAGGGTCTATAACAGGTAGCAGACCGGCATGCTTGGCGCGAGCTATACCTGAGCAGTTATTTGTCTACTCGGACGTTTGCGAACCTTCTACTGTAGGGGACACACAAGCCTCATTACTTAGAATTGTTTCTTTAGACAATGCTAATTACAAATTCGAAACTACAATAGTAAAAAATTTTGCGCCTATTAAATATATACCACTGATGAAAAATGCATTTAACAATATCGTTATTGATATAAGAGACGCACACGGTAGTCCTATAGCATTCGAGTATGGAACTCTCACATTGACACTTCATTTTAAACGTATTCTTTAAATGTAAGTGTAAAATTAGTCATTATATAGCATACTACGAAAATCAAATCGATAGCGGAAACGGTGTACGCAACGTTTTCGCCGGTTGGCGCTGGCAGCGCGGTTCGGGTCTTGGAAGTTTTTTTTCAGGTCTGGCCAGAACTATTTTACCTTTTGTATCGAAAGGGTTAAGAACAGTTGGTAAAGAAGCTCTGCGTGGTGGAATAAGAGTACTTGAAGATATAGGAGATAATAATAGTTTCAAAGAATCTATGAAAAATCGATTTACAGAATCAAAAGATAATTTAAAAGAAAAAGCAAAAAATAAAATTAACGAAATGTTAATGAGCGGGTCAGGATATAAAAATCCTGTTTTCAATTTAGCAATACAGTCTTTGAAGCGACGTTCGATTAAAAGCATCGCAAACTCATTAGCAAAAAAGAGAAAGAAAAGAAGAAAAAGAAAAAGCGGCAAAAGGAGAAAAAAACTTCAGCAGGTAATAGAAAAAAGAGATGTCGCTCGAGCGGTGTAATTAAGAGAAAAAAAAAAACCACTGTTCGCCGTCGTAAGAAAAAAATTTCACGCAGACAAAGGCCAAACGATATTTTTAACTAAAAAACATCATGGCTTTTTTACACAGTCATAGTAATTAGTGTCTTAAATCAGAGCTGTCATTATATACTCTCCCACACACTCAAACATCTATTGAATCAAATGAAATAGTACATTATAAGCCCGTATCATCGTTAAACGACAATGCACCTTTAGAATTTGTAATATCCAGCAGTGGAGAGAGTTACATTGATCTTGCTCATACTATGTTAAGCTTACGCATTCAAATACTACCGAAAGATGCAGAGAATAATGAAAAAGTCGGGCCTGTAAATTATATATTACATAGTTTATTTCAACAAGTAGATGTATTATGTAATAATAAATTAGTATCGCCACCTAATAATGCCTATCCATATCGTGCATATATAGAATCTCTTTTAAATTACGGGCGTGCAGCTAAAGATACTCATTTAACTACCTCTCTGTGGTATACAGACACTGCAGGTAAAATGAATGCAAAACCAGATGCTTTGCAGGCTGAATGTAATAAGGGTCTAGTAGAACGTTGTAAACATACTTACGCTGGTAAAATAGTTGATCTACTCGGTCGCCTGCATTGTGATTTATTTAACCAAGATCTTCATCTTTTAAATGGCGTAGAAATAAGATTACGATTCGTAAGATCGAAAGACGCTTTTTGTCTTATGGACTCAACGAATGACGCAAATTTCAGTATTCACATCGTTGAGGCTACGTTTCTCGTAAGACGTGTGAAAATAAGCCCCAATATTATATTAGCCCATGCTAATGCACTTTCAAAAACAACGGCTAAATATCCCTTAACAAAAGTAGAAGTAAAATCTATAACCATGCCTGCTGGTATTTTAGGTGATACACTTGACAATGTTATATTAGGACAAATACCTAAACGAATAATTTTAGGTTTTGTAGATAATCGAGCATTTAATGGGGATCGTACATTAAACCCATTTAATTTTGAACATTTTAACATAAATTTTTTGTCTTTATATATCGACGGTGTAACCGTTCCGAGTAGACCGTTACAACCTATTTTTACTGGTAATAATAAGCTTTACGTTGACGCTTATCATACGATTTTCTCTGGAACTGGCATACACTTCGCGAATGAAGGTAACGAGATTACACGTACAAATTATCCCGACGGATACTGCCTTTTCGCTTTTGATTTGACACCCGATTTATCAGCAAATTTTTGCGATCATTGGAATCTCGTTCGTCACGGCTCTATACGCATAGAAGTGCATTTCGAAACAGCTCTCACCAAAACGATAAACTGTATAATTTACTCGGAATACGATAATGTATTAGAGATCGACTCTTCAAGACAAGTTATAGTTGACTTTAACTCATAAATTTAAAAATAGAATCTCTATAAATAAATGTTTTTAAAAAGAGGGGGGAAAAGGGCGGAGCTTAGAGAATAAAAAGACGAGTAGTGACTTAATTTTTTCAAAAGTCAATTTTGTCTGATTAAACGCATTAGTTTGAAAAAAAATTAGTTTACTTACGTGTGCTATACATTTTTAAAACAAAAATGGAGTGAATTATAGATATTCAACCTATTTTCGATAAAGAGTACAAAATTATACCTAAAGAAGTTGCCGTAATGTCTCTTCAAGGAGACGCGTATTCACATTGGATTATAAAGCCACCTCACGAATTCTCACAGCTTAATAGTTATTTACAACGGGCAAATAACTCGTTAACGAAGTTTGTGCACGATATAGAATGGTTTGAAGGTGATACAACGCTTAAACATGTGCAGGAAAATTTAAAAGCCTTTATGAAAAGTGCTTCTCATATATACGTTTCCGGTCGACCCAAAGTCGATTTTTTAACGGACATTTTAGGACGAAAAGTAATTAATTTAGATGATTATGAAGTGCCCAGTTTTGCAATGATGAATTCTAAATATAAAGATGAAATTTTAACCTCGTGTGTTTATCATAAAACAAAATCGTGTTTCTGGGTAAACTGTGCAGTGCATAAAGCAGCTTTGTTAAAAAAATGGCTCAACGATCTGAAAATAAAATTCAGAGATTCCATTATAAAAGAAGTTAAAGAAAATAATAAACCACGCACTTTGAACTTTGACAAAGATGAGGGTGAAGGTGAAATTCTTGAAATTTTGGAAATATATGCGTGTGAATATCGTAAAAATAATCCAGTATGCGATGACAGCGATGAGAAAAACAATTCAACATCTTCTTCATCGACAATATTAAGTACGTTATCGAATTATCTTGCTAAAGATCCCGAAGAAAACAAAGAAAATGAACCACCAAATATAAAAGATAAAGAAGAAGATAGTCAAAATAATACAACTGTTGGATTGAGCCCTATCAAAGAATCACCAAGTAAGAAAGATGAATACATGTCAAATATTACAGGCGATTCAACACCTTCCAACACTAACAGTAGGGGTAGTACCAGCAGATCGAATCCCACGAATATTGACAAGACCGACAGCATTAGTAATTAATACAGATAAAAGTTATCGGTCTGGAACTCATTGGGTAGCATTATACATAGACAAAGAAGGTATAGGAACCTTTTTCGACAGTTACGGCCAACCACCTCAATCACCGTATTTTCGAAGCGCTTTAAAGAGGAATTGCAGAAAATATACCTGGAATACCAAATGTTTACAACAACCAGAGTCTACAGTTTGCGGTAATTACTGTGTTGTGTTTTTACATTATATGTGTCAATTCAATTCATTACAGAGTTTTTGTATATTGTTTACTAATAATTTACAAGAAAACGACACAATAATTTTATACTATTTTAATCAATTAGTTAAAAAAAATAAAAAAAACATTATTCGATGTAACAAATTAACTCATGTTTTAAATATAAATATCATAGGCGGTAGTTACTGTATTCAATCTTGTACGACGAAACTGTATTGTTTAAAATAAATTCAAAATTTTCAAAATCTTGTGACTTTTTATTTGTATTTCTTACCCTCTACCCTAATAATAATAAAAAATTTCTTTACAGGATAAACACAAATTCATAAAAATATATATTTTAAAAAGTTACTCTCAAACATAACCAGTAAATTGTATACAATAAATACCAGATGTAAGCATAAACTTTTTTCTCCCACCATCTTTTTACCATTATTATATATATTTCAATGTTCGAATCTTTCTTAAAAAATTTTCTTATCATCACACTTTCATCTGTAGCCGAGTCAACATCTTAGTAATTTTGAATTTCTTCTCCAAATTTTTCTAAAAAATCATCAAAAATGGAAAATTTCAGACAAACAATGGTAAGTTATTTTTCTTTTTTTTTGTAAATAAAATTTATAATTAAAATTTAATTTTTGTTTTCTTTTTTTTCAGGTACGAAGACGCGTAATGCGCTTACATCGTAGGAAGCTACAGTCAAAAAATTTAGTCGAAGAAATTAAGGACATTAATAACGCTTTCTGGGTATGTATGTTTTACTTTAAAATATTTTTAAATTCTAAATCATTTTTAAAATATTTATTTTTTTTCAGAAAACACATTCTGACCAAGATCATCAGCCTAGGCTTCGGGTAAAAACACCCGGAGAAATCAACGCGACATATGACCTAGAGGTATGATTTTATTGTTATTAATTATATTAATATCTTTTTTAATTATTATATTCCTTTTTTCTTTTTTCAGCCAATCACACCAGGCATACGTATACATACAATTATACCGGTGACACCGTTGATAGAGACTGTGAGTATTTCGATATACATGTTATGAAATAATATTTTAAAATCATTTCTTAAATATATTTTTCTTTTCTTTGATTTCAGATCACAGCAAACCGTTTATTAAAATTTTATAAAGAAGTCGTTGACAACATCGACGACGAGATCAACAAGCCCTCTTCTGTAAGTTTTGTTTTTTTTTTTAATTGCCTATCATCATCATCATAAAATAATTAAATATTTATTAAAAATTTTTTTTTTCATTTTAGGCTGAAGCTCTGAATGAGGAGAAATCCAGGTTTAATAACTTAAAAAAATTCAGCAGAAGATTTATTCAAAGACTAAATGCATAAAACATGTAATATTTTGTTTTCAATATATATATTAAAATTATTTATTCTGTTTTTATTTTACCCTTTGTATCATACCCATCCTAACCCTTTTTCATCCACTTCACACTACGACCCACCAAAATTCATTCAATTTAATTTTATATTAAAATTTTTTCATATACATTCTTTTATATTTAAAATTTTTTAAAATTTTCAACATAATTTTCTCATGAATTTTCTTAAATATTTTTCATATTTTATCTTTTTCTAAAACTTTTTATTAATATTTAAAACTTTTAACTAAATTTTTCTAAAGTAAATTTATATAATTCGATGTAAGCTATCACGCCAAGAGGGGGTAACCAGTACTCTTCGCTGCTGTCCACAAAGCCCAACGCTTACGGTAAGTAAGAGAGCGATGTCTACACGCCGATGGATGCTATAGTGCCAAGAGGGGTAAGTATACATCTCTCCGTTGCTCTCTTCAACACTCACAGGCCCCTGTACGGTAAGTTAGAGAGGGAGCGTCTACAGCTCGATGCGAGCTATAGCGCCGAGAAGGGAAAGATATCTCTTCGTCGCTCTCCTAAGTCCCAAAACCCATGTCCATCTTGCCCAGGGGAGAGGAAACCCATGTCCATCTTGCCCGGGGGAGGGGGAACCTTCATGTCTACAACGCGCGAGAGAAAGGCGTCGAGAGAGACCGAAAATTTTTTTGGCACCGTCTCGGTGCGCTATAGCACAGGTCTCTCTACTAATTAACAAACAGATTTTAATGAAATTTGATTTATTGATACATAATACATATAAGATAACGTCATTAAATTTTTGGAAGGCTAGGGTACACAGGAGAAAAGTTATCAAAGATTTTTTTTTCGAGATTTTAACGTGCAGTCTTATGGCGAAACGCACTTTTACCGAATTCAATTAAGAAATACAGTTTATTTAACAAACAGATATTGTTCAAATTTTTCATATAGCATAAAAAACATTTTAAGAAAGTATAAAATTTCAGAAAATAAGCATTAGGTATCGGTGAGAGTTGTAATAAATAATTATGTAAAGGCGTTTAATGAATTTCGCTTCTTAGACGCCATAACCAAAGATATGTGGCAACGCTGTGAAAGCAAGATAGGTGCGATGAAGCGCGCGCTTTTTAAATTCGAATATTGTAATACATATAGAGTATTAGTGCAAATACTAATTGCAAGTTAAAAATGTTATTTATGTATAAAAGGTTAAGGTGATAATTAGAATAATTAAATATAAATATTTAAATAAAAAACAACAGATATATTAAATCATTTGAATATTAATTTATTATAATAACAACAGTCGCTTTTAATAATTTTCTAATCAGTTTTTTACTTAAATAATTTTTAATCACAGTTTTTCACTTAAATAATTTATTATCACATTTTTATGACTCAATAATCAGTTTAGTAAAAAATTGCAACGTACATAAAAGTTACATTTATAATAAATAACTCAATCGAACAAATCAAACATGTATAAAGTAATATAAATAATATTTTTATAGAAAAATAAAATAATATTCAACGTATTTACAAGTTGTATAAAAATAGCTTCAACGAATAATTGTATAATATAAGTAAAAACATATATAAATAATATCTGAAAAAAAGAAAAAGAAAAAAAATATCACGTATACAATACTTATTTTTTAGTATAGAGATTTGGCGATTTTTTGGGTGGAGGTTTTTCTTTTTGTTTTTGTGAAATTTTTTCTCTGGACTCGACATAATGATTGTATTAATGTAAGACCGAACAACAACACACTACAGCCGAACGAACGTGCACGTAACAGCTGTAGTGTTGCAGTGTTGCCACATGTAATATTCATACCTAATGAGTCAAATGAGAACTACGGATAATCTACTATGACTTGTGTAGTAAGGATAGAACTCCCTTAAAGTTTCAGCATTTTTTTTTAAACTTTAAATCGTCATAACTTTGGTTCTAATTGATCAAAATATTCGATCCGAGGTTTATTTTAAAGATTATTGTTGATATTTTTGATATATTAATAAATAAAAGCATAAAAATAGTTGTAAGAACCCGTAAAGTTGGAAAAATAGTACAATGCGCCATGGTATCAATGTTTTAAAATCGAAAATATAAAAAAAACGTTTAAAAATCTGTTATAAAAAAATAAGGCAAAATCGCATATTCTCACCTACCCTAAAAGCTAGTATTTTTTATGTATAAAATCATATTAAAATTTCAAAAAAAAATACATAGTTTTTGAGAAAATCGTGTTTTAAAAAAATCGCTTTTTTCGGTTTTTCGTAAATAACTCAGCGAGATCAAATTGTATTACAAAAATCGAGATTGGATTTTAAACTAGACAAAATTCCGCACACTTTCGTTAAAAGAACGCTCGAAAAAGGTTAAAAATTGACGGAGCTATAGTCATTTAAAAGTAGAGGTTCATTTTCAATTTTTGAATTTTCGTTTTTACATCCAACGCTAGAATTGCTATAGTAAAAAAAAAATTTTTTTTGATCGTTCTACGAGGTAAATTTTATCTTTATATACATAATAGAATGTATTTTTATTACTTAGAAAAAAAAAAAAATTCGATCAGTGACGGCCTGCATGAATCTGAATAGAATCAGCCAGCTCCATTTTCAATAAAATTTATTATAATTGAAAATAGACTAAAAAATAAATAAGAGAAAATTTTTTTCAATCAACTCATTATTTCTTAATGAAGAAAATAGTATTTGTTATTTAATCTATTTTGAATATATATTTCAACCATATAAATTTTCATTATCATAGACGATCTAAGACTCCTATTCATAGACCTAACTCAAGTAGCGGTTGTTACTTGAACCTAATTTTGTCTTTGTCACTCATGATAAGAATAAATGATAGATGATAAAACCGTTACTTGATCTAATAGCTACACTGGCAAAAAAATTTCTTTGTACCCAAAAAATTTTTATTGTATCGAATAGATTCTTTCTGGCAATCGGGGAAATATTTTTTGTATCAATATCATTTATTCCGTCAGTAAAAATAACATATTTAAATATCAATAAAATATTGCTCAACGTAGATAATATATTTCTTAAACTTAAAAATACCTCATACTGGAAATTATTAATTTTATTTCAAATTAATATTTCGTAATATTAAAATAAAAATTAAGTTAAATAATTGAAATAAATAGTATATTACGACCCAAGGCCAGAAAGTTAGATTTCCTGGCGTGGGTGATATTAAGGCCGAGGTGAAGCCGAGGCTTTATATCATGCACGCCAGGGCATCTAACATTCTGGCCGCCTGTCATATACTATTTTTCTTTATGTCCAGCCAAAAGTACGTGATTATATATAGAAATTTCCTGTCCAACAGTGTACGTGGTTATGTATAGATATCGCTCGCTCGACTTTTGCGAAACTTTGTCAAATGTATGTCATTTATGAAAATTATGTTAAAGGTTATATTCGAAAATAAAGATAATTCTATAAAATTATGAAAATAAAAATAATTATTATATAAAATGATGAAAACAAAGATAATTATATAAGGTAAAGATTATTTAAAAAAAATAAAGTCTAAATAAAATTTTTTCAATTGTTTTCTTTATTGCAACTACATGGAGTAACATTAAAAACACAATTATTGAAAGTACAATTATCAAATTTAAAATAAAAATATTTAATTAATTGAATTAATTAATTTAATTTAATTAATTTAATTTAATTTAATTTAATTTAATTTAATCTAATTAATTAATTTAATTTAATTTAATTTAAATAATTAATTTAATTTAATTAATTAATTTAATTTAAATTTAAAACTAAATTGTATGACCAACAATGTGTTGTTTACATGCGAAAGATATATGAAAGAACGATAGTTGTGACAATTGTTTTTAGGCTGCAAGCTCTGTCATGGCCGTTGTTAAGGGGAGGTGAAAAGGACACTACACCTGTACTCATAAATATTCACTATCTTCACATTTTATTGCAAAATTTAAAAAAAAAATGCATTAGCTTGTAGTATGTACCATGAAGATTATTCGGTTAAATTTTTAAATAAATTCATTTATTAGTTATTGAGAATTTTGGGTTCCAAAATTATTTATAAAAATTTTTCAATTTTGTATAAGAATTCAAATATCTTAAAAGCTAATGAATGAATTTATTTGAAAATTTATCTAAATAATCATCATGGTACGTTCTACAAGCTAATGCATTTCTTTTCTGTTAATTCAACAATAAAATGGAAAAGAAGCTAATATCCATAAGTACAGGTGTAGTGTCTGTTTTACATCTCCTTAAGAGGCGGTCGGAACCAAATCGGTGACTTGCGGTATATATCAAGTCAGCATTTTTCGCTTTACGATAATATTTTGTATATTTTGATGGCTTAAACTATTTCAAATTATTCTTTATATACATGACTAGAGGAAATGACAATATTTTTACCATATGAATAAGTAAATAAATTATTATAAGCATTTATTACAAATATCAAACTGACTTGACATATACCACATGCGAAAAACTGTCGTGTCGATTGTTAGGAGGCATTTTTCGCTTTATAACAATATTTTGAATATTTTTGTGGCTTTCACTATTTTAAATTATTCTTTATATACATGACTAGAGGAAATGACTATATTTTTACCATATTAATAAATGAATAAATTATTATAAGCATCTATTACAAGCACCGAACTAAGTCACCGATTTGGTTCCGATCGCCTCTTAAGTGTAACAAGCCACAAAAAAGTCGTTGCTAGCCAAAGTGAAATTCGAATTAATTAATTTCTTCGTAACAAATATTGACCAGGGAGAATTTTTAATTGGTTTTTCCTGGTCTCCTAGTTTTATTTCACAGAGAAAAATTTAGAAAAATTTTCCCAAAATTTTCCCGGGGATTAAACTTTGGTCTACTACAACATGAATCAAGAGTCTTAGCCTCTGCGCTACCACCGATTCTACTTATAGGTATGAACTTATTTTAAATGAATGAGAAGCAAAAAAGAGTAAATATGTTTAAATTTAAAGAACAAGCCGAGAAAAATCATCCCTACTGAAAATATTGTATGAACTCTCATGTGAGAACTCATATAAAATCGCCTATGAAATTTCATACATATTCGTTGAATTTTAAAAATAAAATAAATATATGTGAGATCTCATGTCAGATCGTACATATATTTCTTTTATTTTAAAAAATTAAGGAAAATACATTGGATTTCATATGCGATCTCATAGGCGATTTCATGTGACATCTCATATGCAATCTCGTGTGCGATCTCATATGTGATCTCACATGGGATCTCTTACATATTTTATTATATTTAAAAAATTTGCAAAAGATATTTATTACTTTTAATTTTTTCCGTCTTGTTCTTAAAATTTTGACAAATTTCGCCATTAGCTATATTAGTACAATCATTTCAGTTAAAATAAAAAATCCTTTGGAGCTGTTATTTTTTTATGAACTTACACAGTAAAATATTTTGTGTAATTTGACAAATATTTTTTTTTTTAATTTTACCAAGATCTTTATAAAATCAACATAAAAGTTTTTATAATTCAAAAATTTCTGTGTACTTTTAAAATCAACACAAAAATTTTTGTAGAATTAACACACGGAGTTTGTTATTTTTAAAAACATGTGTGTACTAAGTTATTCAAATAATCTCATACTTTTAATAATTAAATATTACCATTATTATTATTATATGCAATAAAAATGTCATAAATGCAAGGTAAAATTTAGTTTGCAAATATAAATTTTTGTTAAGTTCAAAAATTTGTATACTTTTTTTCCTTTTTGAACGTCGCTATATTTATGCTCTTTATGATGTTAATCAGTGACGGAGCTCGTAAGTGTGTTTGTAAACAAAGCATATATAACTTACAGTGGTGCTTCTATCAATTGGTTGCTGAGGGCGGGATTCCAACTCAGAACCCCAATATTACGAATCCAACGCTCTACCGATTGAACCACTAACCGGCTCTATTTCTATACTTATGAATGATATATTCATATTAAAAAATGATCGGCTCTTTTCGTAATCATTCGTTTACGTTCGCCTTTAACGACAATGTAATATTGTTAAATGAGTTTACTTTAGTATGATTTTATTCATCCACTCCAACATCCATCATTTTATCCTTTTTCTAACATTTCTTTATCCCTCTCTTTTTTAAATATATTAACAGAAAGAATTACGAGAAAGTCATTATTTATTATTTAATCATTTCAATCATTATATTTTAACAAAAATAAATTTGTAAAATTTACAAATTTTATTATTAAAAATTTTGTATTATTCATGAATTTTTATGTTAAAATTTGAACTTCAGAAATTTCACAAAAAAAAAATTTGTTAATTTTAACACAAAAAATTTGTGTTTTATTTGTAACGTTTATGTGTGTTAAAATTACAAATTCTTTTTACTGTGTAGATCGCAAATTAGATATCAAAGTTGACAAACCTAACCTCAAAATATTATTAAATGAAAACTTGTATATAGCTTGTCAAGTATAAGATTTCGATAGATTTCTTTAGTTGTCCGCACTAAAAGTTGAATCCTACAACTTTTTTCCTCAAAGTGAAAAAACCCGATTAAATTCTCCATTTACTCATAAACTTGGATCAGAAATATTATCAAAAAGAGAAGCTTCATTATGCCCTTAATGTATTTAATTACACTAATATTATAAATACGTATTCGAACACTAGAACATCATCATAAACGATAAATTTAGTGGAGCCATAAGACCCATGCATCTTGCCCGAGGTCAGTAGTTTTTATTTTGGCTAGTTTATTTAATTTGCATTGTATTTCATGGCGTCACTTTCCAATTAAGGATCAGCTTTTGACTCACTTCACCGTTCAAAAATAGCTAAAAAAGATATTTAATTTTTTTTTTTGCTCATTCTTTGAATTTTAACAAATTTACCTGCTTCCGTTTCTCATTTGTTAAAATGAATAGATATTTACAAGTAAAAGCAAAGTAAAGTAAAAACGTTTAGCTAAAAAAATTAGCTAAAAATTAAGCTTAAAATATAGCTGTTTTGACTCGTTGAAATTTGTGTCCAACTCCCGCAAGTGGTGAGAGTTGAGTACACTTTGTATATAAGACCGATCCATCTTACCGTTACTAAACAATGCGCGCGTGTTTTCTAGCGACCTATGCGAGTTATTACTTAGATTTAGTGTATGTATAGGTTAATCAATTTACAGCGAAAGTAGGGAAGGACAATATAAATAAACTCGAGTATATCTGAAAGCTACTCTAATAATATTTAGCTAAAAAAAATTGTTAAAAATATAGCTAAAAAACAGCTGAAAATACAATAGAAATTACAGTTATATTTGCAGCTGTTCTCGGTCAAAAAAAAAACATCTATAAAAACAGCTAATAATATAACAAATATAAAATACAGCTATATTTATTTATATTATAGCGATATTCATGTTTTTTCAGCTAAATATCTATGAGTAATTATTAAATATCCCAAACCACAGGGAGTGAAAGGCCAAAAGAAAAAACAATTAAAATTTAATGTTGCAACGTTTCGTCAACATGTTTTGTTGACCTCTTCAGGCAAAACCTTAATAAGTAGAAAATAAACACTGTGAGAGTAACGGCTCACATAGTCAAATGCTCATTTGACTATGTGAGCCGTTACTCTCACAGTGTTTATTTTCTACTTATTAAGGTTTTGCCTGAAGAGGTCAACAAAACATGTTGACGAAACGTTGCAACATTAAATTTTAATTGTTTTTTCTTTTGGCCTTTCACTCCCTGTGGTTTGGGATATTTAATAATTTACTTATTTTGTGGAGTGAGTTATCTTTCAATATCTATGAGTAATAACCAAATTATCAACTAAAAATGTAGGTATATTTTTAACTATGAAGCATATCTAAAAAACCATTTATTTTCAGCTATAAAGTATAGTTAAATATCTAGCTATTGATATATTGTAATAAATACAATAAAAATTTAAGTATTTATTTTAACTATAATAATAGCTATAAAATATAGTTGAAAAGGTAGCTATTAATATTTTTGGTATAACGAAATTATTAACTATAAAATTAAGTAAATTTTTAACTGTCAAAAACAGCTAAAAAACACATCGATATAGCTGTAAAAACAGCTCGATATAGCTATATATTTCACTATTTTTTTAGCTATATTTTACAGCTAACCTTTTTTGACCGGGTAGAAATACACTAAAAAATCAAGTGTTTTTTTTAACTATAATAATAGCTATAAAATATAGTTGAAAAAGTAGCTATTAATATTTTCGGTAGATAACGAAATTATTAACTATAAAATTAAGTACATTTTTAACTATAAAAAACAGCTTAAAAAAACACATCGATATAGCTGTAAATACAGCTCGATACAGCTATATATTTAACTATTTTTTTAGCTATATTTTATAGCTAACCTTTTTTGACCGGGAATACAGCTATGTTGATGTGCATTATAGCTATATTCATGTGTTTTTTTAACTATGAGAAATATTGCTAGATTTTTAGCTATATTTCTAGCTAAACAAACGTGATGTATTACACCTACATTAACATACAAACACGGTCAAACACGTACATACACGTACAAATACGAACACGCACGTACAAGCACGTACAAACATGTGCACACATAAACATACACGTACATTACCGTATGAACACGTACAAACACATTCAAAGATGTACAAAGACGTACAAACACGTACATTAACTTAAAAACATGTACAAAGACGTACAAAGCGTATGAACACGTACATACACGTATATACACATACAAATATCAAATAGTCCAGTGCAGACCAAAAATTTTGATATTAGAAATGCTCCTAAAAATTTGAGCCGTCAAATAAGTAAAAAGATTAAGAACCGAACTAGGTGCAGACCACCAAAAATGGTAATAACACCAATTTTTTACTTGGTTGGATGATTAGAAATAAACCTTTTGTAGTCTCTGAATTATCCAAAAACTACCGTGAAAATTTTTAACAAATTTACTTATTATACTAATTTGAGCCTGTCAGGAATTACGTAAAAACAATGATTAGACAAAGACAGGTGCAAAATTCGTAAAAATCACTGTTTTTTTGAGGTAGCTTGAAATCGTTTGCGATTTAGTATATGAAAATTATACTATTTGTAGGTATTTCAAAGACGATTAATTTGAGACGTCATTGATGGAAATCGGTTAATAAATTTTATAAATAATGATAAACAAAAATCGAAAATTGCGAAATTTTAAAATATTTGTCATTTGATAAAAAAAGGATGTACATGTTTGTAATTCAACAAAAACGTGCCTCTTATTATCCTTAAGTTACCATAAAAATTTCATCAAAAAATATTAATTATTTTAGGAGATATTCTATTTGTTTATTAAAAAGAGGTCAAATGTATATTAAAAAATTCACCCAAAAACGTCATCGAAGAGACTTTACGATAATCGTATAAAATTTAGATATTAACGTAAATTTTATGAATTTCATGTAAAATCGCGTCCATTTTATTATTTTCAACCTGAATATGGCAAAAAAAAAGTAAATTTTTTTCTTAATGGTTTTTTAAATATTTTTACAACTAATGAAAATATCAATATAGGGATTTGATATTCTTATTACTGGCAATTTTACGCAAATTTAAAAAAAAAAGAATGCTCTAGCTCAATTAGGAGCCGAGATAAATTTTTTTTTTTTTAATTCGCCAATTGTTTATTTATAAATATTAATGACTGAAATTTTTATCACAGCTAGAATAATACTTGAAGTTTATGATTCCATTATATCGGAGATGAAATAAACATTTTGCAATGTAAAAATTAATATTTAAGTAATCAAGATTGCTACTAGTTAAACAGAGTAATTTTTCCTGCCTTGCAAGAAAATTGATCTGGCGACTTATAACTCATGTTCCGATTAAAAATTCCTTATATCTCCGTTAATTACAGACCAATTTTGACGTTTTTTTTTAAATCGGGGTAGCGCGTGAAAATAATAACAACTGTTGTATTTGTTTTTAAAAAATTATTTATTTAACAATAATTATTGCAAAAAAAATTGTTTAAACATATTTTTTTAAATATTAATTTTAGCAAAAAGCTTTAAGAATAAAGTTTGTACGTCTTAAAAAAATAAACAATATTTATTTTTAGTGTTTTCATGATGAAATCAATATTAAGTCTGGTAATTTGGAAAACAAATTGGAAAAATTTTGTAAATTTATACTTTGTCATGAAAAATTCCATATATCTCCGTTAATTACGGACCAATTTTGACGTTTTTTTTTAAATCGGGGTAGCGCGTGAAAATAATAACAACTGTTGTATTTGTTTTTAAAAAATCATTTATTTAACAATAATTATTGCAAAAAAAAATTGTTCAATCATATTTTTTTAAACATTAATTTTAGCAAAAAGCTTTAAGAATAAAGTTTGTTCGTCTTGAAAAAATAAACAATATTTATTTTTAGTGTTTTCATGATAAAATCAATATTAAGTCTGTTAATTTGGAAAAAAATTTTTCCAATTTGTTTTCCAAATTACCAGACTTAATATTGATTTTATCATGAAAACACTAAAATGAAATATTGTTTATTTTTTTAAGACGTACAAACTTTTTTTCTAAAGCTTTTTGCTAAAATTAATATTTAAAAAAATATGTTTAAACAATTTTTTTTTTGCAATAATTATTGTTAAATAAATAATTTTTTAAAAACAAATACAACAGTTGTTATTTTCACGCGCTAACCCGATTTAAAAAAAAAACGTCAAAATTGGTCCGTAATTAACGGAGATATAAGGAATTTTTAATCGGAACATGAGTTATAAGTCGCCAGATCAATTTTCTTGCAAGGCAGGAAAAATTACTCTGTTTAACTAGTAGCAATCTTGATTACTTAAATATTAATTTTAACATTGCAAAATGTTTATTTCATCTCCGATATAATGGAATCATAAACTT
The DNA here is from genome assembly GCA_017163975.1 of Anastatus disparis. Taxonomy (NCBI): domain Eukaryota; kingdom Metazoa; phylum Arthropoda; class Insecta; order Hymenoptera; family Eupelmidae; genus Anastatus; species Anastatus disparis. The sequence continues at coordinate 1,572,345 of JAFFSR010000072.1, forward strand.
CAAGTATTATTCTAGCTGTGATAAAAATTTCAGTCATTAATATTTATAAATAAACAATTGGCGACTAAGAAAAAAAAAAAATTATCTCGGCTCCTAATTGAGCTAGAGCATTCTTTTTTTTTTAAATTTGCGTAAAATTGCTAGTAATAAGAATATCAAATCCCTATATTGATATTTTCATTAGTTGTGAAAATATTTAAAAAACCATTAAGAAAAAAATTTACTTTTTTTTTTGCCATATTCAGGTTGAAAATAATAAAATGGACGCGATTTCACATCAAATTCATAAAATTTACGTTAATATCTAAATTTTATACGATTATCGTAAAGTCTCTACGATGACGTTTTTGGGTGAATTTTTTAATGTACATTTGACCTCTTTTTAATAAACAAATAGAATATCTCCTAAAATAATTAATAGTTTTTGATGAAATTTTTATGGTAACTTAAGGATAATAAGAGGCACGTTTTTGTTGAATTACAAACATGTACACCCTTTTTTTATCAAATGACAAATATTTTAAAATTTCGCGATTTTCGATTTTTGTTTATCATTATTTATAAAATTTATTAATCGATTTCCATCAATGATGTCTCAAATTAATCGTCTTTGAAATACCTACAAATAGTATAATTTTCATATACTAAATCGCAAACGATTTCAAGCTACCTCAAAAAAACAGTGATTTTTACGAATTTTGCACCTTACATCATTGTTTACTAATTCCTGACGGCTCAAATTTTTAAGGTAATTCCAGAGTCTCATTTCTAATCATCCAGCAAAGCCATTTTTGGTGGTCTGCACCTGTTTCTTATTACATTTAATTTTAGCTCTTTTTTTGCTAATTCTACTGGACTAAAACACGTACGTTAACGTAACAACACGCACAAATACGTATGTACACGTACAAATACCTACACACACGTACAAACACGTACAAACACATGCACGCATATACATACACGTACAAACACGTACATTAACGTACAAACACGTGCAATCACGTGCACGCACATGCATACACGTACAAACACGTACAAACACATGCACGCATATACATGCACGTACAAACACGTACATTAACGTACAAACACGTACAAACACGTACAAACACGTAAAAACACATACAAACACGTACAAACACGTAGAAACACAAACAAACACGTACGCACACGTACAAACATGTACAAAGACGTACAAACATGTACACACACATGCACACACGGCCTCTACAACACGTCATGTATATATATATATATGTATATATTATATATATATATATATATACATATATATATATATATATATATATATATATATCATCCTATATTATATAGTTATATTAAAAATTCAGTTTCAGCCCCCCACCCCCCCCCCATGCCCCCCACAGCTCCCAATAATGTTTCGTAAGGAATTCCTACAAAATAACGTAAAATGGTTTGTAATTCTACGATATTTTGTAACCATTCACTCCCTCTATAGGCCCCCCCGTGTATAATCCACAAACATTTTCATTGCTGAGTTATTTTCATCTTAAAGATTATTGATGTAAACATATCATCTATTTAGATTATAAGACATTTGCAAGTATGTACGTGAACTATATTCGGAACAAATGAGCCGCTTTCATATTCAGACTTGATTGGGTTTTAGCTTCAACTCGAAATGAAAAAGTATAATTAAATAATTGAACAACGTTCATCATCAAACTTGTTTAAAATTTTTAAAATCTATTTAATAAAAAAAAGTTATTATTATTACTGTAGAATTACAATTTTTTAGAAAAACAAATCTGATTAGAATAAACTATATATGACATCTAAAACTTAAAAATTATTCATAACTAATTTTAATCTTAAAATCTAATTATTTTAAATAACCGGGGGGCAGATGAGCATGTATCATTTCACGCCGGAATTTGTTTGAAGCAGTTTTGGTCTAGTGCGTAGCGTACGCGCCTTTCCTTTAAGATGCGCGGGTTCAACTCTCGGTTAGGACCACTTTTTTTTTTAAATTTTTTTATTGTTTTAATAATTTGTAATCCTTTTTTATATATCCTTTTCATATTTTCTATTCTTTTAATAATATTTAAATTAATTTTCATGAGTATATGATCTTTTTTTTAAATAAAAAGTTTTTTGAAATGAATTATTTTTTATACGTAGCAATTAAAAATAATTATAAATAAATAATAGTGATGAATATTTTATAATGCTATAGTTTTATTTATTGATAATATATTATTTTATAAAATTTACATAATGAATAAATTAAGTTATTCTATTAATTTATTTATGTTATAATTTATTTTATGTTAATTTATATATATACATACAGTACCGCTCAAAAGTTCGGAAACATTTTTATTGAAACCAGTCGAACTTTCAAAGGTCATAGCTCCAAAACGGCTTGACCAATTGAAAAAATTAAAAGAGATTTTGAAAGATCTCGATAAATGCTATCGACTTATGTCAGGTGTATTGCCATTTTTTATTAAATAAGATAATGATTAAACATACCCTAGCGGAAAAAAAATGCAGAAAACAGTAAATATCCGAAAATATCAGAAGAAAACAGAAGAAAACTGATAAAAACTGCAGAAAACGGAAATTAACTGTTGAAAAATGTCGAGATTGAGACAAAGACAACAGTTATCTTCTGATTTCTTCTGATTTCTTCAGTTTTTATCAGTTTTCTGCAGTTATCTGCAATTATCAACAGTTTTATTCATTTTTCAACGTTTTTCTTCATTTATAAAAGCAATTTGAAAAGTGAAGAAATCCGGAAAAAACTGAAGACAACTGTTATACTCTGAAAATAACTGTTGAAAAGTGAAGAAAACTGAAGAAAACAGTTATATTCTGAAAATAACTGTTGAAAAGTGAAGAAATCTGAAGAAAACAGTTATATTCTGAAAATATCTGTTGAAAAGTGAAGAAAACTGAAGAAAACAGCTATATTCTGAACAAAACTGTAAAAAAGTGAAGAAATCTGAAGAAAAAAGGTAATAACTGTTTAAAAATAAAGTAAAATGAAGAAAATTGGAAAAAAAAATATTTTTTTACGATAAAAGTGAAGAAAACAGAAAATAACTGAAGTAAACTGATAATATCGGCAGAAAACGGAAGAAAACAGTTAATAACTGTTAAAAAATGAAGAAAAGTGAAGAAAATTTAAAAAAAAAATATTTTCTTACATAAAAAGTGAAGAAAATTTAAAAAAAAAATATTTTCTTACATAAAAAGTGAAGAAAACAGAAGATAACCAAAGAAAACTGATAATATCGGCAAAAAACTGAAGAAAACAGTTGATAACAGTTGAAAAACGAAAAAAAGTGAAGAAAATTGAAAAAAAAATAAATTTTCTTATATAAAAAGTGAAGAAAACAGAAAATAACTGAAGAAAACTGATAATATCGGCAGAAAACTGAAGAAAACAGTTGATAACTGTTAAAAAACGAAGAAAAATGAAGAAAATTGAAAAAAAATTTTCATTTTTAAATAATAAGTGAAGAAAACAGAAGATAACTGAAGAAAACTGATAATATCGGCAGAAAACTGAAGAAAACAGTTGATAACTGTTGTCTTTGTCTCAATTCCGACATTTTTCTGCCGTTATCTTCTGTTATAAACTGTTGTCTTCAATTTTCTTCAGTTTTCTTCTTTTTTTTCCGCTAGGGTATGGAAAAAAAAATTTTCTTTCAATTTTTTTTCAAATAATCGCTTGTAACTTTTTGGAAAATTTCTGGATCAAAAAAGTACGCGAAGCATTTTAAAGAAGAGCAAAGTTCTTAAATTTTTAATGTCCAGTAACTTTCTGCTACATTTGGTATGTGCAGAGTTACAAACGTTCGAAAAATGAACGTGGACTTTTTTTATAAGGATTTATTCAAGTAAGGTGTATAGTTAATTATACAAGTGCCTTTTTTATTGGTTGATTTAGTTTATTTTCTTTATTATTGTATTAATTTAACATTTTAGAAAATACAAACATTTCATACAGTTAACATAAATAATAGTTTCTACCGACTTCTAACATTTTTTTTTAAATCACCAATGTCATAATTAAATTCTTTTAAAAATTTTTGATAATTAAATAGATTAATTTTAACATAATTTTTTTAGTTAAACACCTCAAAAACAATAAACAAATTTTGGACAGAGTAGATATCGTTATTACACAATTTTTTCAACAAATAATAATGTCATTATCGTACCTTGAAACATATATTTAATCACACTTCAAAATATAAACGAACACGATCACGTGGAGATGTCAAATGTCATGATATAGTCAAGAGTATAAAAAAACTGAAATTGGTCAGGAAATTTCGTGTGTGTTTGTATACATAATATATATATATATATATATATATATATATATATATATATATATATATATATATATATATATATATTTGTGTATGTCTATATATTTTCGGAACATTAATATTTTAATTTAAAGGTTTACACGTAGATCTGTACTTGTAAAAGTATTTTATGTCCCCACTCATCTTTCAAACGTTTATATAACGGAAATTTGCTCTTCTTTAAAATGCTTTACATATTTTTTTTTAACCAATAATTTCCCAAAAAATTACAGATTATTAAATGAAAAAAAAAATTAAAAAAAAATTTTTTTTCAATACACCAGAATATTATATTTTTTATTAAAAAATGGCAACACACTTAACATAAATCGATAGCATTTATCGTGATCTTTCAAAATCTCTTTCAATTTTGTCAATTGGTCTAGCCGTTTTGGAGTTATGACCTTTTAAAGTTCGACTAGTTTTAATAGAAATGTTTCCAAACTTTTGAGCAGTACTGTACGTATATATATAAATTAACGTAAAATAAATTATAACATAAATAAATTAATAGAATAATTTAATTTATTTATTATGTAAATTTTATAAAATAATATATTATCAATAAATAAAACTATAGTATTATAAAATAATCATCATTTTATTTATTTATAATTATTTTTAATTGCTACGTATGAAAAATAATTCATTTCAAAAAACTTTTTATTTAAAAAAAAAATCATGTACTCATGAAAATTAATTTAAATATTATTAAAAAAATAGAAAATATGAAAAGGATAAATAAAAAAGAAATAAAAATTATTAAAACATTAAAAAAAATTAAGAAAAAAAAATTGGTCCTGACCGAGAGTTGAACCCGCGCACCCAAAAGGAAAGGCGCGTACGTTACGCACTAGACCAAAACTCCCAACAAGAAAAATATTAAGGATGCCCTACAAAATTGTAAGGACCCTACTGGGCATCCTGACAGGGACCCTACTTGGCTTATAATGGGGCGCTTCTGAGGTCCCGACAGGGCAGCCTTATTTTCCTAAATATTCTATTATTACCCGTCCACTGCCCGATAATTGCCTGACTATTGATATTCAAAACATTTTAAAGTAAAACATAACCTCTTCTGACATTCTCGCCCGTAAATTAAATTTTATTTTTCTTATAAGATCTGAATTCGTTTGCAAAAAATAACTGTATTGTATATTTATAAAATAATATGAATGAATCATTGTTCAACTCAATTTTATATATTATGAATTTATTTTTTTCTATGAAAATTCAATGTTAATTGCTATTAAAACACACACACGCCACACTACTAAATAAGAACATGACTATATCTAAAATTAAAATAATTCTTCTTTTCGTGATGAATATTATTTATGTTAAAACTATTTTAGAGTTAAATTTACAAGAAAAATAGTTTTTTTTACATCAGATATACACGTGCATCAGAAGAGGTTATGTTCTCACTTAGAATTTTTTCATGTCAATTGTCGGGCAACTGTCAGGTGATAAAAGCCCTGTTGAAAATAATTAGGTAACTTTATCATGTAACAAAATCACATACCTTGTCATGTGACAAAGCGTCCCAATATATCACATGATTATGTTATATGATTTTGTTATGTGACAAAGTTATGAAATAAAAACACATAAGATCTTATGTGATTTTATTCGAGAATGAAGTAACTAGCTAAATATATAGTGTTTTCATAGAAAGCAAAAATAATAGAAACAAATAATAGTTACAAATACTGGTTAAAAATATTGATATATTTAAATGTATTGTAGCTATATTCATGTATACTTTACTTATATGATTGCACATTTACAAAAGAATTCAATTACAGAAGTTCAAATTAAAAATTTAAGAATTATAAAAATTTATATAAGTATATAAAAGTTCTGAAATAAAATATATTTCTTAATTTTGTTTTTTTTTCTTTAATATCTACAATATAAAATATTTGAGGTCCTAATATGAAACTAATCGGAGAAATAAACATTAGGTATATGTTTGTAAAGAAGGTAAAATAATTTAATTCGTAGACCTCATTGTAAAGTATATAATAACGTATAATTGTATGTCTTATAATATATATAATCTTTACATTGAGGTGGATCATCCATCTAAGACCGTATCATGTTTTGGGTGCCTTGGTGGTATTTGTATTATTGCAAATTTTTATAAATTAATACACTCTTTATGTCTCAATTATAACTATTAATATTTTGGAAACTAAAATCATTGCATAAGTAAAGGCGTGGAAAATTTTTTTTTTCTTGAAAAGCCCCTTGTGATTATTTACTTACAGCACTATACAGCGGACTACGTAATATATATACATGCACTCTAAGCGTCTTAGGATTATCACGCATGCGCAGTATATACCAGCTGATTTACTCGATTCTACGTTATTCTAATATTTTAAACTTTTACACTTAATTTCTCTTTATTTACATCGTTTGCTCTGTTTATCCTCGATCATATTATAATCGTTATTAAATCGTCTGATTTACTCGATTCTACGTTATTCTAATATTTTAAACTTTTACACTTAATTTCTCTTTATTTACATCGTTTGCTCTGTTTATCCTCGATCATATTATAATCGTTATTAAATCGTCTGTCTTACATACTTTTGTCATGTCAGCACTATTTGCGTAAATTTTTTTTATAATTTTAAATATTTCAAAACATTTTTCTTTTCCTTACTATTTTTTTTATCTAGTTTTAAAAATTTTTTCATTCGTTCACACGCCTAATCCTTAAAGTAAATTTTTCTCTTATGCTTATATTTTAGTTTATTTTAGTTTACGATTATTGTATCTTAAGCTTCCAGACATCCGTTAAGATAAACCATTTTCGTTCTTTTTTTTATATACTTATAAATGTACAAATGTCCTTCTACATAAAAATTTAAAGCAACAGTAATGTCTATGATAACTATTGAAGAAGATATGGAATACGGGAAAAATAAGGAAAAACCCCTAATACCTACATCTGTGTACAGCATGACAAATGTATACAGAGACCGGGCAAATAAAATTTCAATTTTTTTCTTCTTACTTTCTTTTCTATAACGGGACAAACATTTTACCTGGATTTAATGATCTTATATGTCGAAATTTTTTTATCATCCCCTTTTTACAGTAACTATTTTAATATTATTTATTCGTCTTTTTATTTTTCTTTATTTTTTTTTGCGTATTCAACATCTCTAAATATTCATAAATATTCGTATATATAACTATAGATACAAACTTTTGCAAATATAGTATTTATTATTATTTTCCTTCAAACAGTACAGCGCAAATGTTCTTATTGCTTTAACTATATGTCACTTTTCAATAATGTAATATTATTTTTATGATTAATCAAGTAAGGAAGTTGCCAATCAAACGCAGGCAACATTATAATTTAATACTCTGTTACACAATAATTAAGAACAAAAAAAACCTTAAAATTTGAATACTTTTAAATATTAAACTCTTATGAATGTTTTTATACTATTGATACAATTCTCTTTTTTTGTAGTAATTATTAATAACTTTAAGCATAAATTACCTAACTTTATTCGTTTCATATACTATATTAATATACAATATATGATTTTTTTTATACATATACAAATTATTAAATGTTATTCCTTCACAGAAATTCTAAATTAACATCTTATAAAATTTATTTACATTTTAAATATTAATATTTTAAATGAAAAGAATAAAGTTGACCATTAGGAAATAGAAAATATCTTTCGACGCAAAGAGGATGAGCCTCAATAAAAACGGGCGCCAGTGTTTACGACTGCAGGCTCCACAGATATTTTAAAATTACCTGGGAAATTTTTAAGAATTAACTAAAATTTTATTTAAAAAGAAATGATATTTTAATAAACAGTTAAATTTAATTAATAGTTAGTTAGATTTATTTTTTACATTTCAAACAATTTTTTAAGTATCAGCATCCTATCTTTTTGTGTAGCGTCGCCTGTTAAAATTTTAAGCATCTATTACATTTTCTTTTTGTATAACTTTTGTTGTTACCTTCTTTTTATTGATTAAAATTATTCATTTTATCATATTATTTGTTAAGTAAACGCCAATATAAATAATGCGACGAATAATTGTTTATTTTTTAGCAACCGTACGTAAATTCTAGCATATGTCATTTTTATTCTTTTTCTCTCTCTAAAAAAAAAAATCATCTTATAAACTTTTCTTTAGTTAATAAATAATTTTAGGTTTATTATTTTTTTTCATTGTTCATCGAATCAACTACATACGTATAAACGATACCTTTTCTTTTAATATCAGCGTATCTTTCATAATTTTATATACTTTGCGCTTATTAAGTTTTGTTTTTCCTTTTCTTTTAATTTTAATTAAATCATTATTAATTATTAATGTTTCTTGACAATATCTGTTTATTTTATTTGTATTTTTCCTTTTCTATTTTTTTTTCATACTAAACTTATAAATGTTTATTAAATTATTTTTAAAGTTCAACCTTTTTAAAAAAAAAGAAACAAATATTATAACCAAGAAATATTAATAATTAAAAGAGTAATCTAAATTTAAGTTTATTTTTTTTATGTGTGCGAAATAATTATTGTAAACAATATATGTAGCTTATTTCCTAAGTAAGGGAGAAATTCCGAAGAGAGAGAGGGAAACTCAGAGAAAATACACTGAAATTCCTAGGGAGTTTTTCTCCCTAAGGTTTAAGGAAACGCGTAAATTTGTGTCAACTCTGTAAAGAGGATGACCATGAAACTAAAGATTGTAGAAGACAAGGTCAAGTTACATGCAATCATTGCAAAAAACCTGGACATTCAGAAAATACTTGTTTTTTAAAAACGAAAAACTTAATTGAATGTCAACTCTGTAATAGGATAGGGCATGCAGCCCTACAATGCAGATTAATCCAAAAATGCCAAATTTGTGGCAAGATTGGACATGTTGCAAAAGATTGCAACCAGGCATATTCAGCAGTATGCCAATTGTGCAATAAGATTGGACATTCTGCTTTGAAATGTCCCAAAAATTTTAGATCACGGGAAACTAAATCACAAATGATGTGCCAAATTTGTGAAAAAATCGGCCATTCGGCGTCAACTTGCTTTTCAAACAAGCCACAAGTCACAAAAGAATGCAGATATTGTAAAAATAAAGGTCATGACATAACCGAATGTCGTAAATTACAATATAAGAATGACCAAGAAAATCAGGGAAACGGAATGAGTCTCCAGAACCAGGGCGTGTCACGGGAGACTCATCGCCCAAGACGCCCTGCCGAGGAGAAAGTAGAAATCAACAATCTGCTCTGCGAATTGTTACCATAAGGTTGCGATTCCCAGGGAAGAATATTCCATTTATAAAGATCAATTTATTTAATATAGAGTCAAATTTAAATCTTATGCTTGACAGTGGTTCAGAAGCAAACCTAATAAGAATCAGTGCGATACCTGATTTTTCATTTATTAATAGAGATATCACTTATGTATTAAAAGGCATCAATTCTGCTCCTATTACTACACTAGGAATAATTAATATAAGAATAGCTGGTTATAAGACTGAATTCTTAGTAGTACCTGCAAACTTTCCTATACCATTCGAAGGAATTTTAGGCTCTGAATTCTTCTTAAATACGAAGGCTAAGTTAGATTTTGATGAAAAAGCTTTGCAGATAGACCGAATTTCAGTACCATTCCTATATCATAATAACGAAACAGAGATCGAACATCCTCGTTTAGTATGCATAGAACTAGACAATCTTAAAAGTTATTTACCTATGGTACAGTTAGGCTTAGAAATCAATAAAAAAAATAAATTTTTAGTGGACTCAGGCTCTGAAGTTAATTTACTTCAAAAACATCTGTTACCTAAAGACTCTGAAATTAATTATGACAACAAATTACTACTTAAAGGAATAGGAACCGAATTAATGATGACAACAGGTTCTGTAACAATTGGAATGTTAGGACAGAAATCCACATTTCATTTAGTCCCCGAAGATTTCCCATTACCAGCAGAAGGAATAATTGGGGCAGAATATTTGAATCTATCAGAAGCAATAATAGATTACGAGTGTCTATTGTTACGAGTAGGAACTGTTACAGTACCCTTAGAATTCGGAAATAAAGAAATCGAAACAGAGTCAATAACACCAAATTACGCAACAACTCCTGATATTACAGATGAATGCAACGAGGAAAGAACAGACTCAACAACATCAGAAGATAATTTCTCGTCAATGGCACCCTTTTACAAAACTAAGACGATGCCGTACATACCATCTGAAACAGATTTACACGAGTTCGATATAACAATAGAAGAATATATCGACATCAAAAGCCAATACTTCATTGAACAAAAACAGATGAATGAAGAATTAGATTTAAAAGAATACATAGACCGAAACGAAAATTTGTGTATATATAATATTAACGGTCAATCATACGAAAAGAAAATTTTTAACGTGCAAAAATTAGAGTTAGAAGATTATTTAAGGTTAGATCACTTAGATCTTGAAGAAGAAAAATACGTAAGGAAATTAATAACCTTACATAGAGATCGTTTTTATTTACCAGGAGACGAATTACCTGGAACACAAGTGATAAAGCATTCCATAAAAACCATTGATGAAGAACCCATCAACGTAAAACAATATAGATTGCCTCACTCATTGAGGGAAGAACTTAATAAACAAGTTCAAGAATTATTAAATGCCGGAATCATAGAACATTCCACATCTCCGTATAGCACACCCGTATGGATGGTAACCAAGAAACCTGACTCGCAGGGTAGACGAAGATGGAGAATGGTGTTAGATTTCCGTGCTCTTAATGAAAAAACAGTCGCAGATTCTTATCCATTACCAAATATCATGGATATTTTTGATCAGGTAGGCGGAGCCAAGTACTATACAGTACTCGATCTGGCCTCGGGGTTTCATCAGATAAATATGTCTGAAGAAGATGCTCCTAAAACAGCCTTCAGCACCCCTTATGGCCATTATCAGTTCAAAAAGATGCCTTTTGGCCTGCGAAACGCTCCTGCCACCTTCCAGCGATTAATGAATGATATATTGGTCGGTTTACAAGGAAATAAATTATTTGTTTACCTGGACGATATTGTAATCCATGCGAATTCCATCGAAGAACATGATGAGAAATTCAATTTACTTATGGAAAGACTGACAAAAGCGAACTTGAAATTACAGACGGACAGATGTGAATTTTTAAAAAAAAGCGTCACTTACTTGGGTCACATACTGAGTGAAGAAGGGGTTAAACCCGACCCAAGAAAAATATCAGCCGTAAAAGATTTCCCAACACTGAAATCCGTTAAAAACGTCCGTCAATTTTTAGGACTAGTCGGCTATTATAGGCGTTTTATAAAAGATTTCGCAAAAATCTCGAAACCACTCACTAAATTGCTACAAAAGGACGTTCCTTTTGAATGGAACGAAAAAGCTGAAGAATCTTTTATATTATTAAAAGAAGCTCTATGTAAAGCTCCTGTCCTAGTACCTCCTAATCCTGACCTTCCTTATAACATTACAACTGACGCCTCGGGTTACGCAATCGGTGGCGTACTTTTGCAAGGAGAAATCGGCAAAGACCATCCTATTGCTTATTCTTCACGAGTTTTAAGGGGTCCGGAATTGCACTACGAGGTTTACGAAAAAGAAGCTTTAGCCATATTAGATTGTGTAGATACTTTTCGATCTTATATTTACGGAAAAGGAATTACTATTTATACAGATCATCAACCTTTAGTATGGTTTAAATCCGCGGATCTCAACACGCGCATTCAAAAATGGCGATTCAAATTATCGGAATATGAATACGAAATTGTTTACAAACCGGGAAGATTAAATTCTAACGCAGACGCTTTATCAAGAAATCCTGTGGAAACAGCCAATATTGCTGTTATGACCAGAGCTCAAAAGAAGCTTCAGAAGGATGATGATAAAACCATAAATTTGAAACCAATAATCAATGATGAAACTAAATCTGAGATTATTCAAAAAAATTAAGACATTTTTGATAATGAAAAAAATAAAAGTTTACAAGACAACGAAACTGAAATACAAAAAACAGGAATCGACAATAAAACAACAGAATCAATAAATCGATTTATCCTGATCCAGATCCATCACTTCCTTACTTAATAGAAAAGGATTATAGTATAGAAAATACAGACTCAACAAATAGTATTAAAACCAACGATACTCAATCACTTCTAAGAAAACAAATAATAGAAATAAGAGAACCACTAGAGTATAGGGAGAACAACATCATATGCTTTATTGACGAAGATGGACAACCCTGTGATGAATCATCAAAGAAATTCCTCACTTTTAACAAGGATTTACAATTACCTCAACTAAAAAAGGGTGAAATACACCATTTGAAAGAAAGGAAAAATAAAAACATATTCCTCCTATGTATAAAAAGGGAAACATCTGAGTCAATAATGTTGGCCAGTACTACCTTGTATATAACCTTAGTATTATTGCGTGACTTATTAGCTAAGTTAAAAATTAGAGAAATAAATTTTGGTAAAGTAAAGTCAATTGTAAATATAGAATGGCTTGAAATATTAAATATTTTAGACACCGTGTTCAAAGATTCACCAATAAAAATTTTGATCTGCACGGGTACTTTGTTATATGTACCTGTAGATAAAAGAGACGAGATATTTCAAGAACTACACAATTCGCCCATTGGGGGGCACAGAGGTATCTCCAAAACATACCATCGTATACGTCGAAAATATTATTGGGAAAATCTAAAAGAAGATATCCAAAGAAGGATCCAACAGTGCCTACAATGCCAATTAAAAAAATTAACTCGTTTGAAGACCAAACAACCAATGGTTATTACAGATACTCCAGGAACAATATTCCATAAGATATCTTTAGACATCGTTGGACCCCTCAGTTTGACAAAAAACAGAAACCAATATATTCTTACGATACAGGATAATTTATCAAAATTTTGTATGGCCATACCTATACCCAACGCACTCTCAATAACAATAGCCGATGTTTTCGTTAAACGATTTATTTGTATATTTGGAAGTCCAAAAATAATCTTAACGGATCAAGGACAAAACTTTCTGAGTAGCCTGATGTCAAGATTCGCGAAAAGATTCGGAATAAAGAAGGTGAAAACTACAGCATTCCACCCGCAGTCCAACGGATCTTTGGAAAGATCGCATCACGCGTTAATCGAATATCTGAAACAATATACAGATTTAGACAATGAATGGGACGAGTGGTTGGAGTTAGCCACTTTCAACTATAACACTTGTGTGCACGAAAGCACAAAACATACCCCATTTGAAGTAGTATTCGGTCATTTAGCAAGATTACCTTCAAGTAACCCTTTGAGAGAAGGTGACCTATTGCCTACCTATAAAGGCTATATGATTGACTTGGTGACACGATTAAATGGAATACGAAAACTGGCTTACGAAAATTTAGTAGCTTCAAAACATAAATCAAAAAAATATTATGATAAAAAAATTAATCCTAAAAATTTTAAAGTAGGAGATTTTGTATTTCTATTATCGGGACCAAAACCGGGTAAACTCGGTAACCAATATTCAGGACCGCATCAAATATTAGAAATTATAAATAAAATAAACGTCAGAATTAAAATAAATAACACTAGCAAGGTGGTTCATTCAAATCGACTTAGACTCTCACATATAAATAAGGAAATAGATAATAAAAAGATTTTCAAAAAAATTATTAAAAAAAAAGGGGAAGGGAGGGGAAAAACTAATTAATTTGTTTATGTGTTACAGGAAAGAAAAAAATAATAATAATAACAATGTTAGGCGAAATAATGATAATTGCCTCAATCTTAATCTTCCAACCTATCCACGGCCTAATAGGATATGATTGTGGGTCACGATATCTTAATGTGACTACCCTATCCCTCCTTGATGTTGGGGAATGTGAAACCCCTGGAGACGCTGTGAAAGTTGATAAAAAATACATTCAACTACTTCAAGTCAACGAGTACATCGAAACTCGTGTGTATCAATGCAAAGTTGAAATCCATAGAACTGTTTATAAGTGTGGATTATTTTCACACATATCAATAGTTCACAATGGAGAAAACGAGTTTATTAGAGACATAAGTCAACAAGCTTGTAAAGAAGCACATGTTTCGGGTATTCTAAAATTAACTGATACACACGTGGTTCATGGACTCAGGAGTAACCATAGCGTCACACATAGCATATTGCTCGCTGGTACAACCTCGGAAACCGGTGAATGCAATGGAGCAACGTATTTCGATCCTTACGGAACATGGAGTGAAGTAGTAGTACAAGGAACAGTAAAGATTACCCTCACAAACTATTTCTCGCGCATTTCTCTCGAAAAAAATACTATACATTTGAAATCTGGAACGGTATGCTGATTAGAAGAGGGAACATGCATAGATATGGAAGGAGGATACACGTTTTGGAACGCTGTTCCTTACGATAACTGTAAATTCAATAATTACGGTGTACTTTTTGAAGGTTACGCGAATAAAATCACTGATAATGAATTGGGAGAATTCCAAACCGTGTATTCTCTGACAACGCAGGACGTAACATTTGCACTTACTGCTAAAAATAAACAAAATATTTGTGGGTATTCTGTTATAAGAACCGAACACCCAAAACTGTTAATATTCGAAACTAGTCGCGGCGACACTTTCGCCTCAGCGTCGAGACCATCTGTTTCAAATCTCGATATATTTGCATACATAAATTCTAAATTTATTTATGTAGAACGACATATCCGGACTCAAATAAAAAATTTGTATCGCGACGTAATTTATCAACGTTGTAATATTGAGCGACAAACATTAAAAAATGCATTGACCATAGCAACACAAGCTCCGGACGAGATTGCTTTTAACCTCATGAAAGGACCAGGATACATGGCAGTTGTATCAGGAGAGGTAGTGCACATAGTCAAGTGCATTCCTGTAGAAGTGAAGATCGAACATGGCCTGTCTTGCTATGCAGAACTTCAAGTGACGCATAAGAATTCCACTCATTATTTGACTCCAAGGACACACATACTAAAGAAAAAAGGGACACAAATTGCGTGCAATGCTCTTCTGCCAGGTTATTACTTTTTAGGAGAAGTCTGGTACAAAATTTTGCCAAGACCAACTGAAGCATTAGCTCCAACTATGCTCAAACCTAATGATCAACCTACTTGGAAATATGTAAATCCCTCAGACTTAGCTACGAGTGGTATTTACACAGATCAAGATCTAAATGAGCTACGGGAATGGATCATGTTTCCCGTAGAAAAACCAGCACTATTAAATGATATAGCCCGTGAGATGAATGGACACCAAAACATAGAAGGAGAAGGAACCATCATTAAATTACTAAATGAAGAAGCCATAGCAAAAATAGCTCGATCTACTTGGTCCAAGGTATGGAACCAATTCATAACTTTTGGAACAGCCAGCGCGGGAATAATAACCGTAATCATGATTTTTCAATTTATAAAATTAGTAATTGAAGTAATTATAAGAGGATACACACTCCATTCTGTATTTGGATGGTCTATCCATCTCTTAGGTGCACTATAGGGCACCCTAGCTCACATACTGCTCTACTTGGGTAGAGAACAAAACTCAACTCAAGATCCTGAACAAGGTTTTACTCCAACAGAAAACAATGTGGAGGCTACTGCACCTATAGCATCAAATCTATATCCAACATCAGAATTGACAGAACTACAAGAAAGGAAGTCAACTCCCAATGGACTTTTAAATTTACAATAAGAAAAATGATTAAAAAAAAAACAGAGGCATGCATTTGCTAGTTCGCTATCATCTCCTAGCAACCGCTTTAGGCCTGGGGTGTCATGTCAGCACTATTTGCGTAAATTTTTTTTATAATTTTAAATATTTCAAAACATTTTTCTTTTCCTTACTATTTTTTTTATCTAGTTTTAAAAATTTTTTCATTCGTTCACACGCCTAATCCTTAAAGTAAATTTTTCTCTTATGCTTATATTTTAGTTTATTTTAGTTTACGATTATTGTATCTTAAGCTTCCAGACATCCGTTAAGATAAACCATTTTCGTTCTTTTTTTTATATACTTATAAATGTACAAATGTCCTTCTACATAAAAATTTAAAGCAACAGTAATGTCTATGATAACTATTGAAGAAGATATGGAATACGGGAAAAATAAGGAAAAACCCCTAATACCTACATCTGTGTACAGCATGACAAATGTATACAGAGACCGGGCAAATAAAATTTCAATTTTTTTCTTCTTACTTTCTTTTCTATAACGGGACAAACATTTTACCTGGATTTAATGATCTTATATGTCGAAATTTTTTTATCATCCCCTTTTACAGTAACTATTTTAATATTATTTATTCGTCTTTTTATTTTTCTTTATTTTTTTTTGCGTATTCAACATCTCTAAATATTCATAAATATTCGTATATATAACTATAGATACAAACTTTTGCAAATATAGTATTTATTATTATTTTCCTTCAAACAGTACAGCGCAAATGTTCTTATTGCTTTAACTATATGTCACTTTTCAATAATGTAATATTATTTTTATGATTAATCAAGTAAGGAAGTTGCCAATCAAACGCAGGCAACATTATAATTTAATACTCTGTTACACAATAATTAAGAACAAAAAAAACCTTAAAATTTGAATACTTTTAAATATTAAACTCTTATGAATGTTTTTATACTATTGATACAATTCTCTTTTTTGTAGTAATTATTAATAACTTTAAGCATAAATTACCTAACTTTATTCGTTTCATATACTATATTAATATACAATATATGATTTTTTTTATACATATACAAATTATTAAATGTTATTCCTTCACAGAAATTCTAAATTAACATCTTATAAAATTTATTTACATTTTAAATATTAATATTTTAAATGAAAAGAATAAAGTTGACCATTAGGAAATAGAAAATATCTTTCGACGCAAAGAGGATGAGCCTCAATAAAAACGGGCGCCAGTGTTTACGACTGCAGGCTCCACAGATATTTTAAAATTACCTGGGAAATTTTTAAGAATTAACTAAAATTTTATTTAAAAAGAAATGATATTTTAATAAACAGTTAAATTTAATTAATAGTTAGTTAGATTTATTTTTTACATTTCAAACAATTTTTTAAGTATCAGCATCCTATCTTTTTGTGTAGCGTCGCCTGTTAAAATTTTAAGCATCTATTACATTTTCTTTTTGTATAACTTTTGTTGTTACCTTCTTTTTATTGATTAAAATTATTCATTTTATCATATTATTTGTTAAGTAAACGCCAATATAAATAATGCGACGAATAATTGTTTATTTTTTAGCAACCGTACGTAAATTCTAGCATATGTCATTTTTATTCTTTTTTCTCTCTCTAAAAAAAAAAATCATCTTATAAACTTTTCTTTAGTTAATAAATAATTTTAGGTTTATTATTTTTTTTCATTGTTCATCGAATCAACTACATACGTATAAACGATACCTTTTCTTTTAATATCAGCGTATCTTTCATAATTTTATATACTTTGCGCTTATTAAGTTTTGTTTTTCCTTTTCTTTTAATTTTAATTAAATCATTATTAATTATTAATGTTTCTTGACAATATCTGTTTATTTTATTTGTATTTTTCCTTTTCTATTTTTTTTTTCATACTAAACTTATAAATGTTTATTAAATTATTTTTAAAGTTTAACCTTTTTAAAAAAAAAGAAACAAATATTATAACCAAGAAATATTAATAATTAAAAAAGTAATCTAAATTTAAGTTTATTTTTTTTATGTGTGCGAAATAATTATTGTAAACAATATATGTAGCTTATTTCCTAAGTAAGGGAGAAATTCCGAAGAGAGAGAGGGAAACTCAGAGAAAATACACTGAAATTCCTAGGGAGTTTTTCTCCCTGAGGTTAAAAAAATCCGCCCACAAGCGAAGATAAAAAGAAACAAGCACGCTTTTTGCGTACGCCCATTGCCAATTTGACCATATTTTCCAACGGAAAGGGAAATTTTGAAGATCCTCAGGGCGGGCCCTAAGGCTCCTTTAAAAAGACAGAACGGGGAGGAAATCAGTCAGTCGACCACCGCCAAGGATACGTCGCCAAGGTTCTACAATACTTCAATCACAAATTTTCAAGTTTAAAATTCTCAATTCAAATTTCTAAGTTTCAATCACAAATTTTCAAGTTTAAAATTCTCAATTCAAATTTCTAAGTTTCAATTACTAAATTTTCAAGTTTAAAATTCTCAATTCAAATTTCTAATTTATATCTACGAAGTGCACAACCAGTTCTAGAAAATTTCAACGGATATTTCCATTGTGTTCACACTCTCTCTCTCTCTCTCTCTGGTTTCATCAATTACTTAGAAAGAGTAAGTAAAACTTTTATTAAAAGTAAATAAAATCAAACTTAAAATTCAAATTTGCTTTCTATTTAATAATTTACATTGTTTTTCCTAAATTAAACTTCAAATTTTATTTTACTAAAATCTTTCTAATTTATTTTTTTTTATTATTATGGTTTCTTTATTATTTTATAACTTCCCACCTTTCCTGTCGTATCCCGGCAAATTGTTCAGGGTTGCGACAGCCTAGTTTGATACCTCTAGTGTATGGTTCCATCTAGGCTTACCAATTATCCTTTTCCTACCTTATCACAAAACAATAATTCTAAAAATTTTGAAAGAGATGGTTATTAGGTGGAAAACCCTACGGCTGCCAAAATAAACCCTCAATCGACGCTAAACTAATTTATACATGTGCGTCCCTCAGACGTCACACTTTTTTTATAAAAAAAACTTGAAAGTAACAAAAAAGTGATAATCAACTTTATGCATAAATCATAATTTCTTCCATTTACGCATGTGTATAATATCTTTTTTTTAGACATTGATTACTTGAGATTTTGATGGTTTACCTTATGTTTTTATTATACCAATGAAAAGATGGGTATTTCAAGATTATTATAGTAAAGTTTCGTAAAAAACTTTTAGGCTTACAAAATATCATTGGGAATGGATAATCCACCTTAATTATTAACTATAATATAAACAAAATGCATTAATTTTTAACTGAATAAAAAATATAGAAATGTTAAAAATAGTTGAACATTTATTTATAAGCAAAAAATAGCCTAATTTTACATTAACTGTTTAACAATAATTTTTTAAAAAAATTATTAATTTCTTCGACTTAACTTATTCTTTAAACTTTGAAGAATCCATTCCACTTTGTTAAATGTCGGAAAATTCACAATGTTCTGTCTTATGATTGTTTAAATAAATCTTTTTCGGGATAAACAATTGCAATTATTCATAAACTATCAAACCGATCGGGCTAAAATTTTTTATGCTTATAAAGAACCATAATGGCCTCACCGACAATGTATTATAAATCACTTATAGTAATTATTGTAAAAGTTATTAACATTTATAAAACAGTGTAAAAATGAGTGTTTTTCGCGATTATCCGGAAAAGTTGTTCACCGATTTTCACGTACCCAGTAATGAAATTTTAGGTCTTCTTAATGCCTATAACTTTTATTTTTTAACATTTTTCTTTAAAACGTCATTTGAAAATTATAGGGCAAAACATCGTTATTTTCAGACTTTGATCGTTGTTTATAAAAAAATAGGGCAAATCTAGCTGTATCTTTTTATTTATTTATCATCCACTAACCCCCCTCAATGATTTGCCACCTTCAAATATCTGTAATAAATTAAGTCATAAAATTTCGTAGAATGACTGGACTATAAACACCATCTATTATAGCAAGAAAAAATAGTAGCTCCTGCTAGATATTGGT
Source organism: Anastatus disparis (assembly GCA_017163975.1). Lineage (NCBI taxonomy): Eukaryota > Metazoa > Arthropoda > Insecta > Hymenoptera > Eupelmidae > Anastatus > Anastatus disparis. The sequence goes on from JAFFSR010000072.1 coordinate 1,592,547, forward strand.
ATAATATAGTACATTTCGTCACGGGTATAAAAAGGCTTTATTAACGAAACAAGAAGTTTAGCCTTCGGCTGGGGCCGTAAACTTCTCGTTTCGTAAAAAAGCCTTTTCATACCAGTTGCTAACTGTATTTTTTGCCACGAAAACCATGAAAGAGCAACGAAGTTGCAATTTTGGGCTTGGGATGGCAATAAGTTAATTTTGTAATAACAATCAAATCATTTTGTCGCGTAGTTTTTCAATAATATGAGACCCACTAAAAAAATAGGTTATATTCTAGTTTATTAGTAGGTCTCATATCATTCAAGAACTACGCGATAAATACATTTTTTCGTTATTACACAATTTACTGATTATACCAATATCTATTGGGGGCTACTATTTTTTTCTCGCTACAATGGATGGTGTTTATATAAATGATGAAAAACTCTATTAGAAAAAGGCAGATAGTTCGGTCTGCTCTTAAAATACATATTTTGAATACGTAATAATAGTATGTAGGTTTATTTTGTAACCGTTAGATTTTTTCATAATATTTTAAAATTTATTTTTATGAAATTTCGATATAAAATGCAGGACATTACGTAATTAAAATATGCAATAAAAAGTTTAAATTTTTTACGTGAAATAATACATAATTTTGGTACATTATAAAATTACGTAATAAAAATATGGATTTTTTTTTCAACGGGGTAGCTTCTGAGTTTAAGGTTTATAAACCCTAAACCCATAAATTAATTATATGAACTCATATAACCCTTATCTATATTCCTCGAACCTAAATAAAACTTTGTGAACAATGAATAATAAAATTATATATGACATAAATATTATTTTTAAATAAAAAGAATAAAAGTTTTGCAAATTTATGTTTAAAATATATACTTGATAAGAATTAATTTTTTACTGATATATTTTGAAAATAAAATATTTATATAATTATTATGACTTAAATGAAGTATAAATTACAATTATTTACGTGCTTCTAAAAATAATTGATTAATAATTAAGCTCACACGGCTAACAAGCAAGAAAAAGTGAACTATATTTAATTTCATAAAATTTAATATATAGAGCTATTGTTTGTACAGAAAAATTCTGAGGTAGCTCTTATCTCATATTCGCATAATTAAACGTTTGTTCTAATAGATCTATGGATAAAAATGAAATTTCACATTCACGTTTTTGCAAAACGCTAACACGCACTGTGAAAAAAGTATGAATTTTAATTTATTTTTCAGCGCTATTCACACATGAAACTTAATGTACTTGGAAATGAAAGTTAAGTTTATCTATTTTTGCATTATTATTTATGTTATTTACTACAAATTTTGCTGTATAATAAACATCAGTTTCCAACGTCGTACATAAATATCGCATTAATGTATCAGTGCATTAAATATAATTTGTAAATACTTCTATTTTTAAGTTACTTTTATTTAAGAATCGTTGAAATGTCCGCCAAAAATTTGTTGAATAACGTTTCTGTAACGCATAAAAAATGTTATAGATCTCGGAAGCTTCAGGTGAAGTTTCATTAGAAACGATTACGATTCGTTGTAATAAGGTTTTCACATCAATGATTCTCTAGAAACTTTTTAGAAACTTTTGAAAATTATGAATTGGATATTGCAACGTTTATATATGACGTTATACATTCCCTTCATTGACGTATTTGTGGAAACGTTTTTCGCAATCCAAGAAAGAAACGTTTCTAAAAATACCATATATTTTTTATAAAAATTGTAGTACGTTTGACAGAGGTTGCTGCGATATTTCTATTGAAACGTTCCTGGACAAACCTTTCCATGACGTTGTTAAGAACCCACTTTCATTTAGTAAGCTACTTTCAGTAAGTATCATATTCGTATGAGTAAAGATTTTGTGGAAACGTTTGTTAGAATATGAATAGAAAACGTATGTATGAGTACAGTTTTGTTTTATGAAATTGTTGGAATCCGTTTGTACTGGTCACTGCTACGTTTTTTTTTTAAACGTTTTATAAAATACATTCTGCAAACGTTGGCAAAGATACTTTCTTATTTTTAAAATCATTTTGAAAGGTTTTGCATTCTTGAAAGTTACGTTTCTAGGAAAACGTTTAGGAAAACTCGAATAAGAAATGTTTGAGAAATTATCATCCATCTATGTATAATTTTAAAGCTGATTTTATATTCTATAATTTATAACTCGTTAATTACGCATATGTTGTTTTTTTTATAGATTTTTTATATGATGTAGCAAAATATAACACAATAAATATATTAGATCAAAGACGACTTTTTTTATCTCATCCTATCGACTGAAAATAGTTTTGAAATATTAAATTCTGAGAAAAATAAAAAGAAAAGAAAAAAGTATGAATTGCACAAGATCCTTATTTGAAAACATATTCCCAATTATTTCGAAACATGTTCCCAAAGTAATTTAAATGAAATTTTTCACTTTTCTCATTGTGTCGGTGTTAACGGGTTATTACTAACCACTTATGTCCTTATATTAGAATTACTAAGTGTAAAACTTTGTACATAAAAAAAGTAATTCAAAAATAAATTTCTCTCAAGAAAATTTATGATGAAATAAATGTTATGGTTTAGAGAGATTTAAAGGGATAGTTTCTAATTGATTGTTTTAACCATTAAAGCTAATATATATATTTAAAAAATATCTCATATTTATTAAAATCTTTATTAAACTTCATAACGCAATCGTTAAAAGCCAAAACTAAATGTTTTCTTACATTAATTAGAATAATCTACATAAATAAACAGAGTACTGTATGATACACTGTATGAACAGATACAGAATCAGTGAACATAAATAAAAACTAATTTTGTAACGCTATCAAAATCTCTTAACCAATTTTAGGTAGACGTGGCTGTTTCATCAATGATGTACGTAGTATCTAGCTTTCCTAAGGAGCGTTCAACCATCTATTGTTGGTTCAGAATCTTCACTTTGTTCTTGGTTTTGTTTGCTAGAAAAAAAACAATGTTATTATAACTATTATTATTAGTATTAAAATTATCAAGATGATCTCAAATTTATTTCCTAATTTTCATTTAAAATAAAACTAAATTATCTATTAATGAAATAAAAGTGCTAACTTTTTGCAGACCAGGAAATCAATTTATTTTGGCTCTATCAATGATCAATACTTCATAATGATTAATGTATGATACAAGATACTATTTTTGTGCATTTTTTTTAGAGATCACAGATCTCAGATAGTGATACTCAAAAGGTTATAAAGAAATTTTATCATTAATAATTGTTTTTTACTCACTCTGTTGTACCTAATCTTTTCTGGGCTTGCTTTAACCAATTTTTAGTTGTCGTGGCTGCTTTATCAATACTGTACGTAGCATCCAGTTGAATCGCCACATCTAAAATAAATTTTGAAATAAAATTATATAGAATTCATGAGATAACACATTTTTTTTATTTCTTTTTGTTTTTTTATTTCTTTTTTATTTTTTTATTTTTTTTATGTGTGTGTATGTATTTCATTATGCCAGTTCGATTACGAAAACTATTCGATAGATTTGCTTCAAATTTTGCATACAATTTATTTTTTTGTCTAACTGGTGCGGGAGCTATAGAAAATTGGTTTTCTTAGCGTTGTTTTAATTTTAGAGCCTTTTTTTTAATCATAAACGGGCATTTTCTGCCCAATAACATTTAAGTATACATTTAAAGACAATACAGTTGACGTATTTTCTGTAAAACTTACCTGCTATAATATGAAAAATTCTCAACGGTTCAAATGCTTGTTTATTACGTCGTCCTTTAAAATTATATTGAACTGCTAACTCATCAGTTATGACTTCCCTTAAAATGCTTTGGACAATTCGATGCCCATCCCTTCCTCCAATTCTTTTTAAATAAAGTTTCTGCAAAAGATAAAAAGCTTAGAAATCAAATAATAAATTTAAATATCAAAAAGTTATATTTTTAAAATATAAATAAAAATAAGATTTTAGTGGAAATAAAATTGTTAAATCTGTACTCATAAATTTATTTTACGTACCACTTGTCTTGCGAAATCTTTATCTTTTAAAGTTTCTTCATTGAATTTTTTGAAGGAAGCATTATCTCCAAATGGAAAAATAGTTTTGACTCGAAGTATATTTTCATAAGAATCATTTAAATTTTCTGATGTTTTATCTTTTCCTTGTGAAACTTCTAGATCATTATTCATTAGTAGAGTTTAACGACAGTGTAAATGATTACTTTAATAATGATACAAACAACTATTAACTGTCAATAATACTTTTTATTGATGGTTAATCATACATGATTAACCAGCAATAAAAAGTATTATTGACAGTTAATAGTTGTTTGTATCATTATTAAAGGAACTTTTAGATCAGCTAATTGTTTTAAAATTTGTTGACACATTCCTAAGAAATAATTAGTAAAAAGTACACAGTCTAAATATGATATTTAAAAATCATTTACTTAATTATTAAATAAATTTACCAGCAATATATAAAAATCTTTCATTTTCATCCATATTAAGTAAATCTGCTCTATCAAGAACTCTTTTATTATTTTCAGACTCTAATGAAGAACTCGGTTGATTATCTTCTAATGCAGTAATGATTATAAAATTAGTTTTTAGTTTTATAAATGATTATAAAAAGAACATTTTTTATATAATTTATGAAAAAAACCTTTTGATATTGGTGATGGCACGCTGCGTACTTTTGTAAGGTAACTCTTAACTTCCGTTGACTTTATTATAATGGTAGGTTTTCTTTTAATAGCTGCATTAACTTGATTCTCTAATTCTAAAATTATTTATTATTTAATATCAAAAAACATTAAAATATGTATAAAGTCATACTTCTTTTAATATTATAAATAATGGCTAATTTTTATAATAATCATTACTAGCAAAGTAATTAAATTAATATATATACAAATAATTGTACTACAACAAATTTTTATTAATTCATTAGTTATTAATTTTTGTAATGCATATGATTCACTACTTTTTAAGAACACAAAATTTATTTAACACAGAATGCTTTTGATTGTAATATATAAATTATATTTTGCGCCTACTTAATAAAATTAAAAATAGTTCCAGACCTCTTAATGGTTTTTTAGTTATAAGACAATATTAAAATATAATTCCAAATCGTGTACAAATTAATTTACTGACAAAAGAAACTATTATTTTTCAAGTTTTAATTGATATTTATTAGTACTTTATTATTGATTTGACTTTGTGATACTTACAGGGAGTGTGTAAGAGTAATGAGACTCAAATTCTTTTCGAACTCTGGGATATTTGTTCTTACATAAAAAAAATGAAGGAGGCTATATCCATTCAATTTAACACTCAATTTTTCTAAAGTTAAAAGCTGTTTTTTTAAAATTTAAGGTTATTAAAAAAAATAGGATAAATTTTAAAGATACATTAATATAAAATCTTAGAAGATTTTTATTCAAATGACAAGAGAGTTGAGATCAAAACCTTCCCATTAAAAACAAAATGTATTGAAAAATATGAATTGATTCAAAAGTTATAAAAGAATACAAATTAAAACTAAAAATCAACTTCGAATAGAATAATGATTATTCAAGCATATTTTATATTGATATCTGTATTATTTTTATCATTCAATATAATTTGAATAGATTAGTGGTTTTAGACACTTTTTTTACAAATTGATATATTTTCATTTCAATTTTTATGTTATTTCTACAAAAATCATTCAAGATTATTTATTATAAAGCTATACGTTTTTAAAAATTATTGAAGTTTCTTAAAAAAATTTCGAAATTCAAAGAATACAGAATAGGAATTTACAAAAATAGACCGAATAAACCCAGTTTTCTTCATAATTTCGTGTAAGAAAAAGTGTCCCATACTTAGAAAAAATCGGAATCCCAATACCATGATACTCTTTTTGCTAATTGACATTTTTGTCTAGCTAGTCTATGACCTTCGGGTCACAGATTCTGATGAAACTTTGGAATGTCTATAGGTACCAAAAATTAAGCAAAGTCGCCATTGTGCGATCCAACACCTTGAAAAACTGAAGTTAACGACGCGTATAGACTTATTTCAAGGAAAATGTAAAAAAAGAGCTTTTACTTGAAATGTGAATAATTTAATCCAGAAATGTCCTTAATAAATTTGTAATAACTAGAATTGAAGTAGAGAAAGCAAACTTAAATTTACTTTAATTTTTCTTAATTTAAATTAAGACATTATCATTAGAACCAAACATACGATCGTTTATGTTTGAACAGAAAAAGTGTACTAAAAATTACCGCTCTACAGGATTTAAATGATTTTATTACACTTGTGTTAATCAACTTTTAACGAACATAATTTTGGTTTTAATTATTATTTTTTAATTCTGAGAACAGTAAATTGAAGCTTACTTTCTCTACTTTATTATTAACTAGAGTAAATTTATCGAGGGAATGACTGAAATATTCACAAATTTCAACTTGAAGATTTTGTTTCGTGTATTGAATAAAATTTTTCTACAAACGTCGGTAACTTGAAATTTTTAATAAAAATATATATCCTAAAATTTCATCAAAATCTGTGATTCAATGATCATACATTTCCCTGGCAATAACGAAATGCTTATTTACAGCTACAAAGTTATGAGTTCCTTACCATCAGCGGTTTCGGAATGTTCTGAATTGGTAGCAGTATTTGGCTGCTGAGTATTTTGACTGCTTTTGGTTGATGCCTTATTAGGAAAGTTTGATATATCTACTACCAAACCTGAATGCACTGAATTTTGACTTGAGTCTGTAAGAATTTGATTTTTCAAAAATAATATTTAAGTTGATTCATCTAGTACTTTAAATTTTATATAAAAAATAAAATATGAAAATAATTTAAGAGGAGGTCGAGTATATCTGTCCTTTTCTAATCAAAGAATTGATTTTATTATAAAAACTAATAATTTTAGCTAAAAATAAAGAGAAAGCCGCATTTCGTATCAAAAAAAGCAATATTTTCATTGATGAGAAAGAATTAGTTTCATCGCTTCGTTTCCAAGAAAACCTTGAAAAACTTAAAACATAGAGATTAGGGTGAACAATTTGGTTTTTCAAAGTTTTCTTGAAATCGAAGCAATAAAATTAATTTTTTCTTATCAAAGAAAATGTTGCTTTTCCTGATACGAGATGCGGCTTTCTCTTTATTCTTTGCTAACGTAATTAGTTTGCGGTAAAAATTAATTCTTTGATTAGAAAAGGACAGAGATACGTGACCTCCTCTTAAAGGTCAAAAACAAATTTATATCAACAGAAATATAGGGTTATAAATGTCTTACTTGTAGCATTTCCAAAGTTTGTTGAATTGTCATTAGCTATATTCGGAGGCTCAAAATTATTGTTTTTGATTGATGTCTTTTGAAGAGTACTTGATGTATCTACTCCCAATCCTAGCAGTAAATAAATTCAAAATAAAAAAAAGAAGAATTATGATAGTTATATTTTGTAACTCTGGTTTTTTGATTTAAAAAATTAGAAAAATCAAATAAAAAACAGACAAATGTATTTAATACCTAGTTTTTCATTAGTTAGTTTCTTAGAACCTCCTTTTAAGATTTTTTGGGGCGGTGAAGGAAAATCAGTTTCTACAGATAATTTCTCTGAATCAGAAGAGTCATTTGTATCCGAGTTATCATCAAAAGGTCTTTTTTTATGCCTATTTTTTCTCATTCGAGCATCGTCTTCATCGTTATAGGTCTCTTCAACTTCAGAAGTGAATTTGGAGATATCCAATTTTCTTAAGCCCTCTACATACGATTCTGTTATTAATTAGAAACACAATTAGTAAAAAATACATTAATCATATAATTATTAAGGTTCTATATAAATTAATTTCTGTGAATGAAATGGACTTGATTAATTACTACTAACGTTAAATTATGTATATTAAAATAAAAATTATGAAGTTGAAAGTGATTTTTTTCAGATCTTTTACCTGGCTTAAGAAATTATGAAAAATATAGAGATTTGACTAAATGTGTGATTGCAGTCAAAATTAAAGAGATATCCGAATCTCAAATTATAAAGCAATATGTTCTCTGATATATATATATATATAATATATATATATAAAATAATATATATATATAATAATAATAATATAATATATATATATAAAATAACTTGTACCATTTTCAACAAATTTATAAAAAATGAATTTCGAATATAAAACATTTCAAAATTTTTAATTTAATAAACTTTAATATTCTTAGAAAACATTAAAAAAAGTATATGCGTTATTAGACACACATAAACATGCTGATGCTTAACATTTATGTAAATATTTGCAATATATTTACCTGCTTCTGCAAAAATTCTTGAAATTTTGTATGTTTGCCATCCATTCTCAGGAACAATCTCTTTCTTAACCGCTTGCAAAATTTTCACTGATTGAGTCCATAATGGCCAACGAACAAACTTTCCTTCTTCTGTTTCATATAACCATTTTTTCGGTATCAATTCAACAGAATCGTCCTCTGCAAATTGTGCGATCACAAACCCAGACATTATTGTATATAATTATATAATAAAAACAACAAACTCGAATAAGTATTCCTCTTATTCTTGAATATGTGTAACTTATCTTAGAATGCTTTCTTATTATTTGTACTTTTCCAATTCGATACTATAAGCCAAGTCATTCGCAATCGTCTGTTTACTAAATATTATTATTTTAATTAAGACTTCATTAACCAAAAGCTTTTACAAAACAAAAGGCTGCTATAAATTCAAAATTGAGTAAATTCACACTAATAGTTAAATACATAATGTTATTTTCTCCTTTCTTCATTGATTGAAATAAATTTTTAATTTTTCGTATGTTTGTTTTAAATTGTTATTTAATAAATATTTCATATTGATATACAATCAAGAAAAATTGTTTATTTGTTTAAAAAAAATTTCTTAAAGTAAAATGTTTGAAACAATTTGCTAAATAATTATTTGTTATAGTCTATTTGCTGCCCTGTTGAAAATAAGTACGTACTTCAAGTATGTACTTTGAGTATGTACTTCAAGTATGTACTTCAAGTATATACTTTACTTAAGTACGTACTATTTTGGAACATTTTAGTAGGTACTGTTTTGAAAAGTATATACTTTTATTGAAAATATGTACTTTTAAAGTATATTTTGATAAATAATATTTCTTAAAGTACGTACTTTATTAGAAAATACGTATTTTTTTAAAGTATGTACTTATTAAAAACATTTTGGTAGGTACTTTTTTTAAAAGTATATATTTTTAAAAAAGTACATACTAAAATGACCAAAAAAAAAATTACTTTAGCTACAGTACATACTTGAGTATGAAGGTTCATACTTCGTATAAAAGAATATGTATGAAAATGTTCTAAAAAGTATATACTTCTATACAAGTACGTACTTTTATTAAAATAGAGTATATACCTTTAAAGATAACAAATCAAATTTTACAAAAAAGTCGGTAAAAGTTTGAGATTATTTTTATTTTCAATAATTCCTCAAGTTAGTAACTTGGTAAGTGTTTTCTTCCTAAAGGAAGATATAAAAATAAGGTAAGCATCGACTCTCCGCAGATCAAAAAGCTTGAGCGAACAAACTCGAAATGTTATAACTTTATATTCCCACGTCACTGAAATTCAGGTAGAGGATCGCAAAATTAACAAAAACGCCACCTAACAGCAAAGACAGAATTAATAATCGATTCGAATAATTTTTTCAGTACTTACGTTTTTAGCTGTTAGGTGGCGTTTTTCTTAACTTTGCGATCCTTTATCCGAATTTCAGAGATGCAGGTATATAAGGCTATAATATTTCGTATTTTTTTACAGTTGAAAATCAGTACATACTTTAATAACATACTTTGAGTATGTACTTCAAGTATATACACTTTAGATCAAGTACGTACTTTTTTGGAACATTTTAGAAGGTACTTTTTTAGAAAAGTATGCACTTTTCAAAAAGTACAGAATAAAGTAAAAAAAAATTTGTCACGTAGCTACAGTATATACTTTTATATGAAGGTACATACATCGTATAAAAAAGTATGTATGAAAATTTTCTAAAAGGTATATACTTCTATATAAGTAAGTACTTTTATTAAAATAGGGTACATAATTTTGAAGAAAGTACTCATTTTTAAAATAAAAGTACGCATAAAAATATTTTTAAAAAGTACATACTTTCAAAATAGTAGGTATTGTTTAATAAAGTTCATATTTAAAAAAATATTATTTATCAAAATATACTTAAAAAGTACATACTTTCAATAAAAGTATATACTTTTCAAAAAAAGTATCTACTAAAATGTTCCAAAATAGTACGTACTTAAGTAAAGTATATACTTGTAGTACATACTTGAAGTACGTACTCAAAGTACGTACTTTAAGTACGTACTTATTTTCAACAGGGTGTTGTTGCGAACCTACTAAAATATACAAAGCTCCGCCTGTCAACTTTGGCCAAGTATATAGCTTGCTGGAATTCAAAGCTCCTTTTCTGAACAGTTTATTGTAGACATCTCGAATCATATAAGGACTGTAATAACTATAAGTAAATTATCTCCATATTTTGTGACTATGAATTAAAATAGTTCAAGTTTAGTAAAATAAATAAATTGTAAATTGTAGTTAAAATTAATGTAGAATAATTATAAGGGTCACCTACGTTCCCACGTAAAAAGTTAATAGTGGCACTACGAAGCCATTAATTAGTACCATGGGATAACAAATTTTAATCTTGGACTCTATTTGCATTTCCTTCGGCATATATCTACACAATTGATTAAATGCTGGTTTTAGGCAACTGATTAATATCGTATCAACATTAATTTGAGGTGAAGTAGAATTAAAAAATAGTTGTTTTATTTTAATTTTTATAATTCAGTAATCAGTTATATATTCAATTTTCATAGTAAAAATTAAAATGAAAAAAATCCAGTAACAAATTAATTTAATCAGATTTTTCAATATAATAAATATAAAAACACTTATAATTATGACTATTTTGAAATTTCTTGAAGTTTTTTTATATATAATTTATAACTAATTTCAACATTAGAAATTTTTATTACGTTATTATATTTTTTGAAATTTTAATACCTATTCTGCTTTTTTTCATTTTTTGTAAATAACAAATGAAATATGCTTTACGTACAAAATTAGAATATGATATAATGAAAGCACTTTAAAATGATGATTTAGATGATTTTCTGTGATTGTTTAATTCTTGGATTTAAAAGTACAAAATTTTATGAAAGCATAGAGTTGATCTTCGTAAATACATAAACTTTAATTTGTTGGAAAATGTTTTCAATTATTATTTCAATTTAAGAAAAACATATATAAATAGAAAAATATTTTGCTCAAGCCATCCCGTGTATAAAAATTATATATAAGAAAATAAAACGTGAGGATTGTGCGTGCGTGTGTGTATGTGTACGCTCAAGTGTTTGTATGTGTATGTGTGTGTTTGTGTGTGTGTAAGTGTGTGTTAGAGGGAAAGAGAGAGAGAAAGTACGTATGTGTACATTGAATTTATTGAACATTTCGAAAGGCGATTTATATTATCATGCTCTCTTATTTAATAGAACAAATTTAGCGATACAAATAGAAATTGTTGTAAACCGTAAATAAATATACAAAAGTAATACTATATAAAATAATTTTTATAATTTTCAAAGTATTTGCTCAATATTTATGAAATTTAAAATATTCAATTCAAAGCATGTAATTATTTTTTTATTTTTTGTAATTTGGAAATAAGTAATATACTTTGAAAATTTATATCTAAAGATAAGCATGCTTACTTTTTATTAACTTTTGCCCAAGAACAATATGTTTTTATTTGTAGTGTTTTTCATCACATTTTATTATGGTTAGAAATATTTAAATACTGAATATTTCAAAAATAAAAAATTTTCCATTTGTGATTCAATATCTTTTTTTATTGTCAATAAATTTTTTAAAGTCTCTTGAAATTTATCCGAAATCTTAATATTAATTAAACTGTTTATTAAATTAATGAGAAAATCGATTTTCAATTCATTGAATTATAATTATTATTAATTTAAAATTTTAAAAATACTTATGTTAATTGTACAATAAAAATATTTGTCTTTCAATTTGTAAAACTGTAAAATATATTAAAAAGTATTCATGTTTTTTTTATTTAAGTTAAAAAAATAGACTCTTTCCCCACATAGCATGGAAGCTTCCCGGAAGCTTTCATGCTATGTGGGATATTAGTGTGGAAGCTTCCTGGAAGTTTCCGTGCTATGTAGGTCGTTTCCTACCTAAAAAAAAAGATATAATTTTAAAAATAACTAAGTCAATTACTTTTTATTATTTTTTTTAATTGCATTTCAATTGTACTGATTAAAATGAGAATATTTAAAAAATTATGGAAATAAAGGAGAGAAAGGCTAATTCGACCCGATTTTTTTGAGAGAAGGTTTCTTTTCTAGTAATAAAGTAATGAACTCTACCAAAGTATTAACAAAAATAAAAAAAATCTGAATAATAGTAATATTAATAATATTAAGAATGATAACAATCTACTTGAAGTCGTGTAAAAGAGTTCGACTCTATGTACATTTTGAATCTACCTTACCAACTTCAGATTAAAGTTTTCACGTATAAAATTATTGGCGAAAATTATTTTAATTTTTTCGATTACGAATTTACTCCACGTACGAATTAGTCCCTTCTCAATAAAAAAAATTATGAATTAAAATTAACAGCAATTATGTTGTTGATAACATTTATTTTATTAGTGTATTAATTTTAATTTTCAATAGCTTATAAGTTTGAACCAGATGGATATTTCTTATGGTTGTTAATCTTATACTAAGATTATTTTGTTGAACTTTTATTGTAAGTTTGCTAATTCAAGTACGTAAAACATGCAATAATTTGCAATACACGAATAATCATTTGAAATTAAGGACATTTTTACTATCTTTTGTGATAAAATTATTATGTCATCGATCTCAAAATCTAGCTTTAAAAGTATTAAGTATTAAACTATACACTGAGAGAATTCCCTTGTAAAAATTACCCATTAAATTTAGATGATCGTGAGAAGCCTTGCTTCGCGAATGCCAAGCTTGACATTCGCAATATTCTAACTTATATTTTTATAAGACATTACTAAAAAAAAAGAAAAAAAAAGACATTACTAATTTAACAGGAAATAATTTAAATCTCAATAATAAAATAAAATTCAATAGCAACAAACTTTTGAGCCAGTTTCTATTTCAGGAAGAGTATTAAGCTAATAATAAATAATATAAGTTAAGAAATTGCTTCAATGTTTAAATAACTTTAACATTTTATAATTAAAATATTTCAAAATTATGAGAATATAATCGGCTGGGAATAATTTTAATTTTAATGTCAACATTTAATAGTGAAAAAAGTTTAGGCCAGTTTTAATTTGGGTCAATATTAAATTTAATGTAATTATTACCGTTAAAATCAATCCCAGCTGTTTATATTTCCATAATTTAAAAATATTATTAAGAATTAAAGTTATTTCCATTAAAAAGCAATATAATTAATTTCTTAGCTTATGTTTCTAATATTATTATCAGCTTTCTAATATTGTTCCAGAGATAGGAATTGGCCCTAACTTTTTTTCTGTGAAATTTAATGTTATTAATTTAATTTATATTTAATTTATTTCTAACTAGTTATATTTAAATAATTATTTATAAAACTTTAGAAAAATAATGAGATTTATTTTATTGAAGGAAATGTATCTGCCTTAACGGCAGGCCGGAGTACTGATACCGACTGAGTAACAATTGAGTTGTTTGTTATTTACTCAAGTATTAATCGGTGTATCTTCAAAATAAAGGTTGATCGCAATAGATATTATTATTATGAATATCTATGCACAAGAAAAAAAAAATCTACCGATTTGTTTTTGAGAAAAGTAAGGAACGCCGAAGTAAAAGATTATGTTTATAATATTTTCGCGTTCCTTACTTTTCTCAAAAACAAAGCGATAGATTTCTTTTTTCTTGTGCATAAATATTTGTAATAATAATATCTATTGCGCTTAACCTTCAATTTGCAGATACACCGATTAATACTTGAGTAAATAACAAAAATGCCAATTAGACAAGGACAGCGAATCCGGCCTGCTCTTAACCTTAAAGGCACGGTAACTGGTCATTCGACCCTATATATATTCTTGATTTTTTGAGAAATTTTCTATATGAAATTCAAAATTAAAAGCACATCTTTTATAATCGGCTTTTTGCACTTCTAATAAGAAAAAAAGTAGTGCCCCCTTCCTTAGTGATTGCCGACATAGACTTTTGATCAATGTTTTTTTAATTTTAATCACCGACAACTAAGCTTTCATGGAACATTAATTTTTAACAATATAAAATTTAATATACGATTATTTGTTTCTAGATAGTATATATATTTATTGAAAGTAACGTGCAAAATTTGTTATCAATGGGAAAATGATTAACTCTCCTCCCAATAGTGATAGGCGGGAAATTCAAAATTTCATTTGTACGATATGATTACAAAAAATACTGTCTCTAATAATAAAATTAGCACATTATGCGACAAAGGAGTAAAGTTGCATATTTTTTCCGAGGGAAAATTTGCGACCTCAGTAAGCGAAGCGAAGCAAGTAGATTTCAGAGGAAAAAATTAGACTTTGATCCAGAATTAAATATTGTGCTTTATTCCTATCTCAATAGTGACTATTTTATTAACTCAAAAGTAAGCCTAATTAAAAATAATTTTAATTTTAATCTTAAAATATTATAAATTTTATAATATGACGTTTTTTAATGAAATTTAATACTTTTATAATCATTATTATTAATTTTTCAATAAATAGTTTAATATGATATTATATGAAAATTTAAACAATTCATTCTATTTCATAAGTTTCTAATTTAGTTGGAATAAAGTACTTTATTTTTGGCTCGCTTTTTGAATTAAAAGTGGCCATTACTGTTGAGGTAGAATTAAATACTTATTTGTCTTCGACAATTAAGCATTACTCACCATGATTCAAAATTGAAATTGAAATTAGGAAACAAATAATTGTTCCTGCAAAATTCATTGTCTATTTGTCTGAAATTGAATCTATGTTTAAAAGATGAGATTATAGTATAGATTAAATTGAGTTTTCGAATATAAAAGATATCTAATTTCATCGTTGCTCTTTCTTGGCTCTCATGGCAAAAAATACGGTTTCCAACTGGTATGAAAAGGCTTTTTACGAAACTCGTTACGACCCTCGCCTTCGGCTCGGGCCGTAAACTTCTCGTTTCGTAAATAAAGCCTTTTCATACCCGTTACAAAATGTACTATAATAGATACATGACATTTTACTAGACTTCAGAAAATGGAAACTGGCTTAAACTTTTTTCATTGCTAAATTTAATGTTAATAATGAGATTTAAATTATTTCCATCTGATTATATTCAAAAGATTTTTAAAGATTTTAATTAAACGATCCCAACATTAATAAGTTGTTAAATTTTAAATAAATAATGAGGTTTCAATCAATTATAGCTAATTATATTTTAAAAATTTCAAACTTTTTGAGTTAAGAACTAACATTATTTGCATAGGTATAAATTTGTTAGCGTTGAATAGCCGTCATTATAGATTTAAGTTTACTTCCGGTCATAGAAACAAAAAAAATATTTATATTATGAAATTGAATGTAAATGATGAGATCTAAATTATTTTTATCTGATTATATTCAAAATCCCCCTAATTCTTTAATGTTCCAACGCGTTATGCAAGTTTTCATCATTCTATGATTTCCGGGCATACAATCGGGCTCAAATTTTACTTTTGTTTTCGATACGAACAACGATATTTAAGTTCTAAAAGCTTAAAGAAAAATTTTTTTTATATCAGTGTCTCATATGGACGTCTCAAATTTCAAACATATATATGACCATTTTATCATGTAATTTTGAATGAATATTATAGTAATCAAAGCTGTTAGTTATGTCACGGTATCCCAACTTTATTCAGCATATGGTCATTTTTATAAAGAATTTTGAAGTAATTTTTATAAGTGAATTCTCTCCGTGCATGATTCGTGATCAAGATTTCTAACACTCTTGTTACTAACATGAAAAAACGTCACATAGGAACTTACATAGAATTTCCTTTTTTATTTACATTTTCGAAAATTATCACAAATTTATTCAATAATTTTATATATAGGCGAAAATTTTTAAAAATGTGAATAACTGTAAATAATTGTAAAAAACTATGGAAAATTGTAAATAGTTGTAAATAATTATAAATAACTGTAAATAACTGTAAAAAACTGTAAATAACTGTGAATAACTATAAATAATTGTAAATAATTATTAATAACATTAAATTATCCACTAATTCAAAAATTTTTGAAAATGTAAATAACTGTAAATAATTATGAATAACTGTAAATAATTATGAATAATTGTAAATAATTATAAAAAACTGTAAATAATTGTAAATAATTGTAAATAACTGTAAATAACAGTTAATAACAGCTAATAACTGTAAATAACTGTAAATAATAGTAATTAATAATAAATAATAGTAAATAACTGTAAATAACTATTATTTATGTCTCAATTCCTACATTTTTTAACAGTTATTTACAATTATTTACTATTATTTATAGTTTTTCACATAAATTATTTCCATATGGGTTGTTGCTCTAACGAATGTTTATAATGAAAGTAGGATATTTACAAGGAGAGGTCCCCACCTCCAGGAAAAAGATTTAGCTGAAACTAGGGCCTTATTCTCAAACTTTTAAAACGATAAACCGTATGTTGTTGTCTTTGTCAAACACATTAGTATTGTATTTCCTGTCCTTGTCAAAAAAACCATTTATCGAAAAAAAAAGTTTCAGAATAGAGCCCCTGTAAAATATGATTTTTTGATGAAAAAAAATGAACCTGTATTTTTTCTTTTCGTCTAATAGAACCCAGAGATAAAGATATGGACATTTTTTAAAAATAAAGTAAAAAGAAGCGTTTTCAAAATTTGGATAGTACAAATTAAATACTTTAATTTACGCTCTGGTGCATTCAAAAAGCTTTTAATATTTTTAGCATGTAACACATGATGAATTTTCCATTTTATTTCATTAGCATATTTTGATTATCTATAACTTCTGTATCACAGAAGTTTTTCAATCCGCCAAAGCTTAAAATAAAGTATTTAATTTGTAATTTCTTTTATTTTTTATACATTTTTTTGTAAAAGCTTTAGTTTCTAGGCTATTCAAATTCTTAAAAGCGTTTCTTTTCACTATATTTATAAAAAAATGTCAAATCTTGGTCTCTGGAGTCTATTAGACGAAAAGAAAAAAACATGGGTTTATTTTTTTAAATTATAGAACCATGTCTTAAAGTTTCAGCCAAATCCGTTTCCCGGGGGTGGGGATCTCTCCTTGTTAGTAAAAAATATTATAAAAATTACAAATTGCTGGTGTTTTATACGAATTTTAAAAAAATAAGGTCATCGACCAAATTAAAGGGAACAAATATCATGGAAATTCAGAAATTCAACATGAGCTTTTATGGCAAAAATACCATGTATGCTTATGATTTGGTAATAAAATAATAAATTTTTATAAACAAAAAATCTGATACGATGAAAACGCTAGCAAGAGTAAATTGTACGTACGTTTTGTGAAATAATAAAATGTAATAAAAATAATAATTAGTTCTAAACTTTTTTTACAAAAATCATATGATAGAAAAAAAAAATTTTTTGGGGGGGCTGCTGCTTGCGTAACTTGACGTTAGAGCCAGCTTAAAGCAACGTTGAAATTTTAAATTACCGGTCAGTAAATTTTAAATTACTATCTAGTAAACAAGTTAATAGTAGAGAACTTAACATTTCCTATAAGATAACGTAAAGTTGCCAAAATACATTTACTTCCGTCTAAAAATCTAAAATTTTCAAAACTAATTATTGAGTTTGATTCCTATGATGTATACGTTTAACTAAGGAGTTTCTATTTTTAAAATCATTCTTCAATAGCAATTATGAGCATCATTATTAGTATATTCTAAAATGTTAAACTATTAAAAATAAATATTTATTTTAATATATTATTAATTTTTATTGTGCTAAATAATATCATATGCAATGTAAATATTTAGGATAGCTCAAAAAAATTGTTAATTTTTAAAACTTATTTTGGATTAAGTAAAAACGTATCAATTAATTATCTCTCTATATACGAAAGTAATTACGAAAAATCGCTTTAAGAGTTCAGTATCTTTATCTTTAAATTTTCATATGTTTTAGTATTCTTATAAAACTAGAAAAAATTAATTATAAAAGAAATCGATCACTACGTTTATAGATCAAAATTGAAATATTGCATAAAACCTACTTATATTATTGGTATGGTGGTTGACATTTAACTATGATTGCATTATTAGTATATGCAAAGGCTCAAATGGTTTACGCAAATAAATGTATAACTGCTGTTTATCGTAAACTTTTTTTTGTAGGAATGAAGTGACTCTAACGTGTGCGTGAAAAACTATTTTGTAAAAAGTTATTTTATTTGATTATTCTGTACATTCTTCGATTTTTATAGAAACTCATCATTAAAAATATTATTTTAAATAAGGAAATTTTACAGTTTAACCAAAA
Organism: Anastatus disparis; assembly: GCA_017163975.1. Lineage (NCBI taxonomy): Eukaryota > Metazoa > Arthropoda > Insecta > Hymenoptera > Eupelmidae > Anastatus > Anastatus disparis. The sequence goes on from JAFFSR010000072.1 coordinate 1,611,221, forward strand.
GGTTAAAATGATAAGAATTCATTTAATTATTATTTTTTTTGTATATTTTGATTATTAAATAATAAAGATTCATAGATATTAAGGAATTTTTTAAAGTTTAATGTAATAATTAATGAGCTCTTATGATATTATAAAAAAATAATTTGAACATTTCAATATACAAGTATTATAAAGTAAAATAAAAAATCATTGCACCCAAGCTTGGTAGCCGACGTTTCGAGTGTTCTAGATAAGACAAACATCATGAATGTTGAGCATTCCAATTCAGTTAACCCAAATGCATAAGAAGAATGAATATTATAGGTAAGTTTTAACAAAAAATAAATAAAAAAAGAGATAAAATTTATTAGTTAATGAATTCTATATAATTATATTTAAAAAATTATTTCAGATGTGACGACTCAACTAGATGCTACGTACATTATTGATAAGACAGCAACGTCAACCTAAAATTGGTTAAGAAGAGATTTTGATAGCGTTATCACAATTCATTATTAAGAAGGGGCCGAACTATCTGTCTTTGTCTAATAGCGTTTTTCATCATTTATGTAAACACTATCCGGTATAATAAGAAAAAAATAGCAGCCCCCGCTAGATATTAGTATAATAAATAAATTTCGTAATAACAACCAAATTTTTTCACTGCGTAGTTTTTGAATAATTAGAGACCTACCAAAAAAAGATAGGTTATATTCTAGATTGCTAGTAGGTCTCTAATTAGTCGAAAACTATGCAGTAAAAAATTTGGTTGTTATTACAAAATTTACTAATTATGCTAATATCTAGCGGGGGCTGCTATTTTTTTCTTGTTATATCGGATAGTGTTTACATAATTGATGAAAAACACTATTAGACAAAGACAGATAGTTCGGCCCCTTCTTAAAAATTATTTTTAACTTTAAAGTTTAAGAAGTTTAGAAACAATATCTTGAGCATTCTTCCTATTATTATATTTCACATTAATGTTATTTGTAGGTAATCCTGTATTTATGTATATTACAAAAATAAATTTCATTTATATTCACTAATTCTATAGTATAGGAATAAATATTTGTACATTATTCTAATTGATGTAAAAAACATTTAGTTTTGGTTTCAAACGATTGCATTATAAATATTAATAAAAATTTTAATAAATGTGATATTTTCTAAGTATATATTAGCTGTGATAGTTAAAAACAATCAATTACAAATTGTTCCTTTAAATCCCTCTAAACTATAACATTTCTTAAGAGACATTTGTTTTTTTAATACTTCATTTCAAATTTAAATTTTCATTTCATTTAAATTACTTCGGAAATATGTTTTGACCTTCAAATAAAGGTCTTGTGCAATTTATACTTTTTTCTTTTCTTCGATAGAATAAGATAAAAAAAGTCGCCTTTGATCTAATATATTTATTGTGTTATATTTTGTTACATCATATAAAAAATCTAAAAAAAAAAAAAAAAAAAATTAATATGTGACGTACACGTCATATGCGTAATTAACGAGCTATAAATTATAGAATATAAAATCAGCTTTAAAATTATACATAGATGGATGATAGTTTCTCAAACGTTTCTTATTCGAGTTTTCCTAAACGTTTTCATAGAAACGTAACTTTCAAGAATGCGAAACCTTTCAAAATGATTTTAAAAATAAGAAAGTATCTTTGCCAACGTTTGCAGAATGTATCTTATGAAACGTTTAAAAAAAAACGTAGCAGCGACCAGTACAAACGGATTTCATCAATTTCATAAAATAAAACGGTACTCATACATACGTTTTCTATTCGTATTCTAACAAACGTTCCCACAAAATCGTTACTCATACGAATATGATACTTACTGAAGGTAACTTACTAAATGAAAGTGGGTTCTTAACAACGTCATGGAAAGGTTTTTCCAGGAACGGTTCAATAGAAATATCGCAGCAACCTCTGTCAAACGTACTACAATTTTTATAAAAAATATATGGTATTTTTAGAAACGTTTCTTTCTTGGATTGCGAAAAACGTTTCCACAAATACGGCAATGAAAGGAATGTATAACGTCATATATAAACGTTGCAATATCCAATTCATAATTTTCAAACGTTTCTAAAAAGTTTCTAGAGAATCGTTGATGTGAAAACCTTATTACAACGAATCGTAATCGTTTCTAATGAAACTTTACCTGAAGCTTCCGAGATCTATAACGTTTTTTATGCGTTACTGAAACGTTACTCAACAAATTTTTGGCGGACATTTCAACGATTCTTAAATGTTTCTGCGAGGTCGCATCAACTTTATAAGATACGTTTCTAAGTTTGCAAAAATACGTTTCAGAAACCTTACTGCTACGTGACGTGCTATGTGGGAATTCATAAAGAGCTAAGAATCACATGATTGATCAAGCAGCTTTACAATATGTTCTATGTTTGTAGTGTCAAAAATCTGTACTGCTGGATGTTTTCTGCCCAACCTGTTCTTGCTGCCTTCCTATATGCAAGGTTCCTCTCCTTTATAAGAAAGTCGCCTGAAACTTATAGCTTGCTGCGAGGATGAATGAAAGTAAATCTAAATGAAGCATGGTTGTTAAAGTCAACTATAAAGATCTCAGTACAAGTATTGGCCAATTTATTGTGGCAGAAGCTAGAAGTTCAGTTCCAGATATTGAGAAAACTGAGTATTAACCACTTTTTCAAGAACTCTAAAAACTTTGCAAAGCTTGACTATAAGACGAGTCGAAGAGCTGTCTCTGCTAGAGTATTTGGCGAAAGACAGCAAAAATGCCTTCTTCCAAGTTGATGGAAAATGACTGAATAACAACATTAGGGTGGATTAGGGTGGACAATTAAGTTTTTTAAAGTTTTCTTAAAAACGAAGCGATGAAAATGATTTTTCCTCATTACAGAAAATATTGCTTTTTATTATACGAGATGGGGCTTTCTTCTTATTTTTTGCTACAATTATTAGGTTTTGCAAAAAAATGAATTTTTTGGTTAGAAAAGGATAGAGATATACGACCTGCTCTTAATGGTTATAAATAAACAGATTTAATTAATAGATAATATTTTTATCATTAAATAAACGCAACGTTCTTTATAATTTGTGTAAAAAAATCCCAAAGTTAAAAAAACTCTTGTAATAAGTGCAATTCTGTCGTCATCTACGAAGCCAGAAAGTATCTTTCTGTAAATGTAAAGTACATGCATTTCATATTTCATCAATAGATAGTGGTTGAATTGATAGTCTGAAAGTTTTCGAGCGTGCTTAAATAGGCGGATAGTCGTTTTTATCAATCAAAGCATTCCTTACAGAAAAGGAAAGTACAAATAATTTTTTACCATAAGAGTACGTAGATGAGACTATTGAAAAAAAGGCTTTGAGGTCAGACAAAACTGCTTGTACCTGAAAAAAGTTGAGCGTTTGACCGCAAGAACCTGGCTTATTTCATATCTTTATGTAAGAAAAATACCTCGAGGTCAGAATAAAATCTAAGACTCAATGTACTCTCTTCGCTAGTATGTAACATGGCAGATTGGCCATATTACTTAGATGTCAATTTGTGGCGCATATAGACGACAGAAGAGAGCATCTAACTTCTGGCAAGACGGAAAGCAGACTACGATAGTCAAATAGTTAAAACTATAACCCAAAATCGTTGGCACTCACGCGTGAATTTATAAAGCACGTATACTGTGAACTTTTATAGATAGCAACCAGCTGGGCTCGAGTTGCTAAGCTTGGGTCCGTTAAGGATCGTTTGTCTCTCAATTGCGGCATGCACAGCGTACAGCACGAGAGATGAAGCTGAGCATAGACAAGAAGAAAAGACATTGCATTATTCCTTCTGTCGCCGGCGTCCAATATAGAGCCATTACGACTTGCGAGCGACTTGCGATATTGCGTAGTATTAATTTTGTGTGTGCGAATATCGTGAGCTTGAGTGAGCGAGAATAGATAGATTCACTATTCTCTAAATTATTTTATTGTGCTTAAAATTGTTGCGAGTGCACGATTGCTAAATAGAAATATTATAATTTCTTTCTGTCTTTTGTGAGGTCTGTGCCGAGCGATCGCGTGCGCGTTCTATTGCATATATTCCCTTCATGCTTTTCTAATTCTTTCTTTTTTGTGTGTGTATTGCTCGTGTCCCTTTTAGCTTTGTTAAAATCTGCTTTTCGTCATGCCAATAGTTATTTAATTAGTGCAAGTGGCGTCGCGTACGCTATACGTGGCTGGCGTCCATTTTACTCGAGCGTACGATTACTGTACAAATTTCTAAAATAAAGCTTCTCTTTTTTTGTTACTGATTTAATTACAGCTTATATATTTTCATAAATTAGTGCAACCTCGTGATCCCCAGAATTGTCACAAGTACATTTACAAAATACCTAATTTCCATTAAATTTGATCAAATATTAAAAATAAAAACGCAAATATTTGCGTTTTATGTCTCATAAAACTGTTCGTTGAAGTAAAACATAGGTTTTGTGTAAATTTTGTGTAGTCTAATCCACTGTGTATTTACACCTGATTACACACATTTTACACAAAACTTGTGTAGATTGAAACGCAAGCTGTGTGTTTTAATTACACAAAATATTTGTTATTCATTTACACACATTTTGTGTATTCTGCATCAACTTACACAAAATACACAATTTTTCACCGTGCACTCACATGATGCTTGAATACATTATTTCATAACATATATTTATATGTCAGTACGTATCTGCATACATATACATTCACATTTAATTATAATGTCGCGTTCATATGGTAATAAGGCAGCACTGCGCATGTTGGCCCACAAGTCGACTGATGTAGTAAGTAAGGTCTCTATCCACTGCTTGAGGATAGAACGCGCGTTCAACGCGCGTCCTCCCATCGGCATAATCAAAAAGTTCAAGCAACTTTTCGCAATCTAACTTTAACTTCCATGCATTCTATATTAAAAAACTTGATCTGCATTAAATTTTTATAAAGAACAAATTTGCTAAAAATTTCATGGTTTGCTTACATTCAGTATTCTTTATATTGAAATGTTGTATTTGCATTTAATGTACTAAAAATGAAACTGTTGAAAATTTTTTGCAATCGAATTCAAAGTATAATGCTCTTTATATAAAAAATCCAGATCTGCGTTAAATATACAATAATAAGAAAAAATTTTTCAAAATCTCCTGATGTTCTGCTTAAAATTTAATATATTTTACATACAAAATGTCAAATTTACATTAAATATACTAAAAACAAAAATTTTGGAAATTTTTTGCAATTGCGTCCGAAATATAATGTACATAACATTAAAAATCTATATCTGCATTAAGAGAAGGTCGTATACACCTGTCCTTTTCTAATCAAAGAATTGATTTTTTTGCAAAAACTAATAATTGTAGCAAAAAATAAGGAGATAGCCCCATCTCGTATAATAAAAAGCAAGATTTTCTTTGTTGAGGAAAAATTATTTTTATCGATTCGTTTTGAAGAAAACATTGAAAAACTTGAAAAATAGAGGTTAGGATGGACAATTCAGTTTTTCAAGGTTTTCTTAAAAACGAAGCGATAAAAATAATTTTCCATCATAAAAGAGAATCTTGCTTTTTATTATATGAGATGGGGCTTTCTTCTTATTTTTTGCAACAATTATTAATTTTCGTGAAAAAATCAATTTTTTGATTAGAAAAGGACAAATATACTCGACCTCCTCTTAAATTTTGAATGGAAACTAATTCGCTGGAAATTTTTTGATGTTCTATTTAAAATTTAAAGTATTTCGCATTGAAAATGTTATGTTAATATTATCGAGGATTGACCCGAATGAAAACAAAAGTAATCATGTTAAAATGAACTATTTATTATAAAACACACTCGCACCCCAATACAAATTATCTGTCTAATAGTCGTCCAAGGAATAAACTAAGCGCGCATCGCGCTTATCAAACATACTCCGCCTTATGGTGGCGTCACACTACAGATATACATGATTGAGCGTGTCTATATTTTCAACACTCCCTCCTACTCTCAATATTATCTAATTATACATAAATGATTTTTACTAAAGTACATAAATGAACATATATTTAAAAAATGGAATTTTAAAATTTTCAATCTTGTTTTAAAGATGATTGTTGTTTGCTCTGCCGTTTGTTGTTTTATTTAGGACCTGTAATACATAAAGAGTAAGGAATATTCAAATGGACTTTTAAATAAATAAATATATACATTGTTAAATTTTATCAGTCTTATCAGTTGTATTAGCTTTGACAGTCGTTCATGCAGTTTAAAAATGTTAACGGTTTTTTGTATACGTTCACTATCTGATGTTTAGAAGGAATCTAGCTGACATTTATCAAACATCTTTCTACAGAGTGTTTCTTTATTTCTGTCGTATGCCTTAACTTTGTTCTGCCACCTGTTTTTTTTTACACTTGACTCAGCTGCCTTGTTATTACACCATAATAGAATTGATGCTAATTCTTGCTTTAACAATCTTCTAAAATTTGATATCTGAAATAGGATATCAATTTTTGAGCACATTCGCTTATAGAAACATATTTCTGTCTGTGAGTTCTTCAGGATATTGTGTCTTCGAAAAACTTGATCACATAGCTACTGGTCGTAAGAGAATCTTAGCAGTCTTCAAAACTTGCATCTGGAAATCCTTGTAAACAGTCGTTCTGTCCTTAGTATTTAAGTTCAAAGTCTTTTGTTCCTCTTGAGTATTTAAATACTCTTTTAACCTTCTACCAGTGATTTTTAGTAAAGTTTATTTGGTGTCTGCTTAGAGTATTTACCTTATATGCAATTTCTGGCCTACTTGCATTGGTTTCTTCTTTTCTTCACGCTGTCTTTTCTTTCTATTGACCACCTGATTGATTACCATAGGTGTTCGTTGGGTAGGTGATTGATCAAAACTAAACTTTTTCAGCATTTAGTTTATTTATTGTTCTTGCTTAATGCTCAGTATCCTTTTTTTCTGTCTTATTTTATTTCTGAGCCTAAGGAACGTTTGGTCTCACCAGTTTCTGTCATTTCAAATTCTTTCTTTACATTTGTCTTTATTCTTTCAAGCATCTTTACATTGTTGCAAACTAGCAGCATGTTATCTACATACTATATTAAAATAAGAAATCCGTCTTTTTCTTGTTGAGTAAATAGACAAGGCTCATTGTTAAATGATCTAAGTCCACATTTCTTAACTGTCTCTCTAAATCTTTCATTCCAACATTTTAGACTGACTTCCAAACTGTATAAAGCATTTTCCAATATACACACCTTGTTTTGTTTTATCCTTTCATAAGCTGTCATCCCTTCAGGTATTGCCATATATATCTCACTGTTTCAATATCCATTTAGAGAAGCTGTCTTCACGTCCATCTGACATGTTTCTAAATCCAGTCTGTTTGTCATTGCCAGTATAGATCTGATTAAATGTAATCGTGAAACCGGTGCATATCATACTCATTTCTGTCTTTAAATCTACAAATTACTAGTCTAGCTTTATATCTTATTTTACTGTCTTCTTTCTTTTACATACCCATCTTGAATGTATGTTTGATCTTTTTCTGTCATTCATTACAATTGATCTGTCAACTAATTTTCATACATTATTCTCATACATAGATTCTAATTCTTCATTAATAGTTTTGGTTTATTTTTTGTTTATCTTTTGACTTCATGGCTTCCTGACAAAGTGTGTACTCAGGTCATTATTTATTTCTGCTAATAAAACATGAGTTTCTTCATCTATCTTATTTTCTGTACTTGTTTGTGTTTCCAATGGTAATTCAATCTGTCGTTTTGTTTCCTCTCCCTCCGATTCTGGCACTTCATATTCAGTATTTTTTTTAACTTTTGTCGGTTGTCCTACTAATTTTTTTAATTTTCTCTCCATCCGATCCTTATTACTATTTATCAGTCTTATTATTTTCGTTTCTTGGCCGTCCAACTGGTCTTTTGACTTTCTTTCCCTCCGGTTTTTGTATTTGTGTTTCATTTTCTCTGTCTTCTAATACAAAATTCACAAACTATGTATCTTTATTTTTTTATCAATTTGTTTCCAGTCTTGTATATTAGTTGTTGCATATCTGTCCTTGTAGACTAATTTTTCGTTGAATCGTACATCTCTGCTTTCGTATAGTTTACATAAAACCTATTGTGTCTAAATCTATTATTTGCAAAAGTTTAATTGTTCTATGCTTGACTGTCTTAAATGGCGATTTGGTAAACTTCGCAATCATACACACTTCACAAACTTTCAACGTGTCATCAAATACAGCCTGTTTTAAAGTTTTGATATTAGGAAATTTAAATTGTAATTTTCTTAAATAATCAACTGATGCATGACCCATTTGAAAATGCCACAATATAGCGCAGTTGTTTGTATTTATTTTCTCTGCCGCTTTTGTATTTTCAATCTTCCATTAAGATTCTTCACTGACTTTAATCTCATGTGATTTATAAATATTTCTGTCTGCAGTCTAAATATTTTTCTTCTTCGACTGTCTGATTTTCTTCCTTTTCATAAAATTGATTATTTTCTTTAATATTCTGTTCTTCATTCATTCTACTTGTCGTTACATGTACTAGAACCTGTCTTTATTTTAAATTATTTTCTGTCGCTTCTAATTCAAATTCAATCAATCAATATAGGTGATTATATATTAATAAGGATGAAAAATTTTAATTTAAGTTTTCCATGCAGATTACTTTATCTAAAAAAATTAATTTTCCATCAGTCGTATTTGTTTGTATGCTTCCTTCTCCCTTAGATTTGAAATTTGCGCTGCAGTCTTTATTTGCGCATTGGATTCCGTCCAGTTGTTTAATAAATCAACTTTGAATTTGTCAAACGTTCTGTCGCACAACTGTCAGCACTCGGTTCATTAGTCTTCTCATTTCTAAATTCTAATTGGTTAAAACTTCCTCCTTTTTTATATTTTCCTCTGTTGTATTTTACATAATTTCCTTGTCTCCTTTTATTCACAGATTTTGCTCGTTTTTGATTGCTATTATTAATTAGATTAGCTATCTTACGTTTGAATGCTGTCCAACCTGTACTTTCTTTACTTTTATTATTATAATATTTCGATTTATGCCTTTTCCTGTCTTTCTGTCTCGAGTGTCCCTGACGCTTTGGGCAAGTTGAGAATGGTCATAGGTTAATCTTTAACAAAAGAAACACTTCTTTATACTAGTTCCCTGTCGTAAGCAGTCGCTGGCATATTGCCCATAACTGTTGCATTCAAAACATCGCACTTTCTGTATCGCCCCTGATTTGGCCATCATAGCTGTCGTTGGATGTTTGTCTGTTGTTTGATGGCTTTCAATCTACATAATAAGTAGCTTTAGTTTATCATAAGATAACCCTTTCACCGTAACACTTTCTGCCATAAAATTTATTCCTTCTATTTGATGTACTTTGTTTATGATAGCATTATAGAAGAAATCTCTTTCGTCTTTTTCATACAACAATTTAACTTTTGGCATGTTATTACAACCTCTTACTATTTCTTCAAATTTGTCTATAAAATTAGCTGCCTTTTCTTTCGCTGAATAATACTGTATGTTGTATTTTTTTTATACTAGATGGAGTTACATTTACCTTGCTTCATTTAATTTCTTTAGTTCTGTTTAACAATTCAACTGGACCTTCAATTTTCATAACTTTAGCATGATAGTCATTATCTATTCTATTTATTAAAATTTCACGAGCTTTCATTTGCTACAATAGTACTATCTACAACATACAATAAGTCCAGTGAACTTAATTCAGACATAAAATAATCCGAAGTTTTTAAATTTAATTTGAGTCGTTAATTTATAATAGTGTTTTACTTGTCCATCTTTTCCAGTCAGTCCGATTTTGATAGTTCCTGTCAACTGTTTAAAATGTCTAAAATACTGTCATTTTCTTTATTAAGTCTTTTATCAACCTTTTGTGATGTCCCACTAATTTATGATGGTTCAAAATTTCATCAACTTTAACACGTAATTAATTAAAGAACTAAAGAATAAATTTTTCAGTATCGAGTTTGAAACGACATAAACATCTTAGACTCAATGCATGCTTGTGTATAACTATATATACACTATATATAGATATAAAGCGCGTGTTAAAAGATGAAAATTAGAATGCTTATAATTTTTTTCTCATGCTCTGAAAGTTAACCAAAATTTAACTGTGCTTTATTTGAATTAAAATCTACTTATGTGCCCAATCTCAGATTTTTCTGAACCGTCAATCCCTTAACGGAAGTACTATCTCAAATGATTAATTTTATATTTACATATTGTTCTTATTACTAAACTTATCTTACGTATTTAATATTCTTATGCTTAATAGAAAATTTTTTTGAATGATTGTTACTAGATTATATCTAAATAGAAATATTTTCCATTTTTTTATTCTTAATTTTTTAAATTTTAAATCTTTTTATTATTCTTTTCTTCTTTTTGCTTTCTCATAGAGAAAGCATTGTATCGGTAAAAAAAATTTTTTTCTATTTTTTCATTAATTTGTACATATTTAGACTCAGGGAGTCGAAAAAAGTGGTTTCCGGTAAAAGGTCTGTATGTGTGTGTGTGTGTGTGTGTGTGTGTATGTATGTATGTATGCAGTACGCCAATAAGATCTCGAGAACTACTCGATGGATTAGCTTCAAATTTTGCATGCAATTTATTTTTTTGTCTAACTGGAGGGGAAGCTATTGAAAATTGATCTTCTTAGCTCAGTTTTTTTTTAGAGCCATTTTAAGAATTTAAAAAAAATTTTGATTTTTCTTTTTTTTGATATTTTACTTAAACTACTCGAAGAATTTTCTTGAAAATTTGTATGAACATTATTTGCGACTGCCAAAAGAAGAAAAACTTTTACCAACTGATTTTCTTAGCGCACTTTTAATTTTAGAGCATTTTGAAAATTTTGAAAAAAATTTTTTTTTATTTATTTTTTATTTTACGACAACCATTCGATAGATTCGCTTCTAAATTTGTATGCAAGTCATTCGCTATTGTCTAAAGAAAACAAGCTTTGGAACACTTATTTTCTTAGCGTAGTTTTAATTTTAGAGCATTTTAAAAATTTTGGAAAAAATCTCTATTTTTCATTTTTTTCTATTACACAAAAATCATTCGATAGATTTGCTCGAAAATTTTTATGGAAATCATTTGCAATGGCCTAAATAAAACAAGCTTTGAAAAACTTATTTCCTCAGTGCAGTTTTAATTTTAGAGCATTTTGAAAATTTTGAATAAAATTTTTCTAATTTTTTTTATATTTTACGTAAACTACTCGATGAAAGAGCTTCAAATTATGTATGGGAATTATTTATGATTGTCAAAATAAAATGAACTTTTGAAAACTAATTTTCTTCAATTTTCTTAGCGCACATTTAATTTCAGAGCATTTAGAAAATTTTGAAAAAATTTTTTATTTTTAATTTCTTTTCTATTGCACAAAAATCACTCGATAAACTTGCTCAAAAATTTTTATGCAAATTATTCACTATTATCTGAATAAATCAAGCTTTGGAAAACTTATTTTCTTAGCGCAGTTTTAATTTTAGAGCATTTTGAAAATTTTGGAAAAAATGTTCATATTTCATTTTTTTTCTATTACACAAAAGCCATTCGATAAATTTGCTCAAAAATTTTCATACAAATTATTTGTTATTGCCTAATCAAAGTGAGCTTGGAAAAACTTATTTTCTTAGCGCAGTTTTAATTTTAGAGCATTTTGTAAATCTTGAATAGAATTTCACTTATTTTTTGGTATTTTACGTAAACTACTCGATGAAGTAGCTTAAAATTATGTATAGAAATTATTTACGATTGCCTAAATAGAATGAACTTTTGAAAACTGGTTTTCTTAGCGTAGTTGTAACGTTAAAGCGTTTTGAAAATTTGAAAACAATGTTTATTTTTCAATTATTTGGTATTTCTTGTAAACTATTCGATGAAAATGTTCCAAAATTTGTATGCAAGTTATTGGTTATAGTGTTAAGAAGACAAGCTTGGGAAAATTAATTTTATAAACGCATTTTTAATTTTAGTGCATCATAAAATCACATTATGCAAATGGCAAAATTAAGAAAGAGTAAAATTCATATAGTTTTCGTAGGTATTAAGACAGCCTTCAATACAGAGGATAGGGACATTTATATTAAAATCGTATTTAAAAAAATTAAATCAAATTACTCTAACTCAATGTGCTCTCTGAGAAAGCATTGCGCCAAAGCACTTAGCAGCGTTTTTACATTGTATGTATTTTCGTTAATTACATCTTTGACCGTATATGGTTCATCATATTTGTCGAAAAATTTTGCTACTTTATTATCGTTTGCATTAAATAATTTTCTACTTTTCTCTTAGAAATTTCTGTAGTGTCTGTGTAGTTTGGTGTTTTTATGTCATTTTTAATATTAAATCAGTTTTTTGTTTTTTACTTATTCTTATCATTTAATTTATTCGTGTTGTTCGTGATATTTTACATCTGTGTTTGCCCCCCTCTAAATCGTCATACAAGCTTTTCGTTTAACTGTGGAAGTTTGGGCATTGTCTCATTAGAATTTTCTTGCTTCACTGGGACTACTGGACTCAGATATTGTATTTTTGATCTTCTGATCATACTTAAATTTAACAAACTCTCGATTATCGCGTCTAGTTTACTTTTAAATTTTGCTTTTATTAGGTATAATTTGTCTTTAATCGTTTTAAATTTAATTGTATGTTTTCTAATTGATACAAGCTTTAACATTTTTTTCCGTTTTAAATTTTTAACTCTTTCTTCCTTCCCTTTATTTAATTTATTTAATCTTAATTTTTATTTTTATAATTCTTTTAATTTTTCTTTTTTTTTGGACACTTTTCTGCCATATTATTATTTGTTTTGAAGTTTTTCACTTCTTTCAATTCTTTGATCTCTATATGTAGAGTCGAGTATTCATTTTTATTTATGTTTTTTGTTTCGTATGATTTTATATCATCTTTATCATTTACTTCATATTTTATTTTTTCGTGCTTTGTATCAATTAGCAATTTAAGAGTCTTTTGGGTATCATACCCGATTATGTATTGTTTTATTAATTTTGGTATTATTATAAATATTGTTTTCATCTCTAAATTTTTAATTTCTACTTTTGCTAGTATTTGTCTTTTTATACGTGTTGATTTTATGCCTGTGGCGTTTTTTACAACTCCACCTGTTAACCTTCTGACAGCTGGGATGACGCCATATGGCGTCATCCCATGATCGGCCCATATATATATTATTACTTAAGAAACATTTATATGGAAAATTTCAAGAAAGTTACACTTTTTTAGTGGAAAAAATGCCGGCTGTCAGAAGGTTAATGGCATTGTTAGACAGTGTTTAAGAATTTCATAGTTATTGATGTAAAATTCCTTGGATATACAGGTCATTTCGCTTCCTGTATCTATTAAGGCTTTTGTTTCTATATTTTCGATTTTTAATTTTATTTCAGGACATTGAATTACTTGAAAATCTTTTCCTGATGGTTCTATATCGTGCAACAAATCTTCGCGTTCATTTGTTAACGATGCTATGTTTATATTAGTATAATTTTCTTTGATGTCTTCAATTCATATTCATTAAAATTTAATATAGACTGGTAATTTTTCAGCCAATCTGTGAAGTCTTCGTTTGTTATTGTTTTAATATATAAATGTTTAGCAGTTTTTAACCTATCTTTTAAATTTGTTTCATTTAATTTTTCTTTATTAGTTTCATTTTTTATTTCAGTTGCGTACTTTATTTTTTCTTTATTATTAATTATATTATCATTTTCCAACTTTTGGTACGCAACTATTTCGCGTTTCCCGACGTCGTTTGTTCAAGTAGTTTACTTACATCTACCTGTTCATCATATTTTATCCTTGGTGTTTTATGTCTTTGTGTTGTTTCATTTTGTATCCCGCTGTAATGTGGTCTGTAATTTTGTGTTTTGTAGTTTTGTGCCCCCCTTGTATGTTTGAATCCTTTTTTTTCTTGTTTTCAGTATTTGCTGTCTGTACATGATTTATGCGGTTTATGTTCTGTGTGTATTATGGGTTTGTTTCTTAGTTGCTGTGATATTGGTTATGTGTATATGTGTTACTATCGTGTGTATTTTCTTCAGTATTTGTGTATATATTTGGTGTCTGGTTTTGTTTTATGCGTTGTTGGTTTGCGTTTATTTGTTTGTGCCTATCTGTTGTATTATCATCATTATCAAAGTCTTCTTGTATTCTAAATAATGATGTTTTATTTTTTTCTGATTGTCCGTTCAACGTGCATCTGATATCCTTATCAAAATGTTGACCAATTTCAGTTATTAATTTACTTTCTGTGATTAATAATTCTAGTTCTTTTGCGAGCTCTAGCATATACGTTGCGTAATCCATGCCTGATATTTTACCATTTTCCTGGGATAAACCATACTCAATTTTTCTGTGAGCTTTTCGTTGGATGTTTGAATTTCAATATCTTTCTTTGAATATTTTTTCAAACTCTTCAAAGTTATTTATGTTTGAGTTGTTTATATAGTACCATGGTTGTGCATTACTTTGCAACGCTTGTATTAATATACAATGTAATTCGCTAGGTGATAGTTTTGTAAACGTTTTATATGTATTTAGTTCGTTTAGGAATTTAATTGGTCTTTCATTCACGTTGAATTTTGGAATTGGCATTTTAATTTTGTGTTGTATGTTTGTGTTTGTGTTTGTGATTTGAGGGTTTTCATTTATATTTTTTATTTGTTCTTTTATATTGTTCATTTCTGTTTCATTTTCATAATTAATGTTGTCGATATCTCTATTTATACGCGTGTTTTGAGCTTCTAAATCTTCTAGTTTTTCGTTTAAATTTGCAATTGTTGCATTTAATTTAGTGTTATCAATTTTTAAATTAATGTTTTCGGTTTCAACCGCTTTTATTTGTCTTTGCAACGTTGTGAATTTTGTTTCGTATTCATCTTTCAGTTTAGCTATTGAGTCTGATAATGCATCTATTTTTCTTGTGTATTATCATTTATTGTTAATAATTGTTGTGATGTCTGGTGGTCTTCAAGTGCATCCGATCTTTTTTCTGCGGCTTCATGTTGTTTATTTAATTCCTTAAGCTCGGTTGTTACCACGTTTTGCCAATCTCTATTAATGTTTCGATTATCCTCGACTGCATTGTCTTAGATTTCTCTCATAATTTGAAAAGATCTTCTACCTGCCATTTTAATAGATTTCAATTTTATATTAAAAAAAATAATTATTTTATGTTTTATAAATTTATTTTTAATTCAATTGTTTTAAAGCTTATGCAGAGTTACTACTGTATATAATTTATATAGAGTATATGCTGTATACATTTACTTTTATTCTCAGATTATAAATTTTAAATATTATATTATTTGATGTAACGACTTCACATTTCAGAGTTTGAGTATTCTTAATTACTCGTTTATACTCTGGTATGTCTTGTCAATTTTAATTCTTTGTTTACGTTTGAAGTATGTGTAATTTATTGCTGTGCTAATTTTGACTTACGCTTTCTCTTTTAGGATTTATCTTTGTTAATTTTATTATAAATGTGACTTTACAATTTTATTTTATTTTATTAAATGACAAATATTTTAGTTTTAACTTATTGATTTTTTTCTAATTTCTCGATTTTTTCTACTAATTCTACGACGTCGTGACACAATCTTTTCAAATTCTCTATAACTTCGTTTACTTTTTCTATAACCGTCGGTATATCTTTAGTATTTTTTTCACTTGATAGAATAGTGGTGGTAATCTTTTGTTTAATTGTTTGATTAAATCTAATAATTTTTCCTCTAAAAATTCATTTTTCTCTACCACGTCGTTTGCTTTATTTTGTGTTAAATTTATATTTAATTCTAACTGTCGAATTTTCTTTTCTACGTAATTTATTCTACTATCATAAAGTCTTTATGTTTGTTTAAGAAAAGCTATTGTTTTATTGTGTATTGTTTGTGATTTTCGTGTGCTAATCTTTTTATTTTGCACAGAATCTCTACTGAATTCTGCTACCGTTATTTTTCGTTCCATTAGAAATAATTTTCAATTTACAGTTAATTCAATTTAAGCTATTTTGTAATTTTTTCTAGCTTCGAAAAAAAATTCCGTTATATTTTATTCTTTGCTTTACTCTAACCTCGCTTTATATACACTTTTATAATTGAAAAATATGCAGAAAGATGTATAAAAAAACATGAATTTTGCGTAAGAAATTTTATATATTTTTATACGCGTGTAGCGCTAAATTTTTTGTTTGGGCGCCAGTGTGATGTCCTACTAACTTATAATTAGGGAATCATTCAGTTTAATCGACTCTATTGAGTCTTTGCTTGCAATTATGCAAGATTTGTAAATGTAAAGCTGTTAACCAGACAAGTCGCTATGCTGTCTGGTGCGGGCTCGAGTGTGTCAGTGTGTAGTGTGTGTGGTTATTTCAAGTGTTAATTAGGAATGAGTTTTATTATGGGTGATGCCCGTTAATACTAAAGACCAAGTGCCTCAGTATGCGGGGCTTTACCGTGTAGGATAAGATAAGGTGTTGCCAGAGTTGTAAATGAGGAAATAGTTTTTCATTTGAAATGGTCAAGCAATTAAAAATACTCGCACCATTTACCATTTACAGAGCAAGTAAATGGTAAATGGTCTGACTAGTTCCCAGTTACAGAACAAGTAACTGGTAAATGGTCTGATCAGTTCCTAGTTACAGAGCAAGTAACTGGTGAATGGTCCGACCATTTCAAATTTCTTATCTAGTAACTACTAACTAGTCCGACCATTTACCAGTTACTCACCAAGTATCTGGTAAATGGTCCGATCATTTACCATTCACTCACCCAGTAACTGGTCAATGATCCAACCATTTCCAGCTACTTACCTAGTAACTATCAACTTGTCCGACCATTTGCCAATTACTTACCCAGTAAATAGTAAATGGTCCAACCATTTACCAGTTACCCATCCGGTAACTGCTAACTGATCGATTCGACCATTTACAAGATTTCCACTCAGTAACTGCCAACTAATTGATTCGGCTAGTTACCCACCCAGTAACTGCGAACTGGTCCAACGATTTCCAGTTCCTCGCCCAGTAACTAGCAAATGGTCCGACTATTTACCAGTTCTTTAATAGTAACTAGTAAATGGTCCGACCATTTACCAGCTATTTGCTCTGTAACTGGGAACTGACCAGACTATTTACCATTTACATGCTCTGTAAATGGTAAATGGTGCGGGTATTTTCAATTACTTAACTATATTAAATGAAAAATCATTTCCTCATTTACAACTCTGCTCGTAATATAACATTATTCAATATGAATATCAGAAGATATATATATATATATATGTGTGTGTGTGTGTATATATATATATATATGACGTGTTGTAGAGGCCGTGTGTGCATGTATGTGTACATGTTCGTACGTGTTTGTACGTGTGTGTACGTGTTTGTACGTGTTTGCTTGTGTTTGTACGAGTGTGCACGTGTTTGTACGTGTTCGTACGTGTATGTACGTGTTTTTACATGTTTGTACGTTAATGTGCGTGTTTGTACGCGTGTGTAAGTGTTTGTACATGTTTGTAAGGGTTTGTACGTGTGTGTACATGTTTGTTCGTGTTTGTACGTGCATATACGTGTTTGTACGTGTTTGTAGGTGCATATACGTGTTTGTACGTGCATATACGTGTTTGTACGTGTTTGTACGGTTATGTACGTGCCTGTACATTAATGTACGTGTTTGTACATGTATATATATATGTGCCCACGTGTTTTACGTGTTCGTAAGTGTTCGTACGTGTGTGTGCGTGTTTTTTCGTGTTTTCACGTGTTCGTAAGTGTGTGTACGTCTTTGTACGTCGTTTGTACGTGCGTGTTGTCGCGCGTGTACCGTGTGTACGTGTTTGCACGTGATTTTACGTGTTCGCACGTGTTTGTTAGTGTGTGTCTGTTTGTTCGTTAATGTACGTGTCTGTACATTAATGTACGTGTTTGTACATTAATGTACGTGTTTGTACATATATATATATATATATATATGTGCCCACGTGTTTTACGTGTTCGTAAGTGTTCGTAGGTGTGTGTGCGTGTTTTTTCGTGTTTGTACGTGTTCGTAAGTGTGTGTACGTCTTTGTACGTGCGTGTTCGCGTGTGTACGTGTTTGTATGTGCGTGCACGCGTGTGTACGTGTTTGCACGTGATTTTACGTGTTCGCACGTGTTTGTTAGTGTGTGTACGTGTTAATATGTGTGTGCACGTGTGTGTACGTGTTTGTACGTATCTGCACGTGTATGTGCGTGTTTGTACGTGTATACGCATCCGGTTAATGGCAACTAGTTAAATTAGTCATTAATTACGTACAGCGTTGTTAATAAGGAAACAGTTTTTCATTTGAAATGGTCAAGTAATTGAGAATACTTGCACCAGTTACCACTTACAGAGCAAGTAACTGGTGAATGGTCTGATCAGTTCCCAGTTAGAGTGCAAGTAACTGGCGAATAGTCCGATCATTTTCCTGTTGCGCACCCTGTTATAGCTTGTGTTGGTCAGCAACAACCGTTGGATTTTTGTTGAAGTAGCTTTAGTGATGGTTATCGTTAAAAACTGGCTATAGAATTGGGGTTCGTAAAATACTGGATTGCAAAAGCTTACAGTTACATACCCAGTAAGTGGTATCTGGTCCGGTCATTCACCAGTTACTAGGCAGGTAACTTGATAAAGGCTGGACCAGTTTTCAGTTGCTGTTTAAGTAACTGCAAACATTTGCAACCCTGACTACCGTTAACGAATTAATGCCTACAAGTGATAAAAATTACAATATACTAGCCCCAGCGGAAAAAATAAAATCAAATGGGAGTATCTTTAAATAAGTGAAAATAACTAAGAATAACTGTAAGCAACTGTTATGAATTCTTAGTTCGAGACAGAAATACCAGATATTTTTAGCTGTTCCTAGTTATTTTTAGTTATTTCCAGTTATTTTCGGTTTAGTTGAATTAATTAGTTTAGATCTCAGGTGAGATGCCATGTGCCGCGAAATTTTATTTTTCCTGATACCCGATCTCGCGTGAGATCTCATGTGCAAAAAAACTAATTTTTCCCGATACCTGATTACCCGATACCCAATCAGAAGGCTTCTTTAGACATATTTAACGCGTGATAAATTTTGTGACTACGGCATGCGCAATCCCGAGAAGCATCTGGAACAAAGCTGATGTATTAGAAAAGTACAAAAAAAGATACTCTTGTGTCTTTTGTGCCAGACGATTGTGAGGACTTTGATAATGACGGATTTTACTCCGTTAAAAATCACCACTGTCAACTTCACTGTAATCTTATACTCTTACTTATTTAACAGAAACGTGACTTACCATTATATCTAAACGAATTTGTTGGTAGATAACTTATTTTAAAGGTTAGTGTTTAGCTTAACATCAAAAGCACTGTGTCAAATATGGAAAATGTGAGTTTTTATGTCATTAATAATATACCATTTTTTAAGAAAAAATGATGTTTTTAATAAACATTAAGTCAACACCTTGGATCATTACCGTGAGTTTTTACGTCGTATGTAATATCTAAACGCATTTTTTGAGGTTAGTTTCCGACATTTGAGCAATATACTGTGGAAAAATGTAACCAAAAACTTATATTATAGGGTATTTTGAGTCGCTGAGTCACTTTGCATTAAAAAATGTCCAACTGCATTCAATTTGTAAAAATATCTTTTACTTGAACTTTTTTTGTATTGTGCTTGATTTGTAAAACAGTTAACAATAAAAGTAACATAGAAATTGAAGTATTTTCAAATTATATTTCATGTACTGATACATTAGAAATTCAATATGTATACATTAATGCGATATTTATGTACGTCGTTGGAAACTGATGTTTATTATACAGCAAAATTTTTAGTAAATAACATAAATAATAATGCAAAAATAGATAAACTTAACTTCCATTTCCAAGTACATTATATTTCATGTGTGGATGGCGTTGAAAAATAAATTAAAATTCAGGCTTTTTTTTACACTGTGCTTAAAGATTTTGCAAAAACGTGAATGTGAAATTTCATTTTTATCCATAGATCTATTAGAATAAACGTTTAATTATGCGAATGTGATACAAGAGCTACCTCAGAATTTTTCTGTGCAAATAATAGCTTTCTATATTAGATTTTATAAAATTAAATATAGTCCACTTTTTCTTGCTTGTTTGCCACGTGAGCTTAATTATTAATAAATTATTTTTAGTAGCACGTGAAGAATTGTGATTTATACTCCATTTAATTCATAATAATTACATAAATATTTTGTTTTCAAAATATATCAATATAGTACATTACGATACGAGTGCGCAACGTAGGTCGTTCCCGCACGAGCGTAGCGAGTGGTTATGATAATAGTTATTTTATTTTATTTATAATCATTTGTAAATTTTATATCTGAGATGGTTTTTTCTTGAGCGCTCGTAAGAAATAGAATCATATAAAATGAACATTCAAGTTAGTATTTTATAATATCTGTTTCTAAAAGGCATTATATTGCTTAGAGTTTTGAATAAGATTCAAATTTAATGAACGTCTTAGATAGAATTATATTTAATAGGATTTCGAAATAGAATTATATTTAACGAACTTTTGAAGTAGAATCCTATTTCATAAAATTTCGAAATAGAATTGTATTGCATTTATTTTTCAAATACAAACCTAAGTAGTTATTGAGGCACCATGGACCGTCAAAATAAACCCCCACTCAACCACTCCAAAGGTTACTGACCATGGGGTCAATGACCTCTGAAAAGATGGTTTGAGGGTATTGTTATGACGGCACATAATGCCCCTCAGACATAGATGAAAAATTTTTTTTTTTAATTCTATTTGAACATTAATAATTCAAGGTCGATGACCTTGAAAATAAAGTAATATACATAGCTGTAAATAGAGTAATATACGCATGCATAAACACACATCCATTGTATACATACACATGCATTCACACATAGCGTACTACAACAAAAAAAACCTTGGTCCAAAGTGCCACATAATAATTACTCACTAGTTGATCACTGTTGGAAGCACATCCCGACCTAGACCCACATTGTAGGACAACCTTTTTGCCCGAAGTTTTGATGCAGACTGATAGTAAAGTCGAATCCGTAACGTTTTGCTTTCTTTTTACTTAATTAGAATAGATATATTATGTACTTTTATTACTACGTATATGTATCTGATAGATAAAGAGAGTGGGGTAAAAGAAAGAAACGTTGCCTCCTGTTGCCAAATGCTTCAGAGAGTAACCAGGATTCAGAGCAGGAGGCGGTGTAGGACGGACGGCGGAAGAACAGAAAAATAAAGGGTTTTAACATCGTTAATTGAATACTCGAGAGTACCTAGGCTTTATTTTTGTCAAAAGACAATTAAAGAAAAGATACAACGACGATCACAAATTATAATCTAAACAAACATAACCTATCTCTATATAAACCAAAGCTAAAATGAATTATGACGCGTCATACGAAAGTAAACTGTTACTTCTTAGTGAATCAAAAATAACAAAAATCAAATAATAACATATTTATATTTGCCACTTATCGGCTGATGGTAAAGAAATTTTAAATAGTAATAATGATATCAAAGATGCTTTAAAAAAGAGACGTTATTCGTCTATGGTAACGGCCCAGGCGGTCGGTTATACAGTGGCGTCCTCTACCTGAAACATAGGTCGTGAGAAAAGAAATCTATTAATACTAAATTATTAATCAAAAAGGAATGTTTGAGTGGTCGGCACTCTTAGAACTTAAATTTACTAATGATATTAATTTATAGACTAATAAAGAAAACGTTAGGTGGACGACACCCTTAATATACTAATATTACAATAGGAACGAATTATTTACAAGTGGGTATACGGTGCCCTTACGGTAATAAAACGAGAAGAGCTCTACTTTATCGGTGGTATATAAAAGTATTATCAAATTTTGGGTGGACGGCACCCTTAATTTTTAATGCGGCGGAGGCGGCGGGAGGAAGCGTATATGCGGTTTACTCGATTGCATTAATCTAAGCCAGCGAGCGCACTCGGCAAAGATTAACTGCAATTCGACTTGCTACTAATGGTTTGATACATTAGAGCGAGTGAGAGAACAAGCTTGTCTTATAAGGAGTGGGAGCCCCTTATAAGAAAGCCAGTACTGTCATCTACTCTCTCTCTAGGCCAGCGAGCAAACTCGGCTAAGAGAGAGGGAGAGCACAGTCCACAATGCTTGCCTTCTTGGCTGAGTCGGTGGTCTTATATGTTCTTGAGCTCGCTGTTCCTCTTGCGGGAGCAGCAAAGGCTGACGTCACTTGGCGGCTGTGTCTGATACTCCCGTG
Source organism: Anastatus disparis (assembly GCA_017163975.1). Classification (NCBI taxonomy): domain Eukaryota; kingdom Metazoa; phylum Arthropoda; class Insecta; order Hymenoptera; family Eupelmidae; genus Anastatus; species Anastatus disparis. The sequence goes on from JAFFSR010000072.1 coordinate 1,633,595, forward strand.
CCTCGCGGGAGATTTGAAACGTGCTTGCTGCACGATTATAAATAATCGTTGCAAATCTTTACCCCTTAATAGCCTAACTCCCTCACCGAAAAATAAAAATATTACATACCATTTTCACACTACGAATAGTAACTTGATAATCTTTGCAGGAAAATATTAATAAGTGTATTTTAAAAAGCATATTTTAAAATAAAGTTAAAATAATCAGAATTAATAAAAAATCACATACCATTCTCAAGCTAAAATTGTTAATCTGACTCTTTTTACAATCAATTTTATGAAAAAGACGTATGTTAGGGAGCTGACGTTATAAAATTTAAAATTTCAACGTAAGAAATCTCTCTCTCCAAGATGTATGTACGGGTGCTGATTTTGTAAAACTTAAAATTTTAGCGTGAGAAATGTCTCTCTCTCTCTCTTTCTTTCTCTCTTTTCCCTATTTTATTATTATAAAATAAATAAAAGTATATGTAAATATATAAGCCTCTCTCTCTTGCTGTAAGTAGCGCCATACGTAATTTTTTTGCTCCTCTTAAAACTTGTCTTAAAACTTCATTTTTTCACATTGCAGAGTGGAATTTTTTGCAGGGAATCGTCCTACTTGGAGTCCGAGAGTGTTGGCCTCATTCATTCACATTTTGTAATTGCATTCTAAACTCTGGACGATTTTCTTGCTGTGGTATTGCAGTCTATCAACACTAACTTGATTTTATTTCTGACGTTGCTGTGGATTTTGCTGCTGCCTGTAAAAATTGCTGTGGGCCTGCGTTGATTATCGAGTGTTGTGTTGGTGCATTATATTGTGTGCAATTGCATTGCAATTCATTTTTATATCTTTAACTGCTTCATAACCTCAATCTTTTTTTGGCGCAACCATATTTTGCAAGAGGGATCTTATTATTTTTTTGGCGTTGGTGGCTCCATCTTTTGGATAACCTATACACCAATTTCATTGTTCTTTTGGATAAAATTTAGTGGTAACAACTTGGAATTTGCTGTATGCCTGCTTCGGTTGCTTAGCGTTATATTAGTGCGGTATATTGTATGCAGATGCATTGCAATTTGTTTTATCTATTATCTGCAAAATAACCTCAATCTTTTTTGGCGCATCTCTTGGATATCCTATATATTAGCATCATTGCCCGTCTAGATAATATCTAGTGGCAACTACTCCAGTTAAGACGCTCCTCCACTATTATCTTCTGCTCTCTAACCACAGTTGCACGAATCTTACTCTATTACAAAGTAAGCTGCTTTTCCATTTACAACAACTAAAACTTAGAAGCAACTCAAAGTGCATTCATTAAGCTGCTTGTCCACTTATAAATATATAATTTGTACCAAATTAAAAATTTAACATTCGCTTTAATGAAGCTGTTTTTTTAAATTTTGGTTGTCATTATGTCAAATCAATGTCATTACTGTGTTAAAAACTTTTCTGCTGCATCCAAACGTCAGCTTTGTGGTCGCTGTGGGAAGTCTTATCACAGCTCTTGCACTAAACTGTTCATAGTCAGAGATAATAATAACCAACAAATCAAGGTATGTAACTTTTGCATAGCAGCTGCAAATCCTGATTGCAATCGATCACATTCTAATTCTGTAAGTGATGTCTCAGCTTCTCCGTCGATTTCGCGTACTCCAACTCCGACACTACCGACGCTAATAAACTTTTGCCTTCTATATTAAAGAATATGGAGAAATTAGGTAAGCTAGATGCTATGGATACCAAAATTAACAATATTGGCACTTAACTGTCAACACTGCATGGAAGATTCACAAATTTGGAGACTCAAGTGGAGGGTATTGATGTGGTATGTGAGAAGCGTTGTGGAGCAGCTGAGGCAAGACTCGACCATAAACCATAAACCCATAAACCATAAACCCATGAACCATTAACCATAAACAATGAACCAATAAACCATAAACCCATTAACCATTAACCATGAACAATGAACCTATAAACCATAAACCCATAAACCATAAACCTATAAACCCATAAACCAGGAACCCATTAACCATAAACCATAAACCATGAACCCATAAACTATAAACTATAAACCTATAAACTATAAACTCATAAGCCCGTTTCATCCATTAACCATGAGGCCAAAAACCATTAATCCATAAACCAGGAACTCATAAACCATAAACCCATAAACTATAAACCCATAGACCATAAACCCATTAAGCATAAACCCATAAACCATAAACCCATAAACTATTAACCACAAATTATAAACCTATAAACCATAAGCCTATAAAACATAAACCCATAAGCCCATAAACCATTAACCCATAAACCGTAAACCCATAAACCAATATGCCAGAAACCCATAGTTCTTAAATCCATAAACCTGTAAACTACAAACCCATAAACCATAAACCCATAGATTATAAACCCATGAACCATAAACCATAAACAATAAACCTATAAACCATAAACCCATAAACCATAAACCTATAAACCCATAAACCATAAACCCATTAACCATAAACCAAATAACCATAAACCCATAAACCAAAAACCCATAAACCATAAACCATAAACCATAAACCTATAAACCATAAACTTATAAACCATGAACTTATTAACCATGAACCCGTAAACCATGAACTCATGAACCATTATCCATAAACCGATATCTATAAATCATAAACCTATAAACCATAAGCCCATAAACCATAAACCCATATACCAAAAACTTATAGACCATAAATCCATAAACCGGTAAACTACAAACCCATAAACCTTGAACCCATAAACCATAAACCTTTAACCATCAACCATAAATCTATAAACTATAAACCCATAAACTATAAATGCATAGTCCATAAACTCATAAGGCATAAACCCATAAACCATAAACCCATAGACTATGAACCCATGAACCATGAACCCATAAACTATAAACCCATAAACCATAAACCATTAACCATCAACACCTAAACTATAAACCCATAAACCATAAACCATAAACCTATAAACCATAAACTCATAAATCATGAACCCTTAAACCATCAACTCATCAATTATAAACGCATAAATCATGAATTTATGAATTATCAACATATAATCCATAAACCCATAAACTATGAACCCATGAACCATGAACCTATAAACTATAAAACCATTAACTCATAAATCATATACCCATAAACCATCAACTCATCAATCATAAACGCATAAACTATAAACTTATAAACCATCAACATTTAAACTATAAACCGATAGACCATAAACCCATGAACCATGAACAGATAAACTATGAACCCATAAACAACAAACCCATGAACTATTAACCTATAAACTATAAAATCACAAATCATAAACTCATGAACCATAAACCCATAAACCATAAATCCATAAACCACAAACCGATGAACCATGAACCATAAACCTATAAACCATAAACCCATAAGCTATAAACCCATAGACCATGAACCCATAAACCATAAACCCATATATTATGAACCCATAGACCATAAACCCATAAACCTGTTAACCACAAACCCATATACCTTGAACCCATAGACCATGAACCATAAACTATTAACCATAAATTTATAAACCATAAACCCATAAACCGTAAACCCATAAACCATGAACCCATAAACCATAAACGCATAAACCATAATCTCATAAACCATGAACCTATAAACAAGACACCCATGGACCATAAACCCATGAACCATAAGCCCATACACTTCAAACCTATGAGCCATAAACTCATAAACTATTGACCTATAAACTATAAACTCGCAAACCATAAACCCATGAACCATGAACCCATAAACCATAAACCCATGAACCATAAACCATAAACAATGAACCTATAAACCATAAATTCATAAACCATGAACCTATCAACCCATAAACCATAAACCCATTAACCATAAACCCATAAACCATAAAACCATAAACCATGAACCATAAACCATAAACCTATATACCATAAACTCATGAACCATAGACCCATAAACTATAAACCCATAGACCATAAACCCATAAACCATAAACCCATAAACTATAAGCCCATAAACCATAAACCCATAAACTATTAACCAATGAACCATAAACTCATAGACTATAAACCCATGAACCATGAACCCATAAACTATAAACCCATAAACCATTAACCTATAAACTATTCACCTATGAACTATAAACTTACTAACCATAAACCCATAAACCATAAACCCATAAACCATAGACCGATAAACCATAAACCTATGAACCATAAACCCAGAAAGCATGAACCCATAAACGATTAACCTTTACACTATAAACTCACAAACCATGAACCCATAAACCATAAACCCATAAACCATAAACCATAAATTATAAACCTATAAACCATACACCCATAAATCATAATTTTATTTACACTATACCAGAGACTTTAAATCCTTGAACCATAAGCCCGTTTAATCCATTAACCATAAGGCCATAAACCATAAACCCATAAACCAGGAACCCATAAACCATAAACCAATAAACCATTAACCTATGAACTATTAACCTATGAACTATAAACTTACGGACTATAAACTCATAAACCATAAACCCATAAACCATAAACTCATAAACCATAAACCTATGAACCATAAACCCATAATCCATAAACCCATAAACGATTAACCTTTAAACTATAAACTCACAAACCATAAACCCATAAACCTTAAACCCATAAATCATAAACCATAAACCATAAATTATAAACCTATAAACTATACACCCATGAATCATAATTTTATTTACACTATACCAGAGACTTTAAATCCATGAACCATAAGCCCGTTTCATCCATTAACCATAAGGCCATAAACCATAAATCCATAAACCAGGAACTCATAAACCATAAACCCATAAACTATAAACCCATAGACCATAAACCCATTAAGCATAAACCCATAAACCATGAACCCATGAACTATTAACCACAAATTATAAACCTATAAACCATAAGCCTATAAAACATAAACCCATAAGCCCATAAATCATTAACCCATAAACCATAAACCAAATAACCATGAACCCATAAACCATAAACCATAAACCATAAACATATAAACCATAAACTTATAAACCATAAACTTATTAACCATAAACCCGTAAACCATGAACTCATGAACCATTATCCATAAACCATTATCTATAAACCATAAACCTATAAACCATAAGCCCATAAACCATAAACACATAAGCCCATAAACACATAAGCCCATAAACCATGAACCCATAAGCCCATAAACCGTAAACCGTAAACCCATAAACCACAAACCCATATACCAAAAACCCATAGGCCATAAACCCATAAACCTGTAAACTACAAACCCATAAACCTTGAACCCATAAACCATAAACCTTTAACTATCAACCATAAATCTATAAACTATAAACCCATAAACTATAAATGCATAGTCCATAAACTCATAAGGCATAAACCCATAGACCATAAACCCATAGACTATAAACCCATGAACTATGAACCCATAAACTATAAACCCATAAACCATAAACCATCAACCATCAACACCTAAACTATAAACCCATAGACTATAAACCCATGAACCATAAAGCCATAAACTATAAACCCATAAACCATAACCCCATAAACCATGAACTCATAAACCATAAACCCATAAACCACAAACCCATTAACCATAAACTTATAAACCATATATCAATAACCATAAACAATAAACCATAAACCTATAAACCATAAACTATAAACCCATAAATCATAATTCCATAAACACTAAACCATAAACCATAAATCCATGAGCTATAAGCCTGTTTAACCTATAAACGATAAGGCTCTAAACTATAAACCCATAAACCAGAAACTTATAAAACATAAGCACATGCACCATAAACCTATGAACCATAATCGAGAAACCCATTAACCAATAAACGAGTATCCATAAATCATAATTTTATAAATCATAAACTATCAACTCATAAACTCATGAATCATAGACCATAAAACCATAAATCATGAGCCCATAAACCATAAGTTTATAAACTATAACACCATAAACCATAAACCCTTCAAATCCATAAACTATAAACCCATAAACCATAAACTTATAAACTAGAAACTCATTGAACATAAGCACATAAAATATAAACCTATGAACCATAATTGATGGACCCATGAACCCATATATAATAAACCATAAACCATAGACCCATAAAACATAAATTAATAAACTATAAACCTATAGACCATGAACCCATAATCCATAAACCCAGATACTATAAACAATAAACCCATCAACCCGTAAACAAATAATCCAACGAACCATAAACCTATAAACCATAAATCCATAAACCATAAAACCATAAAGTACAAACCCATAAACCATAAACCCATAAACCAGAAACCATAAACCTATAAACCATAAGCCGATCAACTATAAACCTATAAACCAATAAACCATAAACCATAAACTTATAAACCATAACCCCATAAACCATGAACTCATAAACCATAAACCCATAAACCATAAACCCATTAACCATAAACTTATAAACCATATATTATAAACCATAAACAATAAACCATAAACCTATAAACCATAAACTATAAACCCATAAATCATAATCCCATAAACACTAAACCATAAACCATAAATCCATAAGCCATAAGCCCGTTTAACCCATAAACCATAAGGCTATAAACCATAAACCCATAAACCAGAAACTTATAAAACATAAGCACATGCACCATAAACCTATGAACCATAATCGAAAAACCCATTAACCCATAAACCATCAACCCATAAACCATAGATGCATAAACCATAACCTCATAAACCATAAACCTATAAACCATAAACCCATAGACCATAAACCCATGAACCATTAACCCATAAACCATAAATCCATAGACTATTAACCCATAAACCATAAACCCATGAAGCCATAAACCATAAACCTATTAACTATAAACCCATAGACCATAAACCCATGAACCATGAACTATTAACCTATAATCTATAAACTCACAAACCATAAACCATAAACCATAAACCATAAACCATAAACCCATATACCATAAACACATAGACCATAAACCGATAAACTATTAACCTATAAACGATAGACTCACAAACCATGTACTCATAAACCATGAACCCATGAGCCCATAAACCATAAACCCATAAAGCGTAAACCCATGAACCATAAACCCATATACCAAAAACCCATGAACCATGAACCCGTAAACTATGAACCTATAAACCATCAACCCATAAACTATCAACCTATGAACTATTAACTCACAAACTAGAAACCCATATACCATGAACCCATAAACTAAAAAACCCATGAACCATGAACCATAAACCATAAACCTATAATTCATAAACCATAAAGCATAAACCTATAAACCGATACCTTTAAATAATAATTTCATTTACACTGAACCGGAGACTATAAATCCATAAACCATAAGCCCGTCTAATTCATAAACCATAAAGCCATAAACCATAAACCCATAAACCAGAAACTCATAAACCATAAACCCATGAACCATCAACTCATCAATCATAAACGCATGAACCATATACTCATAAATCATAAACTTATGAAGCATAAACCCATAAACCATCGACCCATGAACCATGAACCCATAAACTATAAACCCATAAACCATAAACCATAAACCTATATACCATAAACTCATAAATCATAAACCCTTAAACCATCAACCCATCAATTATGAACGCATGACCAATAAACTCATGAACTATCAACATATAAACTATAAACCCATAGACCATGAACTTATGAACCATGAACTGATAAACTATAAGCCCATAAACCACAAATACATAAACTATTAACCTATAAGCTATAAACTCATAAACCACAAACCCATAAACTATTAACCTATAAACTATAAACTTACGAACCATAAACTCATAAACCATGAAACCATAAATCATAAACTCATTAACTATGAACCCATAAACTATAAACCCATAAACCATAAACCCATAGACAATAAACCCATTGACCTGTAAACCACAAACCAATAAACTTTAAACACATAAACCATAAACTATAAACCATAAACCTATAAACCATAAACTCATAAGCTACAAACCCATAAACTATCAACCCATAAACCATTAACCCATAGACCATAAACCCATGAACCATGAACCTATAAACTATGAACCATTAACCTATAAACTATTTACCTATGAACTATAAACTTACGAACCATAAACCCATAAACCATAAACCCATAAACTATGAACCCATAAACCATAAACCTATAAACCATAAATCCATAAACTATAACCCCATTAACCATAAACCCATAGACCACGATCCCATAGAACATAAACCCATAAGCCCATAAACCTATAAACCGTAAACCCATAGATCATAAACGCATGAACCATAAACCTATAAACCATAAACTCATAAACCCATGAACCATAAACCCATAAAGCATAAACCCATAAACCATAAACCTATATACTATAAACCTATAGACCATGAACCCATGAACCTGTAAACCACAAACCTATGAACCTTAAACCTGTAAACTATAAACTCCTATACCATAAACCACAAACCTAAGAACCATAAACTCCTGAATCATAAACCCATGAACCATCAACTCATTAATCATAAACGCATGAACCATAAACTAATGAATCATAAACTCATAAAATATAAACCCATAAACTATCGACCCATAAAACATAAAGGCATAAACCATAAACTCATAAAGCATAAACCCATAAACCATAAACCCATAGACTATGAACCCATGAACCATGAACCCATAAACTATAAACCCATAAACCATAAACCATAAACCTATAAACCATAAACTCATAAATCATAAACCCTTAAACCATCAACTCATCAATTATAAATTCATAAACCATGAACTTATAAATTATCAACATATAATCCATAAACCCATAGACTATGAACCCATGAACCATGAACCTATAAACTATAAAACCATTAACTCATAAATCATATACCCATAAACCATAGACTCATCAATCATAAACGCATAAACCATAAACTCATAAACCATCAACATATAAACTATAAACCGATAGACCATAAACCCATTAACCAAGAACGGATGAACTATAAACCCATAAACAACAAACCCATGAACTATTAACCTATAAACTATAAACTCACAAATCATAAACTCATGAACCATAAACCCATAAACCATAAACACATAAACCATAAACCGATAAACCATGAACCATAAACCTATAAACCATAAACCCATAAGCTATAAACCCATAAACCATGAACCCATAAACCATAAACCCATATATTATGAACCCATGGACCATAAACCCATAAACCTGTTAACCACAAACCCATATACCTTGAACCCATAAACCATGAACCATATACTATAAACCATAAGGCTATAAACCATAAACGCATAAAGCATAAACCGATAAACCCATGAACCATAAACCATAAACAATGAACCTATAAACCATAAACCCATAAACCATAAACCTATAAACCCATGAACCGAAAACCCATTAACCGTAAACCCATAAACCATAAACCCATAAACCATAAACCATAAACCTATAAACTATAAACGCATAAACCATAAACCTATAAACTATAAACTCATAAACCATAAACCCATAAACTATAAACCTATAAACCATAAACCCATAAACCATAAACCTATAAACCCATGAACCAAAAACCCATTAACCGTAAACCCATAAGCAATGAACCCATAAACCATAAACCATAAACCTATAAACTAAAAACTCATAAACCATAAACCTATAAACTATAAAACTCATAAACCATAAACCCATGAACCATAAACCTATAAGCCCATAAACCATAAACCATAAACCATAAACCCATGAACCGTAAACCAATAAACCATGAACCCATAAACTATTTACCCATAAACCATAAATCCATAGACTATTAAGCCATAAACCATTAACCTATAAAGCCATAAACCATAAACCTATTAACTATAAACCCATAGACCATAAACCCATGAACCATGAACTATTAACCTATAAACTATAAACTCACAAACCATAAACCATAAACCATAAACAATCAACCCATATATCATAAACCCATAGTCCATAAACCCATAAACTATCAACCTATAAACGATAGACTCACAAACCATGTACCCATAAACCATGAACCCATGAGCCCATAAACCATAAACCCATAAAGCTTAAACCCATGAACCATAAACCCATATACCAAAAACCCATGAACCATGAACCCGTAAACTATGAACCTATAAACCATAAACCCATAAACTATCGACCTATAAACTATTAACTCACAAACTATAAACCCATATACCATAAACCCATAAACTAAAAAACCCATGAACCATGAAGCATAAACCATGAACCTATAAACCATAAGCCATAAAGCATAAACCTATAAACCGATACCTTTAAGTAATAATTTCATTTACACTAAACCAAAGACTATAAATCCATAAACCATAAGCCCGTCTAATCCATAAACCATAAGGCCATAAATTATAAACCCATAAACCAGAAACTCATAAGCCATAAACCCATAAACTATAAACTCATAGACCCATGAAACATGAACGCATAAACTATAAACTCATAAGGCATGAACCCATAAACCATAAAACCATAGACCATGAACCCATGAACCATGAACTGATAAACTATAATCCCATAAACCACAAACACATGAACCATTAACCTATAAGCTATAAACTCATAAACCACAAACCCATAAACTATTAACCTATAAACTATAAACTCACAAACCATAAACTCAAAACTATGAACCCATAAATCATAAACCCAGTAACTATGAACCCATAAACTATAAACCCATAAACCATAAACCCATAGACCATAAACCCATTGACCTGTAAACAACAAACCAATAAACCTTAAACACATAAACCATAAACTATAAACCATAAACCTATAAACCATAAACTCATAAGCCATAAACCCATGAACTATTAACCCATAAACCATAAACCTATAGACCATAAACCCATGAACCACGAACCCATAAACTATGAGCCATTAGCCTATAAACTATGTACCTATGAACTATAAACTTACGAATCATAAACCCATAAACCATAAACCCATAAACTATGAACCCATAAACCATAAACCTATAAACCACTAGCCCATAAACCATAAACCCATAGACCACGATCCCATAGAACATAAACCCATGAGCCCATATACCTATGAACCCTAAACCCATAGATCATAAACGCATAAACCACAAACCTATAAACCATAAACTCATAAATCCATGAACCATGAACCCATAAAGCATAAACCCATTAACCATAAACCTATATACTATAAACCCATAGACCATAAACCCATGAACCTGTAAACCACAAACCTATAAACCTTAAACCTGTAAACTATAAACTCCTAAACCATAAACCATAAACCTAAGAACCATAAACTCCTGAATCATAAACTCATGAACCATCAACTCATTGATCATAAACGCATGAACCATAAACTAATAAATCATAAACTCATAAAGCATAAACCCATAAACTATCGACCCATAAAACATAAAGGCATAAACCATAAACTCATAAAGCATAAACCCATAAACCATAAACCCATAGACTATGAACCCATGAACCATGAACCCATAAACTATAAACCTATAAACCATAAACTCATAAATCATAAACCCTTAAACCATCAACTCATCAATTATAAACGCATAAATCATGAACTCATGAATTATCAACATATAATCCATAAACCCATAGACTATGAACCCATGAACCATGAACCTATAAACTATAAAACCATTAACTCATGAATCATATACCCATAAACCATCAACTCATCTATCATAAACGCATAAACCATAAACTCATAAACCATCAACATATAAACTATAAACCGATGGACCATAGACCCATGAACCATGAACGGATGAACTATAAACCCATAAACAACAAACCCATGAACTATTAACCTATAAACTATAAAATCACAAATCATAAACTCATGAACCATAAACCCATAAACCATAAACCCATAAGCTATAAACCCATAGACCATTAACCCATAAACCATAATCCCATATATTATGAACCCATAGACCATAAACCCATAAACCTGTTAACCACAAACCCATATACCTTGAACCCATAGACCATGAACCATATACTATAAGCCATAAGGCTATAAACCATAAACGCATAAACCATAAACCGATAAACCCATGAACCATTAACCCTAAACAATGAACCTATAAACCATAAACCCATAAATCATAAACCCATAAACCACAAACCGATAAACCATGAACCATAAACCTATAAACCATAAACCCATAAGCTATAAACCCATAAACCATCATCCCATAAACCATAAACGCATAAACCATAAACTCATAAACCATGAAACTATAAACCAGACACCCATGGACCATAAACCATAAACAATAAACCTATAAACCATAAATTCATAAACCATGAACCTATCAACCCATAAACCATAAACTCATGAACCATAAACCCATAAACCATAAACACATAAACCATAAACCGATAAACCATGAACCATAAACCTATAAACCATAAACCCATATACCTTGAACCCATAGACCATGAACCATATACTATAAACCATAAGGCTATAAACCATAAACGCATAAACCATAAACCGATAAACCCATGAACCATAAACCCTAAACAATGAACCTATAAACCATAAACCCATAAACCATAAACCTATAAACCCATGAACCAAAAACCCATTAACCGTAAACCCATAAACAATAAACCCATAAACCATAAACCATAAACCTATAAACTATAAACGCATAAACCATAAACCTATAAACTATAAACTCATAAACCATAAACCATAAACCCATAAACTATAAACCTATAAACCATAAACCCATAAACCATAAACCTATAAACCCATGAACCAAAAACCCATTAACCGTAAACCCATAAACCATAAACCCATAAACCATAAACCATAAACCTTTAAACAATAAACTCATAAACCATAAACCTATAAACTATAAACTCATAAACCATAAACCCATAAACTATAAACCTATAAACCATAAACCCATAAACTATTAACCTATGAACTATAAACTCACAAACCATAAACCCATAAACCATAAACCCATAAGCCCATAAACCATAAACCATAAACCCATAAACCGTAAACCCATAAACCATAAACCCATAAACCATTAACCCATAAACCATAAATCCATAGACTATTAACCCATAAACCATAAACCCATAAAGCCATAAACCATAAACCTATTAACTATAAACCCATAGACCATAAACCCATGAACCATGAACTATTAACCTATAAACTATAAACTCACAAACCATAAACCATAAACCATAAACAATAAACCCATATACCATAAACCTATAGTCCATGAACCCATAAACTATAAACCTATAAACGATAGACTCACAAACCATGTACCCATAAACCATGAACCCATGAGCCCATAAACCATAAACCCATAAAGCTTAAACCCATGAACCATAAACCCATATACCAAAAACCCATGAACCATGAACCCGTAAACTATCAACCTATAAACCATAAACCCATAAACTATCAACCTATAAACTATTAACTCACAAACTATAAACCCATATACCATAAACCCATAAAATAAAAAACCCATGAACCATGAACCATAAACCATGAACCTATGAACCATAAACCATAAAGCATAAACCTATAAACCGATACCTTTTAATAATAATTTTATTTACACTAAACCAGAGACTATAAATCCATAAACCATAAGCTCGTCTAATCCATAAACCATAAGGCCATAAACCATAAACCCATAAACCAGAAACTCATAAACCATAAACCCATAAACTATAAACTCATAGACCATAATCCTATAAACCATAAACCCGTAAACCCATAAATCGTCAACCCATTTACCATGAACCCATGAACCATGAACCCATAACCCATAAACTCATGAAATATAAACCCATGAATCATATTCCCATTAACTATAAACCCATAAACTATAAACCTCAGAACCATAAACTCCTAAATCATAAACCCATGAACCATCAACTCATTAATTATAAACGCATGAACCATAAACTTATAAATCATAAACTTATGGAGCATAAACCTATAAACCATTGACCCATGAAACATGAACGCATAAACCATAAACTCATAAAGCATGAACCCATAAACCATAAACCCATAGAATATGAACCCATGAACCATGAACTGATAAACTATAATCCCATAAACCACAAACACATGAACTATTAACCTACAAGCTATAAACTCATAAACCACAAACCCATAAACTATTAACCTATAAACTATAAACTCACAAACCATAAACTCATAAACCATGGACCCATAAATCATAAACCCATTAACTATGAACCCATAAACTATAAACCCATATACCATAAACCCATAGACCATAAACCCATTGACCTGTTAACCACAAACCCATATACCTTGAACTCATAGACCATGAACCATAAACTATAAACCATAAATCTATAAACCATAAACCCATGAACCGTAAACTCATAAACCATCAACCCATGAACCATAAACGCATAAACCATAAACTCATAAACCATGAACCTATAAACCAGACACCCATGGACCATAGACCCATGAACCATAAGCCCATACACTATAAACCTATAAGCCATAAACTCATAAACTATTGACCTATAAACTATAAACTCGCAAACCATAAACGCATGAACTATGAACCCATAAACCATAAACCCATGGACCATAAACCATAAACAATGAACCTATAAACCATAAATTCATAAACCATGAACCTATCAACCCATAAACCATAAACCCATTAACCATAAACCCATAAACCATAAAACCATAAACCATGAACCATAAACCATAAACCTATAAACCATAAACTCATGAACCATAGACCCATAAACTATAAACCCATAGACCATAAACCCATAAACTATAAGCCCATAAACCATAAACCCATAAACTATTAACCTATAAACCATGAACTCATAGACTATAAACCCATGAACCATGAACCCATAAACTATAAACCCATAAACCATTAACCTATAAACTATTAAGCTATGAACTATAAACTTACTAGCCATAAACCCATGAACCATAAACCCATAAACCATAAACCCATAAACCATAAACCCATAAACCATAAACCTATGAACCATAAACCCATAAACCATGAACCCATAAACGATTAACCTTTAAACTATAAACTCACAAACCATAAACCCATAAACCATAAACCCATAAACCATAAACCATAAACCATAAATTATAAACCTATAAACCATACACCCATAAATCATAATTTTATTTACACTATACCAGAGACTTTAAATCCTTGAACCATAAGCCCGTTTAATCCATTAACCATAAGGCCATAAACCATAAACCCATAAACCAGGAACCCATAAACCATAAACCCATAAACTATTAACCGATAAACCATAAACTCATAGACTATAAACCCATGAACCATGAACCCATAAACTATCAACCCATAAACCATTAACCTATAAACTATTAATCTATGAACTATAAACTTACGAACTATAAACCCATAAACCATAAACCCATAAACCATAAACTCATAAACCATAAACCTATGAACCATGAACTCATAATCCATAAACCCATAAACGATTAACCTTTAAACTATAAACTCACAAACCATAAACCCATAAACCATAAACCCATAAACCATAAGGGGTCGTACCCAAATGCCGTTGACAATTTTTTCGATATTTCGACCCCCCGGTCCCCTTTCCGTGACATGTGTAAACTATCAAAGTACCCTTCCCCCCCTGGAACGTAAACTAACTTTTTTATTTTTCATTAAACTTTTAAAAAAAGATTCAATTATATTAATTACTTTTTAAATATAGAACATATTTTTATGTTTTTTATTTTATTCAAATAGCATTTTCACAAAACAACAGAATTATAAACATTGCATATAATAAATATTTATAAGATATTAAATATATTAATCGTCGATAAACTTTTTCACTTCAATTTTATCGAAAAAGATCATAAAACTATGAACCTTTCAAAATACGTTATAAAAATAAAACACAATTCAACAGGCACAAATATAAATGCTGCAATCGGCTTGAAAATTTTTCGTTTGTTTTGACAGCTCACTTGCTAAAAGAAACGGCTTATGCTTTGCACTGTATGGCAGCGCCCGCGTAGATGTAAAAGAAAGTAATATACTGTGTGTTAGTGGACAGACTGCGGAACTACTTGACTTTGCAGTTTTCGGATGAAAAATCTGCTCCAAATTGCTAATATTATGCAATGATCTTTTTGATAAAAAAAACTGCCAACGTAGAAGTAAATAACTAACCCCCCCTCCCACAGCGTTACTTTAAGTAGATTTTGATCGACCCCTCCCCCCTAAAAACTGTCAACGGCATTTGGGTACGACCCCTAAACGATAAATTATAAATTATAAACCTATAAACCATACACCCATGAATCATAATTTTATTTACACTATACCAGAGACTTTAAATACATGAACCATAAGCCCGTTTAATCCATTAACCATAAGGCCATAAACCATAAATCCATAAACCAGGAACTCGTAAACCATAAACCCATAAACTATAAAATCATAGACCATAAACCCATTAAGCATAAACCCATAAACCATGAACCCATAAACTATTAACCACAAATTATAAACCTATAAACCATAAGCCTATAAAACATAAACCCATAAGCCCATAAACCATTAACCCATAAACCGTAAACCCATAAACCCATATACCAAAAACCCATAGTTCTTAAATCCATAAACCTGTAAACCACAAACCCATAAACCTTAAACCCAAAGACCATAAACCATAAACCATAAACCATAAATCTATAAACCATAAACCCATAAACCAAAAACCCATAAACCATCAACCCATATACCATAAACGCATAAACCATAAACTCATAAACCATAAACCCATAAACCATAAACCCATGGACCATAAACCCATAAACCCATACACTATAAACCTACAAACCATAGACCCATAAACAATTGACCTATAAACTATAAACTCACAAACCATAGACCCATAAACCATAAACCCATGGACCATAAACCCATACACTATAAACCTACAAACCATAGACCCATAAACTATTGACCTATAAACTATAAACTCACAAACCATAGACCCATAAACCATAAACCCATAGACCATAAACCCATGAACCATAAACCATAAACAATAAACCTATAAACCATAAACCCATGAACCATAAACCTATAAACCCATAAACCATAAACCCATGAGCCATAAACCAAATAACCATAAACCCATAAACCAAAAACCCATAAACCATAAACCATAAACCATAAACCTATAAACCATAAACTTATAAACCATAAACTTATTAACCATAAACCCGTAAACCATAAACTCATGAACCATTATCCATAAACCATTATCTATAAACCATTAACCTATAAACCATAAGCCCATAAACCATAAACCCATAAGCCCATAAACCATAAACCCATAAGCCCATAAACCATAAACCGTAAACCCATAAACCACAAACCCATATACCAAAAACCCATAGACCATAAACTCATAAACCTGTAAACTACAAACCCATAAACCTTGAACCCATAAACCATAAACCTTTAACCATCAACCATAAATCTATAAACTATAAACCCATAAACTATAAATGCATAGTCCATAAACTCATAAGGCATAAACCCATAAACCATAAACCTATAGACTATAAACCCATGAACTATGAACCCATAAACTATAAACCCATAAACCATAAACCATCGACCATCAACACCTAAACTATAAACCCATAGACCATAAACTAATGAACTATAAAGCCATAAACTATAAACCCATAAACCATAACTCCATAAACCATGAACTCATAAACCACGAACCCATAAACTATAAACCCATTAACCATAAACTTATAAACCATATATCATAAACCATAAACAATAAACCATAAACCTATAAACCATAAACTATAAACCCATAAATCATAATTCCATAAACACTAAACCATAAACCATAAATCCATGAGCCATAAGCCTGTTTAACCCATAAACCATAAGGCTTTAAACCATAAACCCATAAACCAGAAACTTATAAAACATAAGCACATGCACCATAAACCTATGAACCATAATCGAGAAACCCATTAACCCATAAACGAGTATCCATAAATCATAATTTTATAAACCATAAACTATAAACTCATAAACTCATAAATCATAGACCATAAAACCATAAATCATGAGCCTATAAACCATAAGTTTATAAACTATAACACCATAAACCATAAACCCTTCTAATCCATAAACTATGAACCCATAAACTATAAACCCATAAGCTAGAAACTCATTAAACATAAGCACATGAAATATAAACCTATGAACCATAATCGATGGACTCATAAACCCATATATAATAAACCATAAACCATAGACCCATAAAACATAAATTAATAAACTATAAACCTATAGACCATGAACCCATAATCCATAAACCCAGATACTATAAACAATAAACCCATCAACCCGTAAACATATAATCCAACGAACCATAAACCTATAAACCATAAATCCATAAACCATAAAACCATAAAGTACAAACCCATAAACCATAAACCCATAGACCTGTAAACCACTAACCATAAACCTTAAACCCATAAACCATAAACCATAAACCATAAACCATATACCTATAAACCATAAACTTATAAATTATAAACCCATAAACCATCAACCCATAGACCATAAACGCATAAACCATCAACGCATAAACCATAAACCCATCAACCATGAACCCATAGACCTTAATCTCATGAAACATGAACATATAAACTATAAACCCTGTAACGTTTGGCTTTTCTGGCGGTTGCCGTAGACAACTCGTAGGCGTCGGTGGCATCAGACTTTTACTTTTACCTGAGGGTTGATGCTGGAAGATGGTCGGTCGGAGGTTCGAATAAGCCAAAGTTCAAACTTATAAACTAAATTGAATTTACTGAATTTAATAAAAATAAAAATGAGTTCCAGAATGAAAAGTTTAAAGAAATGTATAAAAATTTAACTGTAATTAATATTGAAGGAAAGAGGAATTTACTATTGAGTTTAAATAATAATTAAATTGATGAAATAACAAATCTTAAACTAAAGCGGTAAATGACGGGGCGGATTTACAGGACGGGTTTAGCGGAACTGGTAAATGAGCATGAGTCGTGCGTTTCATATTTTTCACAATAAATATTCTTTGCATTTATTGAGTTGATCTTAAACTAATACAAGGTTGATCGATTAAATGATAATCTCGGAAAAATTGGCCGGAAACGGCGGTACGCAAAAGTATGAATAATCAAGATAACACAAAAATTAAATTATATCTTTTAGGCGGTCGGTATTAGTTTTACCGGTAATGCAGTTTAACAAAATTATACTTAACAATAAATTCCGAACGGTATCGGTTACAAACTAAAAGGAAAGATATACTATTTACAGGTTACGAGATATAATTGATCTCTTTCTGGCGGTCGGTATTTATTTTTACCGATGGCGCGGTTTTTAACAATCTTATTATTAATAAATTCCGAACGGTATCGGTTACAAACTAGCGTAAAAGGAAAATAATAAACTATTTACAGGCTACAATATTATCGACGGTTAGCGCGGTTGTAATCTACTTTACCGGCGGCGGATAATATGAGCGGTGTCTCCGTGACATTCGGTACAGGCATAAGGTACAGGCTGGGGTCAGAGGGAGACAGGAAAGGTTACCTCCAAGTCTTAACGTAGACATGGAGGGGAGGTACTAGTCGTGCGTACTCGCATCGACTAGCGGAGGACCTACCTCGACCGCGAAGGTGGTGGTAGTTGTCAGGAATCAGTGTCGGGCAACCCCACCCTTACACTGACGGAGAGGTTGGAGGCTAACGTAGGGCAATCCCACCCTTACGTAGCTTAAGACAGGAATACGGTTAAAGGTAACTCCCACTGTGTCGAGCAACCCCACTCTTACACAATGGAAGGGGAGACGAGTCCAAAGGCTGGCTCGGCGGCTTGCTTATATATGCTATGGAGCTCGCTATTCCCGTTACGGGAGTAGCGCCTCGTAGCGGCTAAGTATATGAACTATGTCTAGCGCGATTTTTGAATCGTCGCACACCCCTCCTACTTAGGAGAGCGGAGTATACTACGCGATTAAACGCATCCTAGAACTAAGTAAACTTAATCAAAAATATTTTATAATTTAAGGATAGAAACAAGAGACTTAGAAAGAATGATTAAATTTACTTTTACAATAATATAACTAACTTAATCATAGTCGCAGGAAGCGGTAAAAATTAAATCAAGGTAGCTCGGTTCGCAAAACAAAAAAAAATTAAATTACGAAAAAAAAACTTATTTATAATTACTACGGTGCGTAAAAAAAAAAAATCTAATTTAACGCGGGTAAACGATGATAATACTCTTACGTAGGGTGCTGGTTTTTCTGCTGCAGATGTAGATATTATCGTTGGCGGCTGACGGTTGATGTTGTTCTTTGAGTGGCTGGTCAAGATGTTATTGCAGCATCGGTGGCCATTATGCTTAGACCAGTGTCGTCCACTTCGCAATATCCGGAGATGTTTAAAAATATATAGCCCATGTAGGCTGTGCGTCGCCGCGCAACAATACAACAACTGAGAAGAAAAAGGTCAAGTGGAACTTTGCAGGCAATATTTTAGATCCTGAGTCCCTTCTTTTCTAAGGTGAATGTATCGTGCCTTAGCGGTACCATGGCGGTTGCCTTTTGGTAAGTCGAGCGGTGTCTCGACCTTAGTTTTTATCGGCTGGACCCAAAAACGTGTGAGAGTATAGGTATCATCGGAGCTGGTCAGCACTTCATTAATAGCTGAAACAGAAAAGAAAAACAAAACAAGAAAGAAAAAAAACGCGACTCATTTACCAGTTTTACAATGATGTTTGTTCGAGCGCCAGCAACTTTAGTTGCGAAAATTTTGACGGAGCGGTTATCAGGTCGTGTTAAGAGAAATCTTATGGCGGTAAGGAGAAAAATCCTTCTGGTTTACGGTCACCGGTCGCTGGTTTTCAGAGAATACGGTTACTCTCGGATTTTCGGCCGGTTCGGTGCGGATTACAGTCAGCTTTCAACGCGGTCAAAATACCCGTTGCGGACAGCGGACAGTACGGTTAGTTTCAACGTGGTACAAAGGTATACCCGTTGTGGTAAACGGTCGGTACTGGTTAAATACTAATGGTGATTAAGGCAATGTAACGTTTGATCGCAAAGATGGTACAATAAAATTATTTCATGTAACGTTTGAGTTATAATGGCGGACGTACCAGAATAAACGCGGTTTAAGAAAAAAAAATGGTATCTGTCCCTGTTCGGTTGTGCCATGTAACGTTTGGTTACAATGGCGGACAGCGAACAGAAACAAAAAAATATATCGGTTTTCGCGGGCTAATATTTTTCAGTCGGAAAAACGGGTCCCTGTTCGGGCGCCATGTAACGTTTGGCTTTTCTGGCGGTTGCCGTAGACAACTCGTTGGCGTCGGTGGCATCAGACTTTTACTTTTACCTGAGGGTTGATGCTGGAAGATGGTCGGTCGGAGGTTCGAATAAGCCAAAGTTCAAACTTATAAACTAAATTGAATTTACTGAATTTAATAAAAATAAAAATGAGTTCCAGAATGAAAAGTTTAAAGAAATGTATAAAAATTTAACTGTAATTAATATTGAAGGAAAGAGGAATTTACTATTGAGTTTAAATAATAATTAAATTGATGAAATAACAAATCTTAAACTAAAGCGGTAAATGACGGGGCGGATTTACAGGACGGGTTTAGCGGAACTGGTAAATGAGCATGAGTCGTGCGTTTCATATTTTTCACAATAAATATTCTTTGCATTTATTGAGTTGATCTTAAACTAATACAAGGTTGATCGATTAAATGATAATCTCGGAAAAATTGGCCGGAAACGGCGGTACGCAAAAGTATGAATAATCAAGATAACACAAAAATTAAATTATATCTTTTAGGCGGTCGGTATTAGTTTTACCGGTAATGCAGTTTAACAAAATTATACTTAACAATAAATTCCGAACGGTATCGGTTACAAACTAAAAGGAAAGATATACTATTTACAGGTTACGAGATATAATTGATCTCTTTCTGGCGGTCGGTATTTATTTTTACCGATGGCGCGGTTTTTAACAATCTTATTATTAATAAATTCCGAACGGTATCGGTTACAAACTAGCGTAAAAGGAAAATAATAAACTATTTACAGGCTACAATATTATCGACGGTTAGCGCGGTTGTAATCTACTTTACCGGCGGCGGATATTATGAGCGGTGTCTCCGTGACATTCGGTACAGGCATAAGGTACAGGCTGGGGTCAGAGGGAGACAGGAAAGGTTACCTCCAAGTCTTAACGTAGACATGGAGGGGAGGTACTAGTCGTGCGTACTCGCATCGACTAGCGGAGGACCTACCTCGACCGCGAAGGTGGTGGTAGTTGTCAGGAATCAGTGTCGGGCAACCCCACCCTTACACTGACGGAGAGGTTGGAGGCTAACGTAGGGCAATCCCACCCTTACGTAGCTTAAGACAGGAATACGGTTAAAGGTAACTCCCACTGTGTCGAGCAACCCCACTCTTACACAATGGAAGGGGAGACGAGTCCAAAGGCTGGCTCGGCGGCTTGCTTATATATGCTATGGAGCTCGCTATTCCCGTTACGGGAGTAGCGCCTCGTAGCGGCTAAGTATATGAACTATGTCTAGCGCGATTTTTGAATCGTCGCAACCCATAAACCATAAACCCATGAACGATAAACCTTTAAACTATAAACTCACAAACCATAAACCCATAAACCATAAACCCATAAACCATAAACCCGTAAACCATAAACCCATAAACCATAAACCCATAAACCATAAACCCATCAACCATAAACCCATGAACCATAAACCCATAAACCATAAACCCATAAACCATAAACCTATAAACCATAAACCCATAAACCATAAACCCATAAACCATAAACCCATAAACCATAAACCCATAAACCATAAACCCATAAACCATAAACCCATAAACCATAAACTTATAAACCATAAACCCATAAACCATAAACCCATAAACCATAAACCCATAAACCTATAAACCATATACCCATAAACCCATAAACCATAAACACATAAACCATGACCTATAATCCATAAACCCATAAACCATAAACACATATACCATTAACCCATAGACCATAAACCCATAAACCTGTAAACCGCAAACTTATAAACCGTAAACCCATAAACCATAAACCCACATACCATAAACTCATAAAACATTAACCCATAAACCAGAAACCATAAACCTATAAACCATAAGCCGATCAACTATAAACCTATAAACCAATAAACCATAAACCATAAACTTATAAACCATAACCCCATAAACCATGAACTCATAAACCATAAACCCATAAACCATAAACCCATTAACCATAAACTTATAAACCATATATTATAAACCATAAACAATAAACCATAAACCTATAAACCATAAACTATAAACCCATAAATCATAATCCCATAAACACTAAACCATAAACCATAAATCCATAAGCTATAAGCCCGTTTAACCCATAAACCATAAGGCTATAAACCATAAACCCATAAACCAGAAACTTATAAAACATAAGCACATGCACCATAAACCTATGAACCATAATCGAGAAACCCATTAACCCATAAACGAGTATCCATAAATCATAATTTTATAAACCATAAACTATAAACTCATAAACTCATAAATTATAGACCATAAAACCATAAATCATGAGCCCATAAACCATAAGCCTATAAACTATAACACCATAAACCATAAACCCTTCTAATCCATAAACTATGAGCCCATAAACCATAAACCCATAAGCTAGAAACTTATTAAACATAAGCACATGAAATATAAACCTATGAACCATAATTGATGGACCCATAAACCCATATATAATAAACCATAAACCATAGACTCATAAAACATAAATTAATAAACTATAAACCTATAAACCATGAACCCATAATCCATAAACCCAGATACTATAAACAATAAACCCATTAACCCGTAAACATATAATCCAATGAACCATAAACCTATAAACCATAAATCCATAAACCATAAAACCATAAACTACAAACCCATAAACCATAAACCCATAGACCATAAACTTATAATCTATAAACCATAAACTTACAAACCATAAACTTATAAACTTATAAACCATAAACCCACATAGCATGAAATATCTCTGAAATATTTATGAAATATTCCATTGAAAGATTCGGAATAAAACAAATATTGATAAGAAATATTTCTGAAATATTGATATGTCCTTCTAGAAGATTGATTTGAAATATTTCACGTAATGTTTCTGTAACATTCTTTCATTATTTTGTAAAATATTAATTTGTAATATTGTTGAAAGATTGTAGCAATATTTGACCGCAAGTTTCATGTGAGATTATGAATCTTTCAAGAAATGTTTCTGAAATATTTCTGAAATCTTTCATGAAATGTTGATTTGTAAGATTGTTGAAAGATTGCAGAATTATTTTATTAAAGGATTCATAAAAGATTATGAATCTTTCAAGAAAAGTTTCTGAAATATTTCTAAAATCTTTCATGAAATATTGCTTTGTAACATTGTTGAAAGATTGCAGAAATATTTTATTAAAGGATTTATAAAAGATTATGAATCTTTCAAGAAATGTTTCTGAAATATTTCTAAAATCTTTCATGAAATATTGCTTTGTAACATTGTTGAAAGATTGCTAAAATATGTTATTGAAGGAAAAAATGTTTCGGAAATATTTCAGAAATCTTTCATGTAATATTGATATGTTATATTGTTGAAAGATTGCCCATCAGTTTAACTAAAGTATTCATAGAGGATTATTAACCCTTTCGGAAATATTTTTGGAATCTTTCATGAAATACTGATTTGTAATATTGATGAAAAATTCTATCAGATATTATTTTTGATTTTGTAAGAGTTGCATCTCAAACCATATTAGATACTTATACATTTATTTGTTATTTATAATTTACGCGCTTATTTATTTGTATCAAGAATTTTCGGTCTTATATACTAAACGAGAGAGCGTCCCACCACTTGCGAGAGTTTGCCAACCACATTTACGATCACATGAAAATATAATCAAGTAGCCACCTGCTGGCAAGATGGAAGAATTGCTACAAACGCGAGAGAACTACAAATATTTAAACAATATTTCTCCAATATTTCACTGTTATATTCATAAATTTTTCGGAATACTCCATGAAATATTTCTGGAATTTGACAGAAATATTTCATGAAATATTTCTTGAAAAATTTGCGCATTATTGATTTGAAATATTTTAAGAAATAGTGCAGCAATATTTCTTCGATATTTCAGTGTTATGTTCATACATTTTTTCAAATACTTCATGAAATGTTTTTAAATATAACAGAAATATTTCATGAAATATTTCTTGAAAAATTTGCGCATTATTGATTTGAAATATTTTAAGAAATAGTGCAGCAATATTTCTTCGATATTTCAGTGTTATGTTCATACATTTTTTTAAATACTTCATGAAATGTTTTTCTTTCAAATATAACAGAAATATTTCATGAAATGTTTCTTGAAAGATTTGCGAAATATTGATTTGAAACATTTAAAGAAATAATGTAACAATATTTCTTGAATATTTCAGTGTCAGATTCAAAAATTTTTTGAAATAAAACATGAAATGTTCCTTTAATATTACAGGAATATTTCATGAAATGTTTTTTGAAAGATTTGTTAAATATTGATTTGAAACATTTCAAGAAATAATGTAACAATATTTTTTGAATATTTTAGTGTTGGATTGAAAAATTTTTCGAAATAAAACATGAAATGTTCCTTCAATATTACAGAAATATTTCATGAAATGTTTCTTGAAAGATTTGCGAAATATTGATTTGAAACATTTCAAGAAATAATTTAGTAATATTTCTCGAATATTTCGGTGTTAGATCTAAAAATAGTTTGGAATAAAACATGAAATATTCCTTCAATATTACAGGAATATTTCATACAATGTTTCTTGAAAGATTGGCGAAATATTGATCTGAAACATTTCAAGAAATAATCTAGTAACCTTTCTCAAATATTTCAGTGTTAGATTCAAAAATTGTTTGGAATAAAACATGAAATATTCCTTCAATATTACAGGAATATTTCATGCAATGTTTCTTGAAAGATTGGTGAAATATTAATGTAAAACATTTTAAGAAATAATTTAGTAATCTTTCTTAAATATTTCAGTGTTGGATTCAAAAATTGTTTGGAATAAAACATGAAATATTCCTTTAATGTTACAGGAATATTTCATGCAATGTTTCTTAAAAGATTGGTGAAATATTAATATGAAACATTTCAAGAAATAATTTAGTAATATTTCTCAAATATTTCAGTGTTGGATTAAAAAATTGTTAGGAATAAAACATGAAATATTCCTTCAATATTACAGGAATATTTCATGCAATGTTTCTTGAAAGATTGGTAAAA
The DNA here is from genome assembly GCA_017163975.1 of Anastatus disparis. NCBI lineage: Eukaryota > Metazoa > Arthropoda > Insecta > Hymenoptera > Eupelmidae > Anastatus > Anastatus disparis. Next base: position 1,660,326 of record JAFFSR010000072.1, read on the forward strand.
TATTAATGTGAAACATTTCAAGAAATAATTCAGTAATATTTCTCAAATATTTCAGTGTTGGATTCAGAAATTTTTTTGGAATAAAACATGAAATGTTGCAGCAATATTACAGAAATATTTCAATGAATTATTTCATATTCTTAAACTGTAATATTTCGAAGAAATATTTGTTCATCACTAATTTAACATTTTACTGAAATATTTCATGTAATCTTTTTTTGAAATATTTCATGCTATGTGGGAACTTGTTAACCATAAACTTATAAACCATGAACCCATAAACTTATAAACCATAAACATATAAACTATAAACCCATAAAAGATGAGTCTATAAACTATAAACCTATCAGTGCACTATAAGACGACCAACTATAGACCTATAGTATGTAAAGATTATGATTAATATATTCTCTGATTATAGTAGCGCGAAAATAATATAAAAAACTATACTTTATTAATATAATATATTATAATACATGAATATAGTATCACTACAATCCTAGACTATAGTTCACTACGGTCATCGAATATAGTTTTTTCCTGTAAGGGATCCTGCAGTATGATTTATATAAACTTCAGCATTCTGACCGTAATCTTCATATAGGGTATCTAGAGTCCCAGAGAAAATATAGTTGCTCTTGAACAGCAACCACTAACAGCGAGTAAAGTTTTTTATAAAACAACAAGAAATTAGCTACAAAATAACTTTATTAGTACAAGATGATACAGTGCATCCATAACAGATACATTTAAGGAAAATGGGAAGAAAATCCAAAACTTTTAATAGCTCATATTGATTCTAAATTATTGCATAAATTGATTGTTTTTAAATTTGTCATAATAATAAATATTCAATGTCAAATAAAACTTCTAAAGTACACTATAAATAAGAAAAAAATTAAGTCAATATTTTTAAGGTTATAGCAAACAAGACTAATATTATATGTTCATGATTCATATTAAAAAAACTAAATAAAAACTACTACTTTTTACCTCAGGTGAAATAAAATTAAGCGTATCACATGTAAACTGCTTTCGATCAGTTCAAGCTGATGGTAATGTAAGATTGAAATCTGATATTAATACTCAGGTAGGAGGCAAAGGCACTTTTAACAGTGTCTATGTTAAAGATGGTAGGTCGAATAAAAACATAATAATATATGTCTCGAACTCCATACATAAGCTCCCAGACCATGAGAAGATATTATGTCAACCTAACAAATAAATTGAGTAACTTTTTAAAAATAATAATATAAGCAGTTATTATTACAATTACGATATTTAGTTGCAATTAAATAAAAAATTAATAATAATCAGACCATTATGGAAATTCTATGTATAATACATGTGATTTATCATTTAATATTTTCAACTATAAATTTAAGTCTATATTTTTAAGATTATGATGCACAAGATTTGAATTTACACATTATGCAATTAATCTATTATATTTGAAAAAGTAAATAAAAACTAATATTTAAATATGAAGAAATAAAATTCATTGGATCGCACATTGTGAAATGCTTTTAATCACAGAGTTAACTATGTCGCAAGACCAAACTTTATTTTCTACAATTTTATAATTTTAAAAATTAATTAATTATACGTTCTTGTTAATAAATTGAAATTTAAAAAAATTAAACTAACAGCTTGTATATCATATTAATAATATCTCAATCAAGTACTTGATGGAAATATTAATTCAAAAAATTGTTTAATTTTTTCTATATAATTCAGATATAGTAAAATAAAATAGTGATTAAATACTATTTTGTTCACAAAATTTTCTTAATCCTTGAGTTTTAAGACAACAATGAAGTTCTCCACTATGGCACAGTCACGAAATTATATCAATATAATTTTGTTCTTCAAAACTGTTATAGAGCTGTAGTACTGTAAAATGCTTGAGACAAGAATGAACATTAACTTCTTGTGTTACTACTCTCACTGCTTTTATCAGCTTTCTATCAATCTTGAAGTTTAAATAAATATAGATTTAGATTGATATTGATATGTTAAAAAATTATTTTTAACATACTTGGAAATATAATAAGCACACAGGAACAAAAAACATAAACATACGCTGAAAATACCATCTAACCTCTATTCGTTTACCAAAATCCCCTAAAGAAAAGATGCTGCTATTTATTTTTAGTTTTTCATAAGAAACATGTTCTAGATTTTTTACGATGATTTGAGCACTTGAAATTACATCATAATAAACTACATATTTTGATTCACAAAATATATTGAAACATCAATTCACTTATCGTAGTCGGCAGTATGATAATAAAAATTATCGTCTATAATTTTTTTATTTTTAATAAAAAGAAAAAAATTTTTTGTAAAATTATTCAAAATTTTTTCTAAGCCCAAACTAAAAAAATTTTCTAAGTTCAAAATTTTCAAAACTTTTCAAAAATAATTCTTAATTGACTAAGCATGGTTTGAAATGCGTAAAAACCAAAAAATCATTACATGAGGTTTTGGCATGATAAATCACCTGAGAAATCAAGTGATTTCTCACCTGATTTTTTTAGCAGATATTTTTCATAAATAAGAAAAATCACTAGTTTAAAAAAATTGAAAAAAGCATGAAAAATCTTTTTTTGAAAAGCGGCACGGGTTAAATGCTTTTTTTCAACTAAATAATTTGTTATCGTGATTCGTTTTTTATAATCTATTGCGAAAAAGCTATGGAAAAGCATAAAAAAACTTGATTTCTAAGTATTATTGCAAAACTAAAAATTTTTAGCAGAAAATTTATTAATTGATAAAGTTTTTAAATAGGATATTATACATTTAAATAATAGAAATTTTCGCATGAAGAATTATCAAGTACGAAAAACGTCCTTTTTCAATCGTTAATCACGTTTAATCGGAGTACAGCTCATTTTAGACAAAAATTTATAATAAAACAAAGTTGCGTCTTAAAAATATCCACAAGTTTTGTTTAGATTAAATTTTTATAGAATGACTTGTTTTCATGTTATTGTGAATAATTCATTTTCAAATCGTTTTTCGAAAAGCGGCACGCGTTGAATACTTTTTTTCAACTATCTTGGAGTTTTTTTCATAGTTTTTCAACATTTACAAGAAATCTGGAGAACGGGAGCAAGGTTTTTCCAAGTTTGGGAAATAAGGGACACCCTAATATATGGGGAAATCCACGGTAACGTTAAATTTTATGTGACTTTTTCAATACAATTTTCAAACAGTTACCATTTTGTTACATAAAAGCGCACACACCTCTATAAGGTCTCAAATTTTTCGTTTTTGATCTAAAAAACAAATCTCAATTTTTATGGAGCTATTTTAGACGTTGACTCCAAAATTTCTATTAAAGTATTAAATTTTCACATTAAACCACGATTTTCGTGAATATTTCATAAAAAAGTGCAAAATTTTTTAAGTCTTCAGGAAATATTGATTGTAGCATTCAAATAATCTCAAAAAAAACTAATAGACTATTATCTTGGCCTAAAAACTAATAATTTCAGCCTAATTAGAGTTATGTGCGACTTTAAATAGCTTTGCTATTAGCAATTATGTGTAAAAACAAAATATAAACTTCCAATAGTTATTACTCATTCGTTTGAAGTTGCACATGACTCTAATTGGGCTCAAATTCTTTGTTTTTAGGTTAAAAAAATAATCTAATAGTTTTTTTGGAGATTACTTGAACGCTACAATTAATATTTCCCGAAGACTTAAAAAATTTTGCACTTTTTTATGGAATATTCATGAAAATCGTGATTTTATGTGAAAATTTAATACTTTAATAGAAATTTGGGAGACAGCATCTAAAATAACTCCATAAAAAACTGAGATTAGTTTTTTAGATCGAAAACGAAAAATTTGAGACCTTATAGAGGTGTGTGCGCTTTTATGTAACATAATGGTAGCTGTTTGAAAATTGTATTGAAAAAGTCACATAAAATTTAACGTTACCGTGGATTTCCCTATATATATATATATATGTATATCTACATCGAAGTATACCGTTCTAGGACATTCCTGATTTTTAAGGGGGTCTTTTCAGGACCTGTCCTGGAAGTTGCCATATGATTTTTATATCTATATCTGCGATTAAGGTTGATTTACGATTATTTCTTTAGTAAATTTTTAAAATTTCGTGGGTTATTTATTATGTATACTCGGTGGGAAAAAACCATGTCCCGAAACCATCCTTTTAACGTAATATATATATATACATACATACATATGCAAATTATATGTAAATATAAATATTTATCAAAATCGAATGTATAATATTGAAAGATATTTATTATTTAAAAATTATTATTTATAAATTATCAATCATCACGCAATAAATATCGATAGTTTATGATGAAAATAAGAAAAAAGTATCAGGCTATCATAAAAAAGAAAGAGGTATACTATCCGTTATTTTGATAGTAGATGTATATGTAATAAAATAATGCTCGATTTATATATTAAAAATATTACCTAATATCGATATTTATTAATCGTTCAAGTACGTATGCAAATTAGATGCATATGCAAACTAAGTGTATGTATAAAGTGTGTAAAGTACAAAAATTGAAGAAGTATAATAGTTATTACTACGACAATGTGGAATGGGTGTTCTTAAGAAATGCACTTAAGTCATTCGTTGTAATAAGATCATCCCAAGTTTGATAAGTGCGACACTTTAGACGAATGAGGTTGTATAACACAAGCCTTAAAGAAAAAAGTCCCACCCTCTCATAAGCGAAATAACAACAACCTGAGTTTTAATTATGTACACCCACCGTTAATGGATTCTTTCCGAATGTTTTGAAATCCTGAACTTTCATTGGACAATTCCGTTGTTTCCTTTGTTTCTATTGGAACATTTTGAAAAATTCGGAAAGAATCAATTAACGTTGGGTGTACATGCTAACTTAATATTTTATATAAAATTTTAAATAAATTGTTAATAACTATTAAAAGATTATAATCTTTATTAATCTTCATTAAATAAACTATCAAAAGATTATAATAATAATTATTATTCAGAATATTGAATAACGTACTCACGTACATACTGCTCGGTGGTTCTCATAAAGCTAAAATATTTCTTGCTACGTGAGAGGTTTAAATATCGAATTATTTTTACAGGTTTCGACAAGTTAAATATTATATTCATACGCGTATGCTCACCCTTAAATTTATGATTTAATTTTGGTATAAACAGATAACGATTTACGGTTCTGATTTCATTCTGAGTTTCAACATTCAAAGAAGAATAACAAAAAAAAAGAATGAATAAAAAAGACTTATATAATATCTTAATAGCTATTTTAAATGTGGCTCTCCTTAGTGAACCACAAATAAAACTATTTTGTAATCACGCATGGCGCAAAAATTTGAAAACTTGTTCTATGAATGAGCTGTTAAAAAAGATTAAATTAAAACGTACTTCAGCCTATATGTTTAAGCGAAATATTTTAATAAATAATCAGATACTTGATCCTCAAGTCAGACATCTCATGTTACATCATCGTGTCACTACAGGTAAGTTATGCATATTTTCTATCATGAATCCAATAACGAATCTAGAAATGTATTTTAAAATAACGAAATCGTAGCCAATGATTATTCAATAATCTGTATCTTTTTTATTTACCACCGGAGAATTTCGCGGGATAAGACTTTTGTGTTGTAAATAAAATAATAAATCCAAAAATAGGTTTTACAAGAAATATTGATTTCCAATATCGAACTGATACTCAATAACTTATATAACTACAGTCAAAAAATTTCTTAAGATAATACTTCTATGTTGTAAATACTATGATGAATCCAAAAATATGTTTCACAAAAAAATATTGATTCCCAATATCGGATCAATAATCTATAGATTTTTTATTTATGGTCGGAGAATTCGCGGGATAAGATAAGACTTTTTTTTTAAATAGTGTAACTTTGACATATATGATATTAAAAAATTTTCACACCTGCAAAACATGATGGAGGACAGTGGTGGGGATGAATTACTGATGAATTTTCTATCAACAGAAGAACAACTGCTTAGTTCGAGAGATCCTGCATTACTTCCGTCTACTGAAAAAGAACGAGAAATTATAAATTCGTTAGATGATTACGTGACTTATGATCATAGTACTCCAAACACGATGCTGGAGGAGGTAATTGCTAATACTGCAGCGCCACCACCACCTAATAAACCGTTGCCTGGTTGCTCTTACTGGAATGACCAGGATATACAAATGGAAAATAAAATATTTTCACCTAAAACTACATTATCTGCAATATCGACACCGCGTACAGAAGATCTTGACTATTGAGATGTATGTAATTTTATAATTGTATTAATTCTTATATATTATGGCACGGTATTGTAGACGAATGTCTTCAACAGGAAGATGTTACTTCTGCTCAGGAACACATTACCATTCATGACCAAACTTCACGATATTACAAATAGTTTAAGCTTCAAAGGCGATGATTAAGAGTGTCGATATTATCTCAACCACACTGAGAGAAACGTTTAATAACTGTTAAAATATCTGTATATTTGATTTTAGTTTAAAAATTTCTTAATATTTATTCTATTATATATTAACAACTAATATATATTTTTAAAGAATAAAATATCGAAATTTAATTTAAATATTGCGGTATGTTAAAATGTAGATTCTACATTTTAATAGTTAATATATAGCGATTGGATGCGAACATATGTTAATTAGATGGCATTACTGTAAGGCTTACTCTAATGGCGGCTTTTTAAGAAAGCATTGGTCTCATCTTTTTTTTTGTAAAATGGAAAATTTATTAAAGAAACATCACCTTGAAAGCTGCCATTTGACTTTAGTGGGTAAGTGCCACTAAACAAATATTAATTTATGTATGATTGAGTGAATTAAATCTATTTATTTATAGAATTAAAAAACCTAACCTAAAAATTTAATTTTCCAAATATCCTTATATGCATGCATGAATGTACGTATGTATTTTTTTATTTAGAATTAGAAATAAATGATGTCGAGACCCTAGGAGAACTAATTTGTACGCCACATGAGTTTGAGAGAGTGTTTCCAGTTTTAGGCATTCGACTCAAACTACAAAGATTGTTTAAAGAGCATGTGAGAAAGTTGCCTCGATATTTATTGAACACATTTATTTCATTTAAAAAAAAGTTTAATATGAATTATGTTTTCATAAATTATAGATTTTACAGAGTCAAAATAATCTTGAATGTGTTGAAAATAATCCAACAGTTCCATCAGAGTCGTCAGAATTTTCAAACTCAGAACCAGTTCAAAATTCATCTCTTGTGAAAAGTGAAAGCAATTTAAATAAGTTTGTTCAATCATCTCCTCCAAAGAGTAATGAAATTGATTCACAAATACAAGACTCTGACATTGTTGAAATTGAAAGCATATATGTTTCTAAATATTCAGAGGTATTAAACTTTAATCTGAAACAAGTCTTGTTGGAGCATCCTTTAGGAAAGGCTATTTTGCTAATATATAAAAATAAACAACATCTGGATTCTCAGAGTCAATCTATTTTGTGTGAAATAATAACTATATACTTTTTACGGTTACCACATATGTAAGTTATTTTTATGTCTACAGACGATCGCAACCAAGTTATTTTTCTATACATATACTAAACAACAGTAAAATACATATTAAAATAAATTGTTATAGAATCTTAGAAAATGAAGATGTTGAAGCTTTGTCACGCAAAATAGTAGAATTGTTTCCTAATGAAATTAAAGAAACTTACTACATAGCACCTGTACGTAAGAAGAATTCGAGGTTAGGAAAACCTCAAATGTCAAAAGGAAAATTGGTTGATAAAATCAGGAATAGGAGGACTTTTATACGTTCAGCACATAATAACATTTCATGTAATAATGTTGAGTCAAACTTAGATGATAATTCAGTGCAAGAATCTGATTGTAGTAAGTATATCGCATAACAATTATTTTTTTTAAATTATTTTTCCATTTTCATAAATTTTAATAAAATTTAGAATCATGATTTTTTATAATTATATCATGTAAATTTTCAAAATGAATTATTTTTTATATTCTTTATATTCATTTCTTTATATTTGTATATTTATTATTTAAAAAAAATAATGAAAAATATTTTAAAAAATTTTAAAAATATAAAAATTATTAGTTTCATACAAATTTCAATAATACAATTGATAAATCTTGAAATATTATTTGTAGATGAACTTCAAGTTGCTTTTGCGAGTAAAGCTTGGCTTGAGAAAAGTGGAAATATAAATTTTAATCATATTGTTCTTCATTGGAATCAGTCTTACCAATTGCGTGTAGCAGAATCTGAACTACAAAAAATAAATACATTTGAATCTATTTGTAATGAATGGCCTATCCTAAAAGAACCATGTGCTTTATCATTAGTATGAACTTTTTTTTTTAATGTATTTTTATTACAGTGTTTTTAATGAGAAAAAATCATTTTTTCAGATTGAAATTGATTTCCTAAGGAAATATAATATTTGTTCTGATCAATTCATTTCCAATTGGAATACCAATTTTCCAAAACTTATGGTGTTGTTTAATAGTAAATTAAATGAAACAGATAAAGTATTGCTGAACTTGTTATCTGACGAAACTCTTTCACTGGGTAAATATGTTTTCATGAATATCTTTAATTACTTTGAATTATTAAATACATAATAAATATTTAATATTTTTCTTTATAGATTATAAATACTTTCTTGAATTTCAATTGTTCTGTAATTTGCTAGTACCGAAATCTAGTAAAATTGCCGTGAAAACATCAACAAATACCTTGCCAGATAAAACTACAACTGATGTACTTTCCGATTTGTCTAACGCTCCTCAAAAAAAAAGAAGAAAATTACCAAATTTATGGTGACCAAGTACGATTGAAGCTAGAGAAGGCATACTTCTCCATGTCAAAGTTAATATAAAAATTGTTGATTTAAAAATTTTTAAAAATATTTTATACAAAATATTATTTTATGTAATTTTTTATTGTAGATTGCAGGAGATGTTGACACAGCTGTGAAAACAAAATGTGATAAGATGTCCAAAATGGGACTTCCTTCACCACCTTTTATAGTAGTAGTTGGTTCAAGTGCAACCAAATTAGAGAAGTTTTACATTTTTGCAAACGATAGTATTTATGAGGTTAGATCGTTTTTATTAGCTGTAGAGAATATTTTTAAACTTTATATAGCTTTTGATTTGATCTATCCAGAAGAAAGTAAAAGTATCTGTTATTTCATTCAGTGGTGTTTTTTCCAAGTTAAAAAGGCTTCAGATGAACAAATACCACATATTCATAACACTTTGAATAAATTAAAATTCCAAAAATAGTCAGCATTTGAGAACATAAATTGTTCAGCAATATGATTTGTCAGTTTTGTAAGAAATCATTTAAGCAGTTACTTATTTATTTAAAACACTTAAAAGTCTTTCACAGTTATGAGAATAATTATTCATGTGTGAATACAGCTTGTTTAAGAAAATTTATCTCTGTACCAACATTACATCAACATATTTTAAGATGTATTAAGAAAAATCCACTTTTATGTGATAAATACATAAACAATGATTCGCTTATAGAAAATAAGTCTGTGATTGATAGAATAAAAACTATGAATACGAAAACTGTCTTTAGTGTAAATAGCAAAGTAGGATATAGTACAGATAATAGCAATATGCTAGTCAATAATATAGAAAAAAATAGGAATGCTAATACTGATGTTTGTTTACATGTTGAAACTATAGGTAACCCTGCACTGAACAGTTATGAGACTTTACAGAATTCTGTGCTTACTTTCATTGGAAAATTATATAATCATGAATCAACAACAAAATCTCTCGTTCAAGACATAGTTTCAGATTTTATAAGTTTCATAGAACAAATTCTACAAATAATATCACAAATATTAACTTCATCGCTTCCTAATAAATATCATTGAGTAATTAATGACATCAAATGTATTAAAATTTTAGATGATTTGAATTCTGATCATAAACGAATGCAGTTTTTTAAAAATACTAATATTTTAATAGAACAAAATAAGTTTTTAATTGGTCGAAAAAAAACAAGCACAAAAAAAAATGGTACAATCTTAACTGTAAAAGAATGTTATGGATATATTGTTCCTATAAGACAAACGCTAAAGATGTTTTTGGAATTGCCAAATGTCTATAATGTTATAATAGACTACATGAATTCTGAACTTAAACAAGACACAAAAGAGACATACACTAGTTTATTTCAAGGTAAAAGATGGAGAGACATATCTTCTAATTTTACTAACAAAACTGTAATACCCCTTTTTCTTTACTTCGATGACTTTGAGATAAGTAATCCGCTTTCAACAGCTGCTGGTGTATACAAACTTGGTGGTCTTTATTATTGCATTGCTTCTCTGCCACCAAAATTCGCTTCTACATTGGACAATATTTTTCTAGGACAATTCATCTTTACCTCTGATCATAAACATTTTAAAAACAAAAAGTGTTTTACAACTTTAGTTGAAGAATTAAAATTTCTTGCTGAAGAAGGAATAAATATAACTGTCAACGAAGAAGAGAAAAAAGTTTACTTTGTCGTAATAGGCATTTTAGGGGACAATCTTGGTTTAAATACCATTTTTGGATTTAAGGAAAGTTTTACTAGTAAATATTACTGTCGCATATGTCGAGCAACAAAAGCTCAAGCTAGTCAACTTTGTGAAGAATATGAAGAGCTTTTACGCAATGTTGATAATTACAAAAAAGATTTAAAAAATCCATCAACTGGAATTAAGAGTGAATATATCTTTAATGAAGTACCTTTCTTTCATTGTGCTTTGAATTTCGCTACAGATGTTATGCATGATATTTATCTTGGAATTGCGAGATATGATATGGCGGTAATCATTGGGAATCTCATTAAAAAAGATTATTTCACGTTAAAACAGTTGAACGATAGATTAAAATATTTTGATTATAGTGATGTGGACCGAGGAAGTAAAATATCTACCATTTGTGACAAACATATCCAAGATGGTTATTTAATAACAACTGCAGCAGAGATGTCTTTCTTAATTTCTTACTTCGGAATTATAATTGGAGATTTAGTTCCAGAAGAAGAACTTGTATGGGAGTTATATAAAACTTTATTTGAAATACTAGATTTAGTAATGAGTTCAACCATAACGAATGATGATCTACTTCGCTTAAGAAATTTTATTTCGCATATGGCAACTGTAATATCAATAATAGGTCCACTTAGATATGTATCATGTCAGAAATTTGAAGCATTCCACAAAAAATCTAAGAATTACGCTAATGCTGTTTCATCAAGAATCAATATAATTTATACACTCGCTGTCAAACTTCAATTAGAATATTCTTTTAGATTGTTAACTCAAAAAGGCTTAGAAGATGAAATAGAGTATGGATATGTTATTGGTACAGTTGTGAAATCTAAAATACAAATTTTTCAAAAAACAAAAGTTACTGAAATATCGTATGTTAAGGTTAATGGAAATTTATACAAAAAAGGTTCAGTTTTATATCTTTCGAATCTTAAAGATAATCCAGTATTTGTGATAATTGAATGTATACTTATAGATGATTCTAAAAATATTTATTTTATGTATAATACGTGTATAACATTAGGTTTTAATGACCACATTAAATCTTATGAAATAATCCTTCCAAAAAAGAATAATTTCCAATATTATAAATATAATTCAAATATCTATCTCAAACCAATAAAATTTCATAAAACGGCTGATGGCAAATTTGTCATAAGTCGTAGAGACTTAGAGTAAACTGATCCTAATTAAAATTCACAATAATAATTTTAATACATATGTTAAAAACATTTTATAATAAATACATATATAACTCGTAAAAATTTAAATTTATTTACCTTACCTCATATTCATTTTTATAATAATTATTACAAATTAGGTATTAATAATTATAACTTATCTATGCACATGATATATTTTCGATAATCTTATTATATTTAAGCTAATAACTTCATATATTTACTATAAAACTATACGTATCTTTAGAAAGAATATATCTTAACTATTAATATTTGTATATTTAATCAAAATCAACAATATATACTTTAATAGTTAATATATTAAGTTAACAGTTATGAAATCTTTCTCTCAGTGCAACTAATGCAAATGTATATGGTTGGTTGGAGACCGCTATAAACAATTTATATCGTCGCGTGTGTGAACATGCACAGCCATCAAATTATATCAGCATGACTATAAGCTGAACGTTTCGTGCACGGACTTATGGATTTCTTTTAGACTGCTTCGTGATTTTTTACCGGTATATTTACTCGAACTGACAGCTAATATAGCGCAGAGTAATGATAGTTTCGAAATTGACGATGTTTTGAATGTCAAAGTCAGTACTGTGACTAAACCAAAGGGCCGAGGTCGTATGTCTCTTACTAGCGAATCAGATTACGAGAAATCCATTCTAAATATTGAAAATAGTGACAGTCTTTGTCTTCCGAAGTCAGTTCCAAAGGGGTCGTGTGTCTCTCACTAGCGAATCAGTTTTCAACAAATCCATTCTAAATATTGGAAATAGTGACAGTCTTTGTCTTCCACGCTCGCTAGTCGCTGCTCGTGTATACGCCATATGTGGTCAAACGCATAGTGGAATTTTCCTTGACAGATAAAATAAAATAAGACATCATACAGCACAACATCAGAAAGTGCAAGCATTGAAACTTGTCAGAGCTGCGAGAGTTACGATACCCGAGACGGGCTGTGGTATAGAGGTGATTAAATTATTTCAAGAATATTATGCACTCTTCGGAGTCGCAATCGTCGCTTAGTCATTTCAAAATTTTGCTCGTGGACATAGGCCACTTTACGATGGTACACGTTTCGTAAACGACGTTGGTAATATCGTTAGGCATATTCTAAATATCATGTATTATGAAAATTCCAGACATTACCAACCAATTTCAAAATTACTTGCAGCGGCTGGGAGTCGAGGCTTCTGTGTGCCTTGCAATAAAAAATTTAGTCATACGAAAAATCATAAATGTGAACGAAAATGCTATAAATGTTCACAGAAGCTTTCTTGTGATATAAATCAAGAAAAAATAAAATTCTTCCAAAGTAGCAGAGATTTTTACGGTACCATGTGTTTTGAAAATCATAAAAATTCAAAATCTTTCGATAGTTCTTGGACGGTATGGGAGAGTATAAAAATTTATCGTGTATGTAGTAAAACAGTGCTGATCAACGATAAAAAACCACATGATTGTATTACGATATACGGTGGTCCTCGTGTAGTGAGTGGGCAACTACGCCATCAACCCCTGCAAAAAAGAGTCTCACCAAATAGCTGGGAAGTCGGGATGCACATACTTTACACAAACTTGTGAGACACCGTTTTCCTCGTCGACATTACAACGTTTTCAGTCCATTGGCATGGAAAGTATGGGAAGTTGACTTGGCAGATTTTAGATCACTTAAAGCCTGCAATGATGGATATGCCTACATTTTCATTGTCATTAATGCACTTTCAAAGTTTGCATAGGTAGAGCCTCTTCTCGACAAAACCAGCCAAAGCGTTCATGTAGCATTAGACAAAATTTTATCACGATGTAATAGTAGACATCTGATTTACCTACGGACTGATAAAGGTAAGGAATTTATCGATTGAGAGATGCAAGAGGTGCTAAAAAAGAAACATATTACCTACCAAGTCGTCAGAGACCCTAATATAAAGGCAGCCATTGTCGAACACTTTATTCGAACTCTCAAAGGTCGTATCTGGCGATACTTTACTCATTTGCGCTCAAGATGTTATGTAGATGTTCTGCAAAAAATTGTGACGTGTTACAACGAGTCGTGGCTCAGTACCATAAAAATTCCCCCTTCCGAAGTCAACTTACATAATACTCACGTGGTTCGTCGTAATTTGACGTTGCGTTACAGCGAAAAAGAGCCGTTTTGAGTAGCTTAAGACAGCGTTAGTGATCTCGTTTGTGTCAGTCGTGCCAAGACAGCCTTCAGGAAAGCATACGAGGATGGCTGGACTCTGGAGCTGTTTAAAATTGTTAGAGTCGACACAAGACGATAAATACCTGTCTATACTTTGGCAGATCTTATTGGAGAAAAAATTGACGGATATTTTTACGAAAAACAATTGAGCAGAGTGCGCAAGAATTTAGATAGCGAAGCGTTTGGGGTTGATGAGGTTCTGAAGAGCAAAGGTAGGGGGTCAAAAAAATAATATTTGGTCAGTTGGAAGGGGTATCCAGAAAGATTTAATTCTTGGACAGCGGCTTAAGATTTTAAAAATTTACAATGAACAATGAATTTTACATGGTTTAACCGAGCAACAGCAGCAAGTTTGTCTTTCCACACAATATGGTGATCCATTTTACTACACAATCATCACAAATTTTCATCATTATAGCGACTAGTGTGTAGGACTCACAGAAATTCAAATACCTTTCATATTTTAGCATATATCAATGGTGGAGCAAAAGGGGGTCATTTTTGTTAAAACAACTAAAGGTAAAATGGAAAATGTTTCGCGAGAAACAGAGGTAACTCAACAGAGGGCAGAGGTATTTGCCAGAGTCAAACCTGGTGTTTATCGTGGCATTGAAAGTCTTTTAGAAGAAATAAATAATCTCGAAAATGTGAAAAGTCATTTATATTTTGAAATCCAAGCTGGTGGCTATATACAGATTAGATGTTGATGTAGAGAAGATTGTACAACTTATATGCACACGTTTACACTATCGGAAAAATTTCTTAGAATTTTAAGTATGGAAAATATACCAATTTTCTGTTGTAAAGGTAATAAAGAACACTACATTACCGGTAATCGTCCAGCAAATCTTGTAAACGGGTTGCCAACCGTACTCATGGCTTACAGCAACATTTGCCAGCCGTACGTAACAGGTGATATGCGCACGAGCTTTCTACGTATAGCCTCGCTTTATTTACGCGATTACGTTTACATAGGTGTTGAAATTAAAAACTTTTTACCACCCATGTACCTACTACTGCTTTTTTAGCGTTTCAGTCAATCGAAATAGATATAAGAGACGAACACGGATATCCCATTCCATTCGACTATGGTACGTTGACTGTAACGCTTCACTTTAAGCGCATCCGATAAAATGTCTGAGTTTAAAGATTTTTTCAATAACCAAGGGCGATGGGGATAAGTGCGTTAGAGTTGGTAGATCTTGTTTCGGTTATCACCAGTCGGGTTTAGGAGTAAGTAGTTTTTTCAAAGGTCTCTGCCGAGCAGCTATGCCGAAGTCAAGCAAGGGGCAAAAGTGGTTAGTAAATAGGCTCTTCGAGCAGGTAAAAATATCCTAGATGATGTCACTCTAGGTGGCAGATCTGTCAAAGAGGCGGCCAAAGAGCGCATTCGCAAGATTGGTAAAAATTTCGAAAGAGAAGCTGACGTTGTTCTGAACAAATTGCTCTTGGGTGAGTCGAGTGCGAAAGAGGGGGAGGAATCAGAATATAAAAAGAAGAACGAGACATTATTAGCTCAGTCGCCAAGTGCACCTGGTACTACAAACACCTCAGCGGCTAAACGCTTGAAAAGTGGTGAAGTTGCTAAAAAGAAGAAGAAGAATAAGAAAGCACGTGCAGCTTGAGATATTTTTGAAAATTAATATTTCAAGATAGCGTTGTTGCATACAGAATCTTGTGAGTCGATCAAGTCGGAATCATCACTCTTTGAAATAACCTCGACACAGACTGTAATTGAAAGCTCTTACTGGGTACAGTACAAACCGATGTCTTTACTCAACGACCAATCACCAATTAAATTTACCATCCCTGGCAACACTGAGTATCTAGAGATGGTTTACACACTGTTAAGTGTGAGTTTAAGTGTAACATACACTAGTGCTGAACCGCCTAAAGATCCGAACGTTGAATCAATAAATAATCTTTTGCATTCGTTGTTCAATCAAGTCGACGTACTATTCAGCCAGAAACCTGTTTTACCGCCAAACAATGCTCATGCATACAGAGTTTGCATTGAAACATTACTAAATTATAGCCCAACAGCTCAAAAGTCTCATTTAACAAGTGGGTTGTGGTACGATGATACAGCAGGATAAATGGACGATACCGCAAGTGGTAATACAGGTCAGCGTAAAGCGATTATGATTGACAGGAAGATTAATTTACTCGGTCATTTACATTGTGATGTTCATAATCAAGACAAATTATTACTGGGTGGTGTTGAAATTAGAGTAAGTCTCGTGCGTAATAAATAATACTTTTAAGTAATAAATAATACTTTTAATAAAAAAGTGAATAAATAATTGAAATTAGAATAAAAATTACAATAAATTTCTTTTTCAAGTGTAGTTAATAATGTTTTAGTAAAAAGTTTTGAATAGTTAAGAAAAATATAAGTACATATATATATATATATATATATATATATATATATATATATATATATATATCAGTAACAATTCAACGAACTTATATCTTAACAATCAAGAAGAAATAAAATATAAAATAAAATAAGAATTGAAAGTTTGAGCGTAAAGCAGGGTTCAACGAACTCATATAATAACACACGCACTTTAATTATACTTCTCTTCTTTTAACGAACATAACATAGAAATACTTTACAACGGAATAGAAATACTTTTTAATGTTTTATAAAATAAATATTCATATTAGGTATAAATGACTATTAAAATAATAATTATAATAAAAATAAAACTATTTTAAAAGTAAAAATGCTGAAAGGCATTTAAAAATAATGTGAAGGCTTTCATGATAAGAGATATGTTTTTATTAATAATATTGTTTGAAAAAGGAAATAATTAAATTTTTTAGAGAAAAAGATATTATGTTTCATGAAACTATTAATACAAACGTTCCATTAATGTAAAATATGAAATAAATTATTTTTTTCATATATACTGTTTATAATAAATTAATTTGTTTTGTTAAATAAAACAAAAATGACGGTTCTTAATATTATCTCGCACAATCCCAGATTAAAAAAAGAAGCGTTAAATTCGTTGAATATTCAAGGTCAGAAGCTCTTTTCTAATAATGTCAGGATTTTTATGATAAGAGCAATGTTTGTATTAATTATTATCGTGTAATAAAGATAATAATCTAATTTTTTCATAAAAGAAATGAAACTTATTTATTAGATTATAAAAATAAACATTACAAGTATATAAAAAATGAAAAAAAATATGCATATATTTTGTGTTATTGTTTATAACAAATTTATTTATTTATATCATTAAACAAGTATAACAACTATTAATATTATCTCGCGCTACCCCAGATTAAAAAAAAAAACTTCAAAATCGGTTAATATTTCACTGAGATATAGAAAATTTTTTCACATAAGACAAATTTGAAGTAATCGAAAAAATTTTTTCTTTACTTGCGAAAGATGACGCGTTCCCCACCTCTTCATAAAGAATTGAAACTATACATACTTGAAAACAATATTTTAATGTTTTAAAAAACTGATTTTAATATCAGAAATGATCTTATATCAAAGTTCAAGTATTAAAGGATCTGTCATTAAAATTTCATTCCTTAATCTTTTTAAATAAACAAATAGCGAATTTAAAAAAAAAAAAATTATCTCAGCTCCTAATTAACCTAGAATGACGTTTTTATTAAAAATAAGCGTTAAAATTTAAGCAACAAGAATAAAAAAGTTGCATTTAAATATTTTCATTTTTTCATATATAAATTTAAAAAACATTTAAGAAAAAAAATTTTTTTTTTGATCGCCATTTAAACAGCGAAAATAATAAAAATGTCAATCAAACTTTTTATTTTCACTAAATATAAGTGTCAAAGAGTATAAATGACAATGGTCATTTCTTTCTAAAATGACCGCAATAGGGTCCATTTGAGGCCTACATTTTACCTCTTTTTAGTGAACAAATTGAATATCTCATAAACAAATTAATATTTTTTGCTGAAAAAATTATGGAAACTTAAGGGTGATAGAAGGCAACTTTTTACAAAGTTACAAGCATATAGCTCTTTTTTTTATGGAATAAAAAATTATTGAAAATTTAACGATTTTTGACTATATTTTTGCGATTATTTAAATAAATTATTAACGAAATTTAATGTAATAGGGCTTAAACTATTCGTCTTGAAGACCCTTATAAGTATTATAAATTTCATATACCCTATTAAAAAAACGAAAAGAGCTAGATCCAAAAACATCGATTTTTCACAATTTTTTACATAAAAAGGTTGTTTAAAAAAATATGCCAGCCCAAATTTTGAGGATCTTTCTAAATTTTAATATCTTTTGACCTAATGAACCCATTTTTCACTTTAGTTGCCTGTTACTAATTAAGTCAAATTTTAAGTTTTTTTGAGCTAATTCTACTGGACTTATATATGTATATTTAGTAATAGCAATGGCTTTGAAATATAGAACTTGACGGGCAGTGTAAACGTATTACCAATAAGAAACCCGGGGTAATGTCCCACATGTCATTTGTTTCATTTGGCTTTTATACTCATATTTGTTTATAAGATTTATAATCTTTTACATCAATTTTTATTTATGAATTTTCTTAAAGTTTGATAATATGTTTCGTAATGGTTTTTAGGATTCGTTCGGTAATTTCGAAATATAAATTTTGATTCTTTTCTTACGATCTACTTAATTTCGCTTGATAATGAAATAATGCGACTGTTTAATAACTGAGGAATTTTGATTTACCAATGTTAATAAAAAAGATACGTTTATGACGTAACAATTTAAACGTGTAACATTTGACCGTCTAAAAGAATTATCGATATGTATAGATTATAGAATTCCATATTTGAATATTGTTGCAAAATCTGTAGATCATATATTACAAGAAATGGTGATTCATATGGAAAATGTATTAGAACGACAACAAGAATCTCAATATGTATACTATCATTCTAGCGATATGAAAAGTACAATGTCTAGTATAAATGATAATTTTGTAAATGATCTCGATGAATCATTAAAAAATAAAAATCTAATTTTAGGAAAGCAAGACTTATTTATAATCATACATGAATTCATTATTTATCATGTGTACACAGTAATGAGATGTGTGAACGCTACGTTGTAATGTATACTTCATTTATTATTAATAAATATTTTTAAACTTTGAAACATGAGTATTTTAATCACCTTGTCTGTCACCAACTCCTCATCCTTCATACACACAATAATTTATATGTAAATTTTATATTTTCTGATATAATATAAAAATTTATTATAATTAAAAAATTAAAAATCTTTTAAATTCATATTTTATAATTCAATATGAGTTTTTATTGTTTTGATAGTTAAAATGGATCATATTGCAAAATTTTAAACTAATAATTTTGAAATATCAATTAAAATATTTTTTATCCTCACTCTAAATTTTATAGGAGGGAGTAAGTGACCCTCCACTTCATCCCCACTCTGAATTTCTAGGTAAGGGTAAGTGACCCTCTAGTTCTTCGGGTATCATTCCTAACAAACCTTTACTTCACCTTCTCAGAGGTTATTGACCTAGTGGTCAGTAACCTTTGCGGTGGTGGAGTGGGGCTTTGTTTTGACGGTCCATGGTGCCCCAATAACTACTAACCTAGTTTTGAATAAGCATTATATTATTTAGCTTTTTAAAGCGTCATAATATGAATAGGAGACGTTAAATTTTGTGTAATTTTAAGTAGTTAATATTAGTAGTAACTTAGTTTTACTATTCAATGTTATTATTTGATTACAAAATAGTAATTTTTTTTCTAAAAATAAATAGTATTTATAAATTTATTTATTGTAAGAGAAAATTTAATCTAATAATACAATTGATATACATCTGTATTAAAGAGACTTTGTCTAAAATACTTGTGAACTTATCAAGATAGCACTTAACTAATTATTCTATTTTATATAAATTGTATTCTATCTCAAGAGGTGGGCTGAAAAAGGGTTTAGCTGAGCTATAAAAAATTATTGTTTGTTAAGAATGCGAATAAATATTCATTTGATTGTTTATTTATGATTACAAGATAAAACTCTAATTTCATCTTTTAGTGCGAAACTATAATATATTTCAGAGTGTTTTAAATAACGATAAAATAAAATAATTTAAACACTCATTTACCAATTTATTTGAAAACTAAAATCTTTTTTTTTTTAAACACCATTTTTATTAACAATCTATCTACAAAGATAATGAGTTAATCTTGTTTACTTTTCCTTAGTTACATTTAGGTACATCACCAATGTTCAATTTGTAAAAAAACTAATTTGTTTCCAGTAGAGAGTTTAGATTTTCTATTCAGCAGCCAATACATACCTCTGATCTTTAGATCTAGCTGTTTACGCTTGGTTAATATATGTTCTTTCCAAGTTAAACGCCGATCAAGATGAATTCCTAGGTATTTAGCTTTCTCTGCTTGGGGAATGTATTTCCTATTTAACAACTGTGCCGAACATTTTTCTTTGCGTAATGTAAAAGTCACTTGAACAGATCTGTTTTCATTGGCTACAATTCTCCATACTTTATACTATTGCTGTAACTTCAATAAAAAATTTTAAAGTTTAGTAGAGGCAACTGCTGCACTTGGGCTTGATGCTATGATAGCAGTATCATCATAGTTATTTCTTCCGTTGTAGGTAGATCAACGGTGTAGATTAAATATAGAATCGAGCTCAAAACACTTCCTTGAAGAACACCTGCATTGATTCCATAAGTTTTTGATACTGAATTTCGGAATTTAACCTGTAAAGTTCTATTACTTAGATATGATTTCAGTAACTTATAAAAATTATTAGGCAGTATAATTCTTAATTTGTAGAGTAGACCATCATGTCACACCTTATCGAATGTTTGGGCTACATCGAGGAAGACTGCTGTACAGTAATTATTTTTTTCAAAAGAACTTCTGATTTCGGTCACAACTCTGTTAACCTGTTCAATCGTACCGCGATTGTTGCGAAATCCAAACTGATGATTTAGTATTACGTTTTTATTTGCTAGTATTTTATTCAGTCTTGCGATGGTTATTTTTTCACAAACCTTAGACAGAACTGGTAGTAAACTTATTGTCCTATATGACGTGACTACTTCATGGTTTTGACAAGGTTTAGCAATGAGAATAATTTGTGCAGCCTTCCACTGACTAGGAGAGTGTCACACCTCCGGATCATGGATTTTGCTTAAACTTCGGGATAAGTTTTCAGATGATAAAATATGAAAAAAGCTAAATTTATAGTCATAAACACTCAATACTTCCCTAGTTACAGGCAATTGAATAAAATCACTAAAAAAGTTACTAGATTTTTAAACGCATATAGTTATTTAGCATTGATAGCTAGAAGCTTAAATCTTTTTTTTTAATTAAAGCTGAGCTTAAATCCTTTCGAAACAGTAGTTACAACATATCAAAATATTATTTTTTCCTAAAGTTATAGCGTAATAAAGATTGGACCTAATTTTAGTTTTTATTATTAATTAATATTTATAAATAAAAATTTAGGTCCAATCTTTATTACGCTATAACTTTGAAAAAAAATAATATTTTTACATGCTATAATTACTATTTCAAGGGATTTAAGCTCAGCTTTAATTTAAAAAAAGGTTTAAGCTTCTAGGTATCAATGCTAAAGAACTATATGCGTTTAAAAATCTAGTAACTTTTTTAGTGATTTTCTTCAATTGCCTGTAACTAGGGAAATATTAAATGTTTATGACTATAACTTTAGCTTTTTTTTTATATTTTATCATCTGAAAACTTATCCCGAAGTTTGAGCAAAATCCGTGATCCAGAGGTGTGACACTCACCTAGTGAGTAGAAAAATAGCATAATAGCATAAAAACTAAATGCCTTAAATTATATTTAAAAAATTTCTAGAAAACCATGTTACTTTTTAAACGTAAATAAATGTTTAAATTATAAGAAATGCAAATGTTAGATTAATAAGAGTTGATCAAACTCATAGAATATAATCATTGAAGTAATGAAATTAAAAATGGTGAAAACTTAATCATATTAATTTGTAAATATGATTGAATGTTTATATTTACGAATAAAGCTTATTTCGATTCAAAGTTGATATTTATTATAATAATAAATATAAGTAATCAAGCATATGGCGTCTATTGTAATTAAAAAACATTTCAGAGATATAATTTGAAATTTCTTTTCTAAATTAAATGGTATTTTATATGTAAAAAATTTTCAATTTTATCTGAAAGGCTATGCAATGGCTCATATCAATTTCGAATAAAATTAATAAATTTTAGATAAATAACTTATAAATAATTAGTTATTATTTAAAATATAAAATAATTTAAATAATTTTCTGTTAGAATAAATTTGAATTCTAATTAAAATATGAATTATTAACATACTCAAAAGTATAAAATTGAAAGAGCAAACCTATATTTATCGATAGGGGCTGATGAGGAAGAAAACTTTCAAGATATGTACATATAGATATAATAAAATGAATATAGAAATGGAATGTTCTATTTCTTTAAACAAAAAAGTATTATTAATATTTGATTGTCAATAATAAAATATATTAGATGTAACTTTTTAATATAAATTTTTATACATGAATAGAACATTTGATTCTTATAACAAATGAAAATATGATTATTCTGTTTAAAGTTTGAAGATAGAAATTAAAATATAAAAGAGTAACTTTTTTAGTTATTTAATAATATCCAACTGAAAAAACCTATATGGGATCCCAAATTTGATGCCATCTGGGCTCCCTTCTAGGTTTCCAGGAGGGATTTTGGCCCAGGATTCCATGTAAATAAATATTCCACACGTGCAAATGGGACACACATAATATTAAAAAAAATTTTTTTTGTATTTGGTCTTTATATAAGATTCTACGTGAGGCCCACGTCATATTTTGAAAAAATTTTAGTTATATTGGCCTCATATGGGATTCCACGTGAGACCCATGTCATTTTTTTAAAGAATTTAAGTTATATTGGCATCATATGGGATCTCACGTCGGGCCCATATAAATAAATGGGCCCCATGTTGGATTCCATATAGGGCCCACATTATGTTGATTTGAACAAATTTTCAATTATATGGGCCTCATATGGGATCTCACATGGGGCCCTATGTACAGTCATCCCTCCGAATAACCGCATAGAAGCCCCCAAGGGGAAGAGGTTTTCCACGAATCGGGGTTCCCCCACCGCGCGTACATAGATCCTTTTTTCCTGACTTGCTATCTCTCTTGCACATTTTAGGTTTAGTGCTTCTCAATAAGCGTATTGGCGATAGTCCCTTAAAGTGCTGTACATTTATTGTTTTAACGGCTACTGTTTGAGAGCAGACACGTGTCATAAGTATAGAAACACTCGGTGAGTGTGTAAAAATGTCAGACTCGATAAAAAAAATCAAACGCGAAAATTCTTTTGTTTAAGCAGGTGCTAGTAATGCAAAAAATGAAGTGTCGAAGAACCTATAGCAAAAGAAACGCAATTCAAAACAATTTTCAGAATAATTTTCAAAATGAATTTCTAATAACAAAAGCTTACAATATTTTGTCAGAAAACATTTAATAAAAGTAAATAAACATTAGAATTAATAAAACTATAAATATTTATTATGAATATATTTATAAACATTTTTAATAAAAATTTATGCTTCAATAAAAAATTTCGTTATTAATAATAAAAAATAATAAGATTTTATTTGAAATTTAAATTTTAAATCCTCTATGAGCGATTGCGCTTATTGAGAAGCAGTCCGCAAAAGTTTAGTGAGCTCGGACTTGGTAGTGGCAGTGGGGGCATGGCTCTCGAGCAAACATAGGGGTATGCGCTTATTGCGGATGCGCTTATTCGGAGGGATGACAGTAAATAAATAGGCCTCATATGGGATCCCGGGTCAAAAACCCTCATGGGAGCCTAGATGGGCTCCTACATGGGATCCCATATAGATTTTTTTAATAGGGTAAAATAAATTAATAAAAATAGTCTTTTGGAATGTAAAGAAAATAGAATGTTTCTTTTACAAATATAGTTATTTTAATTAAATGTTTCTTTGGCAAATATACAAAACGAATTTCATCGAATATTCTATTTCCTATTGTATGAATCTTTAGTGAAAAATAGAACTTTATAGAAGGTTTATGAAATGATATAAAAGAGCGTGAATCTATCTAAACTCTCTCATTCTCTCTCAGATTTTCGATCATGTAACATCTAAGATGGATTCTATATCATTCTTGATCCGACTCTTTACGCTGCAATATATAGAGTCTCACTTACTATAGGATTCTTATTCCATTCGATTGTTTATTCAAATAAATTATTATATTTATAATTTATTTTGAAAAGAATTGGTTATATTCAATAAAGTCAATAATTTAAAATAGATAAAAATGACTCTAAATTTATTAAATTAAATGTGTTTTCAGATCATAAAGTTAACAAAGCATCTTATCTTTGAAGTGCACATTATCGCACGTTCAATGGTAACGAATCCAGCGAACGTTGTCGATTATTGTACTTTTATAACTTGCATTTATGACAAGGATATAATATCGCACTTCTAATAGTAAAGCATCTAGCGGAGATCATCGATTACATATTCTTGCATAGTTATTAAAATATCAATTATCGCATCTCTGATAGTACAGCATCTAGAGGAGACCGTCGAATCTGGTGTTTTAATTCTTCCTGCTGTATAATTTATGAGAATAATACAAGTCAAGAACTTATTAATGTAACTATAGTCTCTATTTTGATAATTTATTATTAAAATTATCCGGTGACCATGCATCCTGCGAAACACGCCCGTTACAAGTATAATTTAAGACTCCTAAGGGAAAAGGGTGTATCTTGAGGGTTTTTTCTTCACATTTCTAAGTGTTAATTAATTATAATAACAGATTAATGTGTTCATAGTATGAATATTCGGAGAAAAAGTATTATAGTCCTATGTTAAACAAGATTAAATGATAAAAAAGTTTATTTCAAGTTAGGTTTCTTTTCATTCAACATTGGAAGTAATCCATTGCGTCATTATTTATTTTTTATGATATTCATTGCAGTGTGTTAGGGCGGCCCTTTTAAAAAGGTTTTACCCTCTGAAAAAGGGACGACCCCAATCCATTCTAAATTTAATGTTTTCATTCCATATTACTTTGTGTCTCAATAGACGCATATAATTGATTTATTTCACAGTTTTTAATAAATCATTGTTTTCTAAATTAGAATGATAAAAATAAAATTATAAAAAAACTTTGTTCTTTTTGGTTATTAAAATCAACGATCTTTACTTTAAAATTAATGAAGAAGTAAATTAGTTTTATTTTTTATTTAAATTTTACATTATACGCTTCGGTTGGGTCTCTATATTTCTGTTATTCTTTTATAATAAAAAAAGGTTTTAACCTACTGATTTTATTGAAAAAAAATATCTGATGGATCGATTAATGTTCTGCATTTAATGAATGAACTTGTAATCTGTTCACAATAGTTGTTATTAACAAATTAACTATTTCTGAAAAAAAATGGTCGATTGAAAAACACAACGGTGTCAATTTGATTTTTGTTACTAATGAATCTCTTTGAGCTGTAAAATACTAATACGATTAACAGTGATTTTAATATTTCTTTATTATAAACTTTCTTTTGTAAACCGCAAAATAATTAACTGAACAGTTTTTACATTGAAGTAATATTAACTAATTTCGTCACAAGCAAGTTTAGATTTTTGCGGACGAATGGCTTGTCAAGGCTAAAGTAAAAAATGTTTTCAAAACAAAAGTCAGAATTTTCGTTATAAGTTACATAGCTGTGTTAGTTTAAAAACTTGTTAAAATATCATATATAGTTTACCATAATATGTTTGTTTAAAATGAGTTTATACAACAAAAGTGAGGAAAAAAAAAAACAGTTGAAGAAATGACTTAAGAAGTAGTTGAAATTTAGTGATTATTTTATTAAAAGTTATAAACAAACTTTTACCTTATTATAAGTATTCTATTAATTATAAGTCAAATATTTTTATGAAATAGAATGAAGCTTAAAAGAATCATTTTACATTGAATATCAAAGTCAAGTAATATTAACTATATTAATTAATATTAACTAAATATAGATACATCTTTATTGATCTTTTAAATCTTAAAATTAACTACAACCAAAATTTTATCTTTTTATTTGAAAATTTCACTTTATTATCTTTTACTTCCCTTTTTTTATCATATTTCGCAAATATTGCTAATCGTGCATTTTATGATACCTAGTATTAATGATGTAGCTTATAGCACTATTTTCCAAAGAACAAACATTCAATATTATTAACAAGGATTCCGAACAATATTAAAATCATAGTCATTAAATTAAGAACATTAGATATATTTTAATTAAGAGATGAATAAAAGCGTAAAAAAAAAACATTACTACATTTGACCATATATTGTATGCTTATAATTTGTGAAAAAAAAAATGCAATAATTTGATACGTGAAATTTCTACCAAAACTTTTTAAGAAATTTTGTTAAATTTTGTAACTTTGAGATAGCGACAACGAGAGTCTAATTTATTAAATGTACTTTTATAAGAACATAGGTTGTTGATAAGTTGTTTATACAAATAATATTTATCTAGTTTTGAAAGGTATACAATTATTTATATAATTTTATTAAAATCGTTGAGATTTACCATAATCAGTCAATGTGATTTAATCATTTTCAGAAATTCATCCACTAATTTTTCGACTGATTATTTTTACTCATCATTCATTGATGTTTTAACGTTTTTATTTACTATGAAATATTAAGATTAATCGACTATATTATAAACTATTAAGATAACGTTCTTCAAAACTATAAAAAAAAACTCTTATTTTCTCAATTTCTTTAATATATTAATTTAATTTATAAATTGAATTATTATATCGCAGTTTAAAATACTTATCTTGTGTGGACAAACTGTTGGCCGGCGTGGCGGCATTGCCGGCTTTCCTGGTTGCTGCTACCTCGCTCGCCTTCTTTTGTAAAAACACTCCTGTACGTTTTAACCGGAAAATTTAACCGGGTAAATTAACGAACCACTAAACCCTCTAGATAACGTAAAAAAAAACTAACTGAGTTTACAATCACGAGAGAAGATGAAAAAAAATAAAAGAAACTTGGGTAATGACTAAAGAAAAAGAAAAAAAGAAAAACACTTAACATTTTATATACGAGGAGAAAGCTGCGCGAGCTTTCCGCCTCTCGAACTTGCCCATCGGGCCTATCCCGCGCGTCTCTCTATAGAACAATTTTCTTCTCTTCACCAATCTGTCTTCGAGCCAGCTTCAAACGTTTTAATTGTTGTGGGGGAGAGCGTGGTAGAGAAAGGTAGTCCTCTCTCCTCTTTGCTCTCACCCGTCTTATGCATGGGAACCGACGCTAAGTCCCCACTTCAACTCAACGAAGTAGAGAAAGAGTGGAGACGAAGCAAAGGCTCCCGTTAACGGTCGAGCTTGGCTTCGTAGAAAACTGATAAAAGAGTGAAAAGAAAGTAACCTTGACGTTTTTAAGGCCTCTTTCTTTTCACTATGGAGAAGCATTAAAATATTAATTAATCATTTAAATAAAAATTGAAATGTAATAAAAGTAAAATTTCTGTCACCTAACACAGTGGCAAATATTTTGTGTAATAAAATAATTAGAATAAATTAACTGACAATTTATATATATTTTTATGTATAATAAAGTTAATTTGAATAATACATGGATTGAAGAAAAAAGGGTACGCCCCGTTAAGATAGTCGAAATTGCTCTGCCCCTGAAATTTTTGTTTGACCTTGTAACTTTGTTTCAGATCAAAAATAAATAGTTTTTGTCATATTAGCAGACCGCGACCCGACTCCCCCTGTCCACAGCATTAAAAAAATCACTTTGTCACTATTTATTTTTTTCATTGAATCTATTAGGTGAAAAACCCCAAGAAAATCGTGCTTATAGTCTAAATATTTACAGATCTTGTAGAATTATTTCATGAAGATTTGATGATGCTATATAACCTAAAAGGATTAAAAAAAATTAAAACCCTTCCTATTTTCACAGGAGATGCGGTACAGGGCTAATCCTTGCAAAAAAATTTGTATTTTATTCATAAGTATTTGCCTGAATTCATTCGGATATTTCCCGGAGATGCACCATACTTAAAAATGCAAAAAACTAATTTTTTGGCCGTTTTTGGCTGATTTTGGCTTATTTGCAGACTTTGTATTATTATTTATATTATGAAATTGTATTCTAGAACTTTATTTATGAATTTAATTACGCAATCAAGTCAGAAAAATAAGATTTACAAATATTCGGATCATATTTTTTGCACGAATCCACATTTTAGTTTAGGTATTTAAACGCTTCTTTCATGATTTTGTTGATATTTCACTACTTTATATGTGATAAAATCTTTTAAATATTATATTACTTTAATAAAAGAAAATGTTTCGATAAATAAGTCATTTTACAACTACAGCTATGTTAAGTACAGTCAAAATATTAACTTGAGTTTACATACAAGTAATGAATTTATATTTCGTAAGTAAAACTTATTAATACAAACATTAGAATCATGATTTAATAATATGAACCTTGACTTTGGCATTTTTAACACTATGTAATCTAAATCTGCACTTAATTCAATGTGCATGCGAGTACATTGAAATCTTGTTGGCAAAATATTATGTGGTGTTCATATTGTTAATTATCAGTGGTATCTTGGTAAATTCATTTTTAGATTTTAATTTTTTAGTGCAAATATAAAAAGGTAAACATCATTATACTTTTAAAGTAAGAATAAAGATGTAATTATATAGAATAATCAATTTTTAAAATTTCAATTCGCTCGTGGCCTCTTTTTTCTATAAAATTTTAATCAGGTTTGATACTTTTATAAATTCATCTTAAGCTATTAAAGATGAATTTATATCAATAATTCAATGTTGAGGAAAATGCTGATCTTTGAAAATATGAACTATGTCTATACAAATATAGGTACATTTCAGACACAAAGATTTATAAATTATTATATAGTTAAGTTTTTATCTAGTGTATGTAAAGAAATAATTGTAAAGATAATTAACTAATTTTATCAAAATAAAAAAGGTCTACTATTACAAACTAATAAAACTACGTACTTGTAACTATAGGCATTGTAACTGTAGGAATTGTTATAGCCAACATTAATATAAAAGTATTGTGACTGATTAATAAGATCATTTAATTAATAAGTAAGTTTATTAGAAATATTGAATATTTATAAAAAATAAATTATCATTTTATTTGTTGATTTTATTCGTTAGAAATAAATCCTTACCTAATATATAAAATAAATAAATATAGGATTTCATTTTTTATACTAATATTCGTAATACTGTTTTAATACTAATATTCGTTATTTTATTTACGAAATCTTTCACATGTTACTTTTCTTTAGTGATGAAATAGCGTTTGACATAATGTTTTTTCATGGCTTCAATTCATAGACCCAACTCAAGTCTAAGGCTAGAAATTATAGTTATCACTCAGTTCTCAAATATTCTATCCTTGTTTTTCTCATGGAAAAAGGGTAAGAAGAACATAGATAGAATATCTGAGAACTAAGTAAAGACTATAACTTCCAGCCTAACGATTGTTACTTGAGTTACGTGACTGGATTCGTACCTATGTCAATGGAGATAATATAATATAATATATGACATGAGTGCCAACTTTATTTATAATCTTTGAAACGATTGCAAATGTCATAAAATAATTGCGAATAATATGTGCTTTTTTACAAAAATATATTCAATGTTGTAATATTAATATGAGACATATAAACAAGATTTCAATGTATTCGCATGCTCAAATTTTTTTACATAGTGTAAAAAGAGACCACATAGCTCTCGCAAAAGTGAGACTTGAGTGCAGATTTAGATTACATAGTGTTAAAAATGCCAGAGTCAAGGTTCATATTATTAAATCATGATTCTAATGATTGTATTAATAAGTTTTACTAACGAAATATAAATTCATTAACTCGTATGTAAACTCAAGTTGATATTTTGACCGTTGTTATATATATATAATTTTATATGCTTCTATAGTATGTATATCTAACAATAGGTGGCACCATTAATATGTAGTTAATAAAAGTATGGATAACTCCCCTACTCTCTTTCTTCTGGTCGCGTTCGCGGTGCTCGCACGTGCCATGTATACTTTATTAGTGTAATCTTATAATAAAAGATATCCATGCCTTATCAATCAATCTTTTTATTCATTTAATAAATATTAATTTCATAAAAGGTTATGGGCCCAGGCAATGCATAATATAAGCATATTTTGTGATTACAACAAAAATAAATTAAAGAACTATATACTTTTTCTATGTTGAGTGTTTCCAAGCCACGTGTGCAAAAAAAGTAAAAAATTACCTCAAAATGGATACTGAAACGCATAATTGCAAAAACCGTTGCAGATTCACAACTAGTGTACATAATGAACAATAATACTTCTGCTGAAATGTGGACTGCACTATGCAATATATATGAACAAAAATCAGAAACGTCTATACACACGTGAAAACAAAAATGGTATCAGGTCACAAAAGAACCTTCGCAAGATATGGCAACATATATAGCCAGCTTAAAAAATCTTGCTTTTCGATTACAAGCATTAGGTGAACCCATATCGGACACATTAATGATAACAAAAATTTTGATGACCTTGCTGTCTATATACCGCCATTTTGTAACAGCATGGCAGTCTACATTAACAGGTGAGCGCACTTTAAAAAATTTAATAGAGCGACTTCTAGCAGAAGAAACTAGATTTTCAGCTCAACAAACAGAAGTAAGTGAAGCATTTTCTACAATAAAAATAACCAATAAACAAAAAGGTAAAAATAATTACTCTACACTGAGAGAAAATTCATGCTAATAGAGCATGCGAACTGCCATCTATGCGAGCATATAAAACATTGATACAAATATGACAGGCCGTGAGAAGCTCTATTAGTATTGGATTACCTTATACTAAAAAAGATGGTATGGAGAGTAACTAAAGCATGAACGGCATTCACTGATGACTCGCGTGGTATACTTCGATGACTCCCCACTCTCATATCCTTTGTTTGCTTGAGTCGCCTCCTCTTTTGGGTGGCGACGCGAGCAAACACGGCTGGTCTATACCCAAAATTATGTTGCAAATTTCTTTAACGTATTTTCGTAGCGTGAATCTTTTATTTCTTTTCTTTTTTTATGAAGGGAGATACGTTATAAATATAACCTGTTAAACTTTTTAACTTTAAATAATTAATTTTTAACTTGAAATTTAATTATTTTAAACCGCTGGGGGGCAGATGAGCATGTACGATTTTACGCCAGAGATATTTCGGAGTAGCGTTGGTCTAGTGCGTAACGTTCACGCTTTTCCTTTTGAGTACGCGAGTTCAACTCTCGGCTAGGGTCACTTTTTTAAATTTTTTTTATTGTTTTAATATTTTTTATTCCTTTTTATATTTATTTTTTTTTAGATTTTGTATTTTTTTAATAATTTTAAAATTTAATTTTTCACAAGTACGCTTGTTTTTTTCAATGAAAATTTTTTAAAAATAAATTATTCTTTATAGGTAGTAATTACAAATATTGATAAATAAATAATAGTGATGTTTATTTTATAATAGTATAGTTTAATTTATTTATAATTCAGTTTATAAAATTTACAATAAATTACAATAAATAAATAAAACTGAGTTATTATTATTTATGTTATAATATATATTGTATATTGAAATATGTTTATAAAGACAAAATTGAACTATAGTATTGTAAATATCACTATTATTTATTTATTAATATTTTAAATTATTTTCTATATGAAATAATTTATTTAAAAATATTAATAAAAAAAACGAGCATATTTCAAGTAACTTGTGAAAAAATAGATTTTAAAATTAATAAAAAATAGAAAATAAAAAAAATATAAATAAAAAAAAGCAATAAAAACTATTGAAATAATAAAAAAAAATAAAAAAGACCCTAGCCGAGAGTTGAACTCGCGTACTCAAAAGGAAAAGCGTGAACGTTACGCACTAGACCAACGTTACTTCGAAATATCTCTGGCGTAAAATCGTACATGCTCATCTGCCTCTTAGCGGTTTAAAATAATTAAATTTTAAGTTAAAAATTAATTATTTAAAGTTAAAAAGTTTAACAGGTTATATTTATAACGTATCTCCCTTCATAAAAAAAGAAAAGAAAAGAAATAAAAGATTCACGCTACGAAAATACGTTAACGAAATTTGCAACATGATTTTGGATATAGACCAGCCGTGTTTGCTCGCGTCGCCACCCAAAAGAGGAGGCGACTTGAGCAATAGAAGAATGCCATAGTTAGCAGTAAAGAAAGAATAGTGGACAAGCCACGTTTACTTCCTTCACGTCCCATGAGAGGATACAGCACTAGCTATCGAAGCATATTAGAGTGGGGAGCTACTAAAGCATGTAAACAAACAGTTTTTGGATAGCACAAACCTCGTAAGAGTAGATGGCGCTGTTATTAAAGCATAGGATATTACTTACTAACTTTGGATACGTAGACTACATGCTCTATTGGCATGAATTTTCTCTCAGTGTAATAATAGAGATACATTTAATAAGAATAATTCTTTTTGTCATAAATGTAAAAGAACTGGCCACTGGACACGTAATTGTCACTCTAATAAAAAGAGTAAAACTAACACAAATGGCCAAGCCTTAATAGCACATGCAACCTTATGCTTCGACAATAATGATGAAAAATGTGAAGATGTTTGGTTAGTGGATTCTGGCGCCACACATCATATGTCGAATAAGGAAAATTGGTTTATTAATCTCAATTATTTTGAAATGCCTCACACAGTTAATGTAGGAAAAAAAGGAGAAGCAATTGAAGCTCTTGGACAAGGCGACATAAACATTTTAGCTTACAATGAGAATAAATGAATTAAAAAACATTTATCAGATGTCTTCTACATTCCCAATTTAAGAAATAATTTGTTTTCAGTTAATTCAGCTCCCGATAAAGGCTTAAATCAATATGCAAATGCTGAAGGTAGTCAGTTTAAAAATCAAGATGGCACTATTGTTGCAGTGGGAGTCAGACAAGGCAACGAACTAAATAAGATGCAATTGAAAGTCGAAAATCCATATTGTTCAAAGGAAGCAGTAAACTTAACTGCTATATATACCATACAATCTTGGCATGAAAAACTCCACGCTGACTTATGTGGTCCTTTTCAAGAAAAGTCATTAAATGAATCACGTTATTTTATTTTGTTCAAAGACGACTTTTCTAACTTTAGAACCGTTTTCTTCATGAAGTCAGAAGATGAATCAGTAAATAAAATTCAAGAGTTTTTAAAAGCTACTTACCACACTTTCGAGAAAAATATAAAGATTCTTCGAACCGATAATGGTCTTGAATTTATCAACAAAGAAGTTCAAGACATCCTTTAAAAACGATGTATCACTCCTGAATAAAATGGTTCTGCAGAAAGGGAAATAAGGACTGTTGTAAAATCAATGAGGGCTATGTTACAATCAAAAGAACTACCATACAAACTATGGGCTGAAGGTATCAACACAGCTACTTATGTGCTAAATCACACAACTATCCGTAATCGAGAATCAAGTACGCCTTATGAACTATGGTATGGAAGACCTCCAATAACATACAAACTTTATGCATTTGGTACAACTGCTTATGTTCACATACCAAAAGAAAAACGTCGCAAATTGGACAGTAAGGCATTTAAAGCTATCCTCGTTGGCTATGGTGAAAATACCAAGGGATACAGAATTTGGTTTCCAGATTCTGATAAAATAGAGATCAAAAGAGATATTATCTTTAACGAGACTGATTCAGGTAGTAAAACTAGTAACGATGATAATATGCATCAACTTATACCTCTTTTTTCAGAGACCGCATGTTAACAAAATGATGAAAATGTAGTGCGAACGCCAGAAATACCTAATGACATCATTCTGATGATAGCACGGATGACTTAAACTCAGACGACTCACCAGATGAAAATGTTGCTAAAGTGCACCAAAATCCCAATCCTGATGAAACACGTCTCTTAAGAATCAGAAGTTCCATAAGAAAACCATCAAGATACAATGAAGGAATCAATCTCGACTGAATTTTTTAAGCAGAAGTTGAAGAACCACAGACCTATGAAGAAGCTATTTCAGGACCTCATGCTGATAAATGGCAACTGGCTATGAATAACGAAATACATTCACTCAGAAAGAATAACACCTGGACCTTAGTAGATTGTACTACCTCAATTAAACCAATAAAAAATCGTTGGATTTACAAGATTAAAAGAAATTCAGATGGTACTATTCAAAGGTTCAAAGCTAGACTTGTGGCTAAAGGCTATTCTCAAGTATATGGAATAGATTACTATGAGACGTTCAGTCCATTAGTAAAATTTGACTCCATAAGAGTTATTTTAGCATTAGCTGCAGCAAAACAAATGCACTTACAACAGTTTGATATTAAATCCGCCTTTCTAAATGGCGTGTTTAAAGAAAATGTATACATGTGTTCGCCAAAAGGCTACGAAAACAAATCTGAGTATATTTGTAAATTGAATAGAAGCCTTTATGGCCTAAAACAAGCATCAAGATGCTGGCATGAAAAATTTAAAGAATTTCTAAAATCATTTGATCTAAAAGTCACAAATACTGACTCATGTGTTTTTACAAACAGCAAAAATACTTTAATCCTTGCAATATACATAGACGATGGTTTAATAGCTGCTACAGACAAAAAACTTGTAAACTCAATTTTAAATAAACTGGAAAGTGAATTTGAAGTGACATCCAGTGATTTACATTATTATCTAGGCATTCAGATTGATAAACTTAAAGATGGATCGTTATTTATTCATGAAACTAGATACACAAAACAAGTATTGGAAAGGTTTAATATCAATAATGCTAATCCAGTGTCCATTCCAATGGATGAACATCAAAACATAAGTGAGTTTACACAACCACAGAAAGAAACTGAAAGAATCAATGCACCTTATAGAGAAGCTGTTGGCTCACTAATATACCTAGCTATCTGTACAAGACCTGACATTGCTTATGCTTTAAGCACTGTAAGTCAATATTTGGAACAACCATAAAAGGTTCATTGAAACGCTGTAAAGAGAATTCTAAAATATTTAAAAGGTTCTCAAGATTTTGGATTATTATAGAAGTCTAAAACAGATCTAATATTAAAGTCATGCAGTGATGCAGACTATGCAAATGATGTACAGACACGTAGATCTACATCTGGATATATTTTTAAACTTGGTGACAGCACCATTTCTTAGTGCTCTCAAAAACAAAAGGTAGTCGCTCTCTCTACAACAGAGTCTGAATATATAGCAGCCGCTCAAACAATAAAAGAACTTATATGGCTTAATCGTTTGCTTGATGAAATATGTAAACAAAATAATTTTAAACCAATTCTTTACTTAGATAATCAGAGTGCCATCAAACTACTAAAAAACCCTCAATTTCATAAGAGGTCTAAGCACATAGATGTGAAATATCATTTTGCAAGAGAGAAGTTTCAAGAAGGACTGTTCGAGCTTTCTTATATATATATATATATATATATATATATACAAAAAATCAAGAAGCTGACATTTTTACGAAACCATTAGTGAAAGAACAATTTAATTATATTCGCGGTCTTTTAAATGTAGTCCGTAATATGAATAATTAATTTTTGTAACCGATTGAAATTAATTTATTGTTAAAAAAAAGATAAATTTCATACTGTTAAAATCTCGAAGCAAATAAAAAGTGGGAGTGTTTATATATATAATTTTATATGCTTCTACAGTATGTATATCTAAAGATAGGTGGCACCATTAATATGTAGTTAATAAGAGTATGGATAACTCTCCTACTCTCTCTCTTCTGGTCGCGCTAGCGGTGCTTGCACGTGCCATGTATACTTTATTAGTGTAATCTTATAATAAAAGATATCCACGCCTCATCAATCAATCTTTTTATTCATTTAATAAATATAAATTTCATAAAAACCGTACTTAACATAGCTGTAGTTGTAAAATGACTTATTTATCGAAACATTTTCTTTTATTAAAGTAATATAATATTTAAAAGATTTTATCACATATAAAGTAGTGAAATATCAACAAAATCATGAAAGAAGTGTTTAAATACCTAATTTAAAATGTGGATTCGTGCAAAAATATGATGCGAATATTTGTAAATTTTATTTTTCTGACTTGATTGCATAATTAAATTCATAAATAAAGTTCTAGAATACAATTTCATAATATAAATAATAATACAAAGTCTGCAAATAAGCCAAAATCAGCCAAAAATAGGAAGGGTTTTAATTTTTTTTAATCCTTTTAGGTTATATAGCATCATCAAATCTTTATGAAAAAATTCTACAAGATCTGTAAACATTTAAACTATAAGCACGATTTTCTTGGGGTTTTTTACCTAAAAGATTCGGAGAAAAAAAATAAATAGTGAAAAAGTCATTTTTAACCGACTTCAAAAAGGAGGAAATTCTCAATTCGATTGAATTTTTTTTTTTTTCTATATCTGTTACCTTATAACTCCGTCATTTCGAAACCGATTCAAAAAAAATTTGTTTTATCTGATAGAGGATGTCTGCAGAAAGATCCCATACATGTCCTATAATTATTGGACCAATATTCGGTTTGTATGAGCAAATTATAAAATGAAGAAAAACCGGATGTTTCGTTTTCTCATTTACCTCTCTTATACTTCGCAAACAAACAAATTATATTTTTTAATTCACAAAAAAATATAATTTGTCTGTGCTGGTTACAAATAATTAGATAATCTATAATATGTTTGCCACACATGTGTTGAGTAAGATGCGTAGTATACGTATAATTATTGGAGATCATAACTTATTTGTAACTGTTTAGTGCACTTTTTTAAAAGTTGGTTTTGTTTTTTGTTAAAAAATTTTTTTTTTAATGCTCTGGACAGGGGGAGTTGGGTCGCGGTCTGCAAATATGACAAAAACTATTTATTTTCGATCCAAAACAAAGTTACCAGGTCAAACAAAAATTTTAGGGACAGGGCAATTTTGACTATCTTAACGGGAGGTACCCTTTATTGACACCTCATCATAACTCATAAATCTATTAAGAGCAGGCCGGAGTAGATTTGATATCGGCCGATAATCGAAAATCCGTTGTTTCATTTTCTTCTACTTTACGTAATGGAATGCATTAAAATTTTAAATACATTCACAAAATTTATTTTCCTATTGCGCTTACCAAAAATAATTAGAGAAAATTTTATACTACAGGTGTTTATTAAACTCTAAGTACGGTTACTTACTTTTTGTTTAAAATGTGGTGAATTTTATGAAAAAAACATCTATTATACAATCGCGTATGTATAAAAATATTTGTTAATTAGTTTACATTATTTATATCGAAGTTTTCAAAAGTCTCGCTAATTTATTTTAATGCAAGCAAAAATTAAAAAAAAAAATTACTGAACCCTGTTAAAAAAAACTACATGGCTTGACCGCATGATCTTGCCACATGGTTTTACCATGTAGTTAAACCATGTGGTTAAACTATGTAGTCATTGATGACCATGTAGGCATTTATAACCATGTGGTCACTTATAACCACATAGTTTTTTCTAAACATATAGCTTTTCTTCTGGAATTCATTAATTGTATATTATAATAACAAAAATGAATTAGAATTAGAATTTTATCTGAGCATATGATACTAAAATTATGTACTTGATATTATGAATAATATGAATTACATAATTTATCATGAATATATATATGAAAAATATATTTGTTCCGATCTCAACAAAAAAGGCCACTTTATTAACTCGGAGAGTCGAAGAAAAGAATAATTTACCTCTAAAATGTAGCGGGAAAAAAGTACTTCTCTGCCACAAATCCAGTTTCTCTTAAATTATCCTTCTCCCGCAAATTTAATATTTCTTAAAAGAAAGCAGGAAAAGCGTACTTTATCCTCTAAAATTCGAAAGGAGAAGAGTTTTTACTCCCGCCAAATTAATAATTTATGAATTTATATATGAGTAATGTCAATACTTTTCACCAAATTTCGTTGGATGGGGTCTTGCGATTTTCACCAAATTATAGTATGTCGTTGTGCCTTATGAAAAAACGTTACGATGAAAATTTCAGCCTTCTAGTTGCCTTAGGGCCAGAGCTATGGCTTCTTAAATGTAAAAAAACTAGTAATTTAAGCCCTTATTGAAGTATGTGCCACCCCAGAAACTTGTATTATAGACTTTTGACTTGTTAAAAATCAAGTGACCAAAATGAATGAAGTTTTTGAAAATTTCCCGTATGAGCTCTCAAAAAAAAGGGGCAAAAATGGACCATTTTTTGACATTTAAGAAGCCATAGCTCTAGCCCTAAGGCAACAAGAGGGCTGAAATTTTCATCGTAACGTTTTTTCATAAGGCACAACGACATACTATAATTTGGTGAAAATCGCAAGACCCCATCCAACGAAATTTGGTGAAAAGTATTGACATTACTCATATATAAATTCATAAATTATTAATTTAGCGGGAGTAAAATCTCTTCTCCTTTTGAATTTTAGAGGAAAAAGTACGCTTTTCCTACTTTATTTTAAGAAATATTAAATTAGTTGCATTGTATACTATTTTATTGGCGTGTAAACAGAAATGACAACTTTATTAAGAAGGGGTCGAACTATCTGTCTTTGTCTAATAGCGTTTTTCATCATTTATGTAAACACTATCCGGTATAACAAGAAAAAAATAGCAGCCCCCGCTAGATATTAGTATAATAAGTAAATTTTGTAATAACAAACAAATTTTTTTACTGCGTAGTTTTTGAATAATTAGAGACCTACCAAAAAAAGATAGGTTATATTCTAGATGGCTAGTAAAAGGCATAATTTACGTCTAAAATGTAGCGAGATAAGAGTCTTTTTCTCCTACTGATGCAATTAGGCGAAAAAAAGTACATTTCTTTCGCTACATTTTAGTCGTAAATTTCACCTTTCCTTTGACCCCTTTTCCGCGTTTATAAAGTGGCTATTTCGGTTAAAGTGCGATTAAAATAGTATACAATGCAACTAGGATGTAAAGTCAAATTTTTCTCCTGTGTATAAATTCGCAATATTTTTTCTGATGGGGACGAATTAATTTTGATGCTTTGTTTTCAAAAAAAGATTGACATACTTAAAAAATCATAACATAGGCTAGAGAATATGATTTTTTAAGTATGCCAAACTTTTCTTGAAAACAAAGCATCAAAATTAATTTGTCCTCATCAGAAAGAATATTGCTTTTTAGTGTACAAGTTGCGGACAACTCTTAATTTTTATCAATAATCACCAGTTTTTCCGAAACCCCATATTTTTTAATTAGAAAAGGATAGAGAGATCCAACGTCTTCCTAACTAAATAAAAAGATAGCCTAATTATAAAAAATTA
Source organism: Anastatus disparis (assembly GCA_017163975.1). NCBI lineage: Eukaryota > Metazoa > Arthropoda > Insecta > Hymenoptera > Eupelmidae > Anastatus > Anastatus disparis. Next base: position 1,699,874 of record JAFFSR010000072.1, read on the forward strand.
ATATTACATTTTTTATAAAAATTAGTAGTATTTAATACAAATTGACAAATTTTAATTTTGGCGGAAATAAAGAACTTTTCTTCCTTCAAATTTGAGGAAGAAAAGTACTTTCGAAGACATAAATTTTGCCTTTTCTTTGACACATTTTCCGAGTTAATGAAGTGGCTATCCCTGAAGAACAGGCCGGATTCGCTGTTCTTGTATAATTGAGTTTTTCGTTATTCACTTAAGTATTAATCGGTGTATCTGCAAATTGAAGGTTGAGTGCAATGAATATTATTATTATGAATATTTATCCACAAGAAGAAGAAATTCTATTGCATTGTTTTTGAGAAAAGTAAGGAACACAAAAATATTATAAAAATAATTTTTTACTCCAGCGTTCCTTACTTTTCTCAAATTCAACGCGGTGGATTTTTTTGTACTTGTGCATAAATATTAAATAACAATATCTATTGCGCTCAAACTTCAATTTGCAGATACACCGTTTCATACTTAAGTAAATAACAAACAACTCAATTTGGCAAGGACAGCGAATCCTGTCTGCTCTTAAGGTGCAAATGAAATAGTATACAATGCAACTAGCGTGTAAGGGTATATTTTTCTCCCAAGTGTGAATTCGAAACCCTAGTGAGCGGGGGAAGTAAATACCTGGGAAACAAATAGACTTAACTTCTGAATCGCATGTAGTGCTTTATTCAAACCTCAACTATGGCCTCTTTATTAAATAAAAAAGAGGGTTTAATAGTAAAAATCTTTAATTACTTTTTTTAATGAAAATTGGTAGTAATTTGTACAAATTTATAAATTTTTAATTTGGCTGAGGAAAAGGACCTTTCTCCCGTTTAATTTACGGTAGAAAAGTATGCTTCTCCTACTTAATTTAAGAGAAATTGAAATGGCGGGAGAAAAGTACTTTTCTCCCGCTACATTTTAGACGTAAATTATCCCCTTTTCCGTTTCACTTTCAGAGTTTATAAAGTGGTTATTTTTGTTGAGATTAAAATAAATATATTTTACATACATATATATATGGGTCAATCCACGTCAAACGGATAATGGCTCTGTCCAAAATTGTAGATCACCAAAAAAATCGCGTATGGGCTCAAAATTTTCGTCTTACACTCTACTTTCTTTTGCAATGTGGCGATTTTAAAAAATCCAAAATGGCGGTTCCAATATGGCGGCTCAAACCTAGAGATTTCATAAAAAATTTTCGAAAATTGATTTTAATTCATTTAAATCTGATTTTACATATTTTTTTATATCAGAAATCAATTCAGCGTTTAATTTTACATGAGAATATAGTATCACACTCGAGGTAAAGAAATTTTACAATATCATCTGTAGGTCATATCTGGAGACAACAGTTATTTCTCGAATTAATCATTGATAAACGTTGATCAGTAAAAAAATGAAGATACTGATAGGTTAATCGAGTCACTGAATCCAAATCTGATGTCCGCTTAACCCTTCGAGCATATACTACTGGAGGAAGCCTCCGAATGGCAGCAAGCGTTACAATGCGAAGAGAGAGAAAGCCTCTATTTTGGTACGTGCTGTCTCTCTCTAGCCTGATTTGATTGGCTGCTTCTGTTCCCCACTAAGAAAGTGAGAGAGAGATAGCACGTACCAAAATAGAGGCTTTCTCTCTCTTCGCCTTGTAACGCAGTTAATAGCTAAGAGGCTTCCTCCAGTAGTATATGCTCGAAGGCTTAACCCTACAAGATCTCCATCAAAGTCATTTGAAGGTCAAGTCGCGAATATCTTTTATTATTTGATAAGATTAGGATACCTTCAAGTTTTACATGTCACTCAATCCGAATCCAGGGTCTGTTGGAGTGTCAAACGACGTAATTACGTAAAAATTGAATAAATATTGACTAACAGAAAATTTTTATTCTCCAAGAAACCACAGTTTGAAACGAATTTTCTATAATTACGTCGTTTGACATTCCAACGGGCCCCGGATTCGGATCCAGCATCACGTAAAACTTATAGGTTTCTTAATCTTATCAAATAATAAAAGATGTTCGCGATTTGACCTTCAAATGACCTTGATGGAGACCTGGTAGGGTTAAGCGGATATCAGATTTGGATTCAGTGACTCGATTTACCTATCAGTATCTTCATTTTTTTACTAATCAACGTTTATGAATGATTAATTCGAGAAATAACTATTGTCTCCAGATATGACCTTCAGATGATATTGTAAAATTTCTTTACCTCGAGTGCGATACTATATTCCCATGTAAAATTAAACGCTGAATTGATTTCTGATATAAAAAAAATATGTAGAATCAGATTTAAATGAATTAAAATTAATTTTCGAAAATTTTTTATGAAATCTCTAGGTTTGAGTCGCCATATTAAGGCCGGCATTGTGGATTTTTGAAAATCGCCACATTGCAAAAAAAATTGAGTGTAAGACGAAAATTTTGAGCCCTTACACGATTTTTTTGGTAATCTACAATTTTGGACAAAGCCATTATCCGTTTGACGTGGATTGACCCATATATATATATATATATATCTTCCTATATTATATAGCTATATTGAAAATTGAGATTTAGCAGCCCCACTCCCCTCCTGTTATTTTAAGTACACATAATGAAGAAGTAAACATTTTAAATAATAAAATATTAAAATTAATTAACAATCAAACAATAACTTATTGACTGATTCCATTTCAAATCGAACAGTCAGTATACACTCAAGTCACCAATTACTGCGCTAATAAAGTATATTATTCTACCCTAAAAATAAGGGTATACGTATTTTTTTATTTTGCTGAAATATCAAAATTGCATCACTTTTGAAAATTGCATACAAAAACTAAATGTTAAAACTGAAAATCTTGAGAATAACTTTAGAGGGCTATCGTTTTACCAAATTTTAATAAATTTTAGTAAACCTTATTTTGTTTTATTATGTTTTAAGCCCTCTTTAATTCAGTGCAAGAAATTTTAAAAAAGACTAAAAAATGACTAAGATATGTGCATTTTACCAAAAAATGCACTTTTTATGCACATGCATTTTTCTCGAGAAACCCATTTTTTTTTTGCTGACATTTTTTGTGCTCATAGAGGACCAAATTACCTATCTAATGGTACTTGGTTGATCCCGTACTTATTTGTTTGAAGCGAGAAAAGAAATTCACAAATTTTATTGGTGAAAAATTTTTGTATATACGTTCGAAAATCTTAAGCAATGTTCATTCCAACGGTGTCGCGTGCTTCGCTCATTATTTGTTTACCTTTGTATGTATGTATATATCATCAATAGTGATATATATATATATATATAAAAATTCGTAATATAAAAATAAATATTAAAAAATGGAAAATAATAATTCTATTCGTGTATATCTATATTATTTATGTTTCGATGTACAGACAATAGGAGGCTCATTCGCGGACAAATACCTCGCGTAACCAAAAAAGCATATTAGAATTGTTATATACAAGCTAGTTATTCTTACGTCTGCTTTGAAAGGTACTTTTCGGACTTGTGAAAAAGTAAACAAAACTCTGCAATTACGATGTCCGAAATTAACTCTTCTACAAGAATTCGATGTCCCGATTTTTTTCAAATGCATAAAAAAGTAGTTCATAAAAGCAGAAATTTACATTTTAGACCGTTGGAAGATTTGTCCATTTATTTGGCACACCTTTATCCAGATTCAAAGATACTGCCCTCTACTAATGTATGCAAAAATTGCCATGAACGCATATCAAAAATGATTTTAAGAGATCTTGAATCTACATCTGAAAATGAAATCACTGAACTTTTTAGCGGAAAACATGATGATTCTATCCCCAAGACACCTGAACGAATACAGGAATTAAACGAGAGTATTAATACAATTTTACCTCAATGCGTCTCGCCGCTAAAAAGAAAAACTGCAATACCTAAAAATTTAACAGAAAATTACGTATCTAAAAAGAAAAAATCTTTAATTTCAGCTTTTTCTGCTACTGTCGGAAGTAAATTAGAAGATGCGTATGGCATTTCAGTTGAATCAATAGAATCGGAGAAAAGTTCGACTGAAAACTATTGGAACGAATTTGTAGAAAATTTTAAATCGGCTTTAGAAAAATGTTCTTCTGTTTCGGAGAAAATAAAACTTCTAACTGTACTACCTTCAAAATTAAGCAAAATAAAAATTTGCTTACTATTCCCGAATATAAGCGAGTATATGATAAATAAATCAAGAAATCTCGTGAAAAATAAAGGAGTTTATTCGGAGCCAGATTCACATACTGGTCATCCAATTGATGAAAATACAAAAAAAAAACGCTATGGAATATTTTTTAAATGATGATTTTAATTGTAGTAGACAAAGTCCAAATAAATCTGATGTTGTTACTGTTAAAGTTAATAATGCACAAACTAAAAAAGTTAAATGGTTTCTTACTCGAAGCTTAAAAGAAACATATAGTCAATTAAGACAAGAAAATCCAAACTTACAAATAGGAAAATCGAAATCCTATAGTCTAAGACCAAGTTTCGTCTTAACAAGCCCTATGAAGGAAACTTGTCTTTGTGTACATTGCGAAAATTTTGAACTGTTTCTTACAAGTTTAATTCGTTTTAGAGGCGATAATAATTCTGAATTAGATTTAATTCGTTCAGAAATAACTAACGCAATGTTGTGTTCTGAACCATCTGATTCGTGTTTCTTGCAAGAATGCAATTATTACCCCGGTAGTGAGGGTATCACATTAAAATTGTTAAAACTGAAAGAAAATTGTGAAGATGAAATTACGTTTGCTTTGTGGGATAATGGTAATCTTATCAAACAAACAGTAAGCTTATCAGTTTTTAAAGAAAAATTTTCAATCTGCGCACTAAAAGCAAGTACTCACGTATACATAAAAAATATTCAACGTAAAGCTACAAAAAAAGAAAAAGAAGAAGGTAAAGCTGATCCTACTAAGTTAATTATCCACGTTGATTTTGCAGAAAATTGGTCTGTAATAAATAATAAAGCGGTTCAGGGAAATCATTGGGTAAATAACCAAATTTTTATTTTTACTGCAGTCTGTTACCAAGGAGAGATAACGCAAAGCTTTGCGATCGTTAGTGACGACAAAAGGCATGATACTGCATATGCGCTATTAGCAATAAATAAAATTATCGATCTTATAAAAAATGATTTAGTTACTAAAGCCACGATTATATCAGATGGAGCTGCAAGCCAATTTAAAAATCGTTTTCAGCTACATGAATTCAAACATTTTTCTTATCAAATGAAATGGTTATTTTCTGCGACTGGTCATGGGAAAGGAGCCATTGATGGAATAGGTGGGCTTCTAAAGCATTATGCTACTTCACATAACTTAAAAAGAGTTCATGAAGAATCGATACAAAATGCTGACGATTTTATAAATTGGGTTCAAAAGTACACCAGTGCAATCAAAATCATATTATTACCAATAAATGAGATTGAAAAATTTAGAAAAGAAAAAAATATTGAATGGAGTACAGTTCCTAAATATAATGGGATTCAAAAAAGTCATATGTGGTTAAAACAACTTGGAAAATTGAAATCGCATATATTTTTTGGTAGAACAGCTATACATGCACTGACTAAAGTGAAAGACAAGAAAAAAAAGTCAAACGTCGTAAGGCTACACTTAGAACTAAAAATAATAAGTGCAAAAATAAAAAAAAGTAATTATTTATAATTATATTTTTGACGCATCCCAACAGTGAGAGGCAAAGGGAACTCACTTTAAAAAAGCACCCCGAAGGGAACAGAAATCTTCTACGTCCACGTCGTTGTTCCTGGGTAATGCTAAAAGAAGGATAGTGTTTAAATCTACATTGCTTAAAATTTCCGAACGTATATACAAAAATTTTTCACCAATAAAATTTTTGAATTTTTTTTCTCGCTTCAAACGAATAAGTACGGAATCAACCAAGTACTATTAGATAGGTAATTTGGTCCTCTATGAGCACAACAAATTTCAGCAAAAAAAAAAATGGGTTTTACGAGAAAAATGCATGTGCATAAAAAGTACAGTTTTTGGTAAAATGCACATATCTTACAAGGAGAGTGTTTCACCTGCGGGTCACCGATTGGGCTCAAATTTGGGGAATGTTTTCTAGATGCAGAAATATGAAGAAAGCCAAAATTTTAGAGGCCAACGCTCAAAATTTCTCTAGTTACAGGCCATTGAAGAAAATCACGAAACAAGTTACTAGATCTTCAAACGCTTATAGTTCTACAGCATTGTTAGCTAGAAGCTTGTACCTTTTTTTTAAATGAAAGCTAAGCTCATCCTTTCGAAATAGCACCTATAGTATCTCAAAATATTATTTTTTTCGAAAGTTAGAGCGCAATGAAGATTTGACCTTAATTTTCTGTTTAAAACATTAATTAATAATAAAAGCTGAAATTAGGTCTAATCTTCATTGCGCTCTAGCTTTGGGAAAAAATAATATTTTGGGATGCCTTAGGTGCTATTTCGAAAGGATTCGAGCTCAGCTTTCATTTAAAAAAGGTATAAGCTTTTAGCCAACAAAGCTGAGGAACTATAAGCATTTGAAAATCTAGTAACTTTTTTCGTGATTTTCTTCAATGGCCTATAACTAGAGAAATTTTGAGCGTTGGCCTCTCAAATTTTGGATTTCTCCGTGTTTCTGCATCCAGAAAACATTTCACAAATTTGAGCCCAATCGGTGACCCGAAGGTGAAACACTCTCCTTGTTAGTCATTTTTTAGTCTTTTTTGAAATTTCTTGCACTGAATTAAAGAGGGCTTAAAACATAATAAAACAAAATAAGGTTTACCAGTATTCTTTGAAAATTGGTAAAACGATAGCCCTCTAAAGTTATTCTCAACATTTTCAGTTTTAACATTTAGTTTTTGTATGCAATTTTCAAAAGTGCATATCTGATGCAATTTTGATATTTCAGCAAAATAAAAAAATACGTATACCCTTATTTTTAGGGTAGAATAATATACTCCATTAGCGCAGTAATTGGTGACTTGAGTGTATACTGACTGTTCGGTTTGAAATGGAATCAGCCATTATAGTATTGATTATGCAACGTATAAGGAGGTAGATCAAACAGATGATAATATTTATTTAAATTATCCAATAGAAATGTTAAATAATATAAGAGAAAAATTACTTCTACACGAATTAAATTTAAAAGCAAACGCAATTATAATGCTAATTCGAAATTTAAGTATTAAAGATGGATTATGTAATGGAACACGATTAAAAATAGCTAAATTATTTAAATATAATATAGAAGCTGAAATTATTACAGGAGAAAATGAAGGAAATAAAGAGTTTATACCAAGAATAATATTAAATACTAACGAATTATCGTCATTACCGTTTATTTTATATAGAGAACAATTTCCTATTGTTCTAGCGTTTGCAATAACTATAAATAAATCTCGAGGACAAAGTTTTGAAAATGTTAGTATGTATATTAAAAAACCTTTAAGTTCTCATGGTCAATTATACGTTGCTCTTTTGCAATGTAAAAATGCAAATAAAATATTTATTCAAAATGAATCAGAAAATAATGATACTATACCAAATATAGTGTGGAAAGAAATATTAGAAAAATAATTTTATTATAATTTAACATAAAATTTTGAAAATTCATCAATATTACATTTTATATTCCTACATTAATTATTTTTAACAAATTATATAATAATTTTATTTTTATTTTTTACAGGTCACATTTATATTAATTATTAAACTAATAATGAAATTACCAAATATTAAAATTACAATATCACTATAAAAATTAATAATAAAAATTTAAATATATAAATAAATAATATAAACGAAAATGATGGAATGGAATCCACTTGAAGGAAATCATGTTGAAGTAAATGATGTTATCGATCAACAAACAATGGATTATTGAAATAATCAAATTGAAGACCATTTAAATTATGGAGAAGAATATGAATATTATTTAGAAAGCCTAAATGATAATATTTCAGAAGATACAGAAATTTCTTGATTAAATAATATTATTAATTCATGCATTGGCAAGAATGAAGAAAAAGTTGAATACAATAATTGGAATAAAGTACCAGAATATTATAAATGTTACGTTAGTAAAACTATAGAACATAAAATTTAAATACGTAAACCAATAGGAGAATATTATAATAATCAAAATTATCAAATTTATTCTAGATATTTATTACGATTAACTAATATTATTAAGAAAATATTAGATTAAAAAATTATAAAGGTAAGTACCCTGGTAACACAATCTGTTGCAAGCACGATTGTGCGGAACTTGCGTGGTCTGTTTCCACATTTTATTGCATATCTGCTGAAATTTAATTGCGACTGAAACGTGCGTCAGATTTGTAACAGATTGCTAATCGAAACGTGCGATTCTAAAATAAGAATAAACACCCAAACTTGCAGCAAAATCGAAGCAGTCTTCCGTAAGAATCTTACAGCAGCACTTTACTCCAGAATTACCGAAGAATGACATAAGTTGAGCGCAATTATATGACGAGAATAAACACGTAAACTTGTAGCAGAATCGAAGCAGTCTTCAGTAAAAATCTTGCAGCAGCACAGTTTATAGAATTTCAAAGTTAATTAATAGTTCAAAAATTGAAGTCACTTTATAGAATAAAGATAATACATTGTATTTTAATAAAAAATTTTAATTGTGAATATTATTAACATTCAACTAACGAGAACATGTTCCTAAGAGTTGTTGACAGATTTTAAAAAAGCAAATGTTGAATTTAAAAATTATATTTTATAATTTAATGAAAATATAATAATTTATAATTGCGATACATTTAATGCATTTCTTTAAACTTTACGTGTTCTTACTACCAATGCCTACACCTATAGGCACATGTTGGCTAAAAGAAAAAAGAAGAAACGCAAGAAACAATCAACATATATACACGAAGGGGTGGGCACTGATGTTATAGTATAAAATTATATACATGTAGACATTGGGGAGAAGAGAAGAGACCATTGCAGCCAACTGTCAAATATAAATAACTTAGATAAAAAATTTTTATAATATCTAAGAAAAGTTTTAAATAAATTTCTTACAGTAAAAGATGATAAATATTTTGGTTCTACATTCATACGTAGTAAAGTTTTGTCGCAAGATTCTTATACGAGATAGCTTCAAGTATGCTGCATGCTCGCGTGATTATTCTTATGATAAGATTGCATTTAACTTTTGTCCTTCTGATGTAATTTTAGCGCAAATCTGCTGCATGATTCTCACATAAAACTGCTTCAATTCTGCTGTACATTTGCGTTTTTATTCTCATCATTAAATTACACTTAACTTCTGTCATATTTATGTAATTCGGGGGTAAAGTGCTGCTGCAAGATTCTTACGGAAGACTGCTTCGATTCTGCTGCAAGTTTACGTGTTTATTTTCGTAACATAATAGCACTTAACTTGTGTCATTCTTATGTAATTCTGGGGTAAAGTGTTGCTGCAAGATTCTTACGGAAGACTGCTTTGATTCTGCTGCAAGTTTGCGTGTCTATTCTCGTCATATAATTGCACTCAACTTTTGTCATTCTTATGTAAATCTGAGGTAGAGTGCTGCTGCAAGTTTCTGATGCAAGACTGTTTCGATTCTGTTATATGCTTGTGTACTTATTACGATTCGCAGAACAGCACTTGACAATTTGCAATTCTTATGTAATTGTGCTGCAAAACTTTGTCGGGAATTGTTTACTCAATTTTTTGCTAGTATCTGTAATAAGTTTTTTCCGCAAGTTTACTGCAAATTATCTTCAAGATTCTGCGCATTCTTTTCGTTCCGTACATTGCACTTTCTCTCTGCCAGAAACGTGCAATTCTGTTGCACTTATCTGCTGTAATTTCTTTTCATAAAAAACCCTATGAAATGCGGAAACAGACAGCACATGTTCTGCTGCAAGTTTTTGATTTTCAAGAAAATTGCAGCAAAATTGTGTTGACCATGTTACCAGGGTATTGTACAAAGTATGTTTAATATTTCAAAATTATTTTATTTTATATATATACAAATTAAAATCATTAAAATAATATAATGATTTAATGATCTTATAAATATTAATAATGATTACGTCACTTATTTTTGAATATTAAAGTAAACAAATTTTTAAATTTTAGTATGAAATGTTGATATATTTTAAAAAATGTAAAAATAAGTCAAAAAGATATCAAAAAGGAATTATATCAAAATAATCCTATAAATCTTAACACATAAATAAATATTATGATACATTAAATATAATACTAACAAAATTAAAAAAAAATAATTATTTAAAAATTTTTGTATGGTTTTAAATTTATTGTAACTTTGATCATTAACATCATTTAATTAATAATAAGTTATTTTATACTTATATATTGTACAATATCACTTTTTTTTATTCGTATTCAATAAATAAAATAAATTATATTATAAATATATAACTAATCTATGTAATATAATCTATGAAATAAAGTGGTTTTTAGGGCCCCTGGCGAGGGTTTCCACTAATCAAAAAATCTAACGCGCCGTAACGTTACCTCCACATTTCACGAAGTTAAAATATGTTAGTTAAATTAAAATCTATATTTAAATATTTAAAAGTTTATACAATCAAATTAAATATATAAATGCAATTCATCATATTAACTAGTTTAAAATGTAAGGTGGTGTGGAAAGTTGTTACTCAAGACTATATGTCTTGACTTTTATATCGATAAACAATTAAATATGAAATTACATTTTTTTAAATAAAATTAAATATAAGGTCAATGATCCAACTACAGGTAGCATCCCAACTATGATAATTTTGTGTACTTTGTATTACGAAAAAAGCAATATTTATAATATACAGAAGAAAAATCACTTTATTAATTAAAATCTTTTCGCGCGTTTCTGCATTATTGCTGAGTAGAAAAAAAAACAAGTTAAAAAAAGTATTAAAACAGCAGTCTTGTCTCAACTTACAAAATTCAAAATGGCGTTCTTATACACGTGAAAGATTGAACAATTCGCAGTAGAAAAATTTTTAATGCGGTATATAATTAATGAAAATTAATGATTAATTGATTAAAATGATATAATATTATAATTATTTGATAATTTGAATGTTTAATTACACTATTAATCTATTTTTTAAAATTGTATGTAATAAAGTGTATTTTTTTATTATTTTATTACTCACGTAACATTAAACTATCCGCAGTTGGAACATTGATATTAGAAAAATTTGTATTATGTAACATAGTATTTTTGATTAATGTATAATATATAAGCTTTACGTATTTATTAAAAACATTTATAATAAAATAATTTAAATTGAAAAAAAATCATTAATTTTTTTTGTTATATATAGAACAAAATATTGCTTAAGCTAATATAATGTTTTCTATAATTGGTATATGTATATGCATTATCAGAATTGGGGGTTGGCGAGCGGTGCGAGCAGGGGGGTACCCCCCCTAGTATATATATATATATATATATGCTTTGTACGTTCCCTCCTGAAAATGATCGCGAAACTTATGATGTAATATTTTGCGTCACTTTTTGTGTCAATTTTTGCGTCACTTTTTATGTCACATTTCATGTCGCTTCATCAAGCCAAAAGTGACGCAACTTTTTGCGCAACTTTTCCAAAAATATAATATTAAATAAATTATGAATATTTAAAAAAAATTTTTTTTTACATAATTTAACGGCAGGCCGGAGTAGAACCTGATACCGACCGAGTAACAATTGAGTTGTTTGTTATTTACTCAAGTATTAATCGGTGTATCTTCAAAATAAAGGTTGATCGCAATAGATATTATTATTATGAATATCTATGCACAAGAAAAAAAAATCTACCAATTTGTTTTTGAGAAAAGTAAGGAACGCCGAAGTAAAAGATTATGTTTATAATATTTTCGCGTTCCTTACTTTTCTCAAAAACAAAGCGATAGATTTTTTTTTTCTTGTGCATAAATATTTGTAATAATAATATCTATTGCGCTTAACCTTCAATTTGCAGATACACCGATTAATACTTGAGTAATTAACAAAAATGCCAATTAGACAAGGACAGCGAATCCGGCCTGCTCTTAATAGATGTTAAGATACAGAATTAAAAATAGTTAGAGCATGATTTAATTGTCCACGTTTAAAGAATTAATTTTGAAAAAATCTTTGAAATAAATTGAAAATTCTTTATCTAAATTATTAAAGGAGTGTTGTCAAACTTTTTTTGAAAACGAAGCATTAAAATTAATTTTTCTTCATCAGAAAAAATATTGCTTTTTACTGGACAAGTTGAGAACAACTTTTCATTTTTATCAATAATCACCAGTTTTTCCAAAAACCTACATTTTTTAAGCAAAAAAGGATGGAGAAATCCAGCGTCCTCTTAAAAATAATAATAACATATAAATAATAACGTCAAAATCGGAGTCATGGTGGGAATGCTTATCTTTGCGCGTGAGGAAAGTTAACGAAGGACCCCATTCCGAAAAAATTCGCAAAAATTAACCGTATCTCCGTAAATAATAGACTGATTTTGATGATTTTTTTTAAATCTGGGGTACCTTAAAAATTAATAATATTGGTGCAAATAGTTTTTCAAAATAGGGTGTATTGAAGTTAAAACAACTGTACCTAATATGGATACATCAAACGCAAATGATTGTTGTCGCTAACTACATCAATATTTTTAGACGTGTAATGTCTCATTTTAAAGCTAAAAGAAAGAACTTTAAAATGAGATATGATGAGTTTCATTACGATCAATATTTACGAAATGCGCGCGGATTTACGTAAATTTTGTAAATGAACTTACCTTATTATTCCTTGTAATTATTACATTTAGAACCTGGAGACAAGTTAATTTTTTAAGAGATTTTTTCCAAATTAATTCATTAAACGTGGACCATTAAATCATGCTCTAAATATTTTTAATTCTGTATTTTAACATCTTTTGAATAATGTAAAATAAAATTTAAAAAAAATATTCATAATTTATTTAATATCATATTTTTGGAAAAGTTGCGCAATTAGTTGCACAAAAAGTTGCGTCACTTTTGGCTTGATAAAGCGACATGAAATGTGATATAAAAAGTGCCGCAAAATATTGCATCATAAGTTTCGCGATCATTCTCAGGAGGGTTTCTAGGACATATATTTTTTGGATCGAAAGGAGTATGTAACGTTTGTTTAGAGGATTCTAGAAAAAATCTAGTACCTTTTTTTCTGGGATCCTAGAAAACAGTTGAACTTTCCCTAGGATGAAGGGAGAAATAAATCAATTTCAATTTCTAGGATCCTAGAAATACATTATCATTATATTAGTTTGTACTTATATGTGTGGTTGGTTTTAGAAGAAAAACACATGAAATTTGAAAATTTTAATGATTTTTATGAGATAAATAGAAAGAAATGAATAATAGATAATAATAATAATAAAATATATTATTTTATAAGTTTTAGAAACATGTTTTGAAAAAAACAATTAAAAAGTTATGAAACCAAAAAACCAATTTGAAAATTGTCAAAATAAAAAAAAATCAATTGCCAATCAAGTATTTGATAATATTTTTCTCCCTATTGAAAATAATGACGTAATTATTTTATGTGATTTTGTTATACAACAAAATTACGTACTCATTACGAAGAAAATTTAAATGTTTGGTTACGTAACAATTCTTATTCTATTACATAATTTTGTTATGTAATTTTGTATAAATGACATAACTTTGTTACGTTATGTAATCTTTCCGTGTGAATAATGAAAATGATTATGTATTTTGTATATATTGTGTTACGTAATGAATTCGAACGCTTATTTGTATGAATTATGTAATTTTTTTTGTTATTTCTTACTTTTTACGAAATTTTGTTGAGAAATTTCGTACGGATTTCGTAATTCTGTGATATAGTTCGATATGAGTTACGTGATTTCGTATAGGTTTCGTAATTCTATTAAATAATTTAGAAATGATTACGTAATATTATTACATAAGAAAATTACGTTATTTCCCATAAATTAGGTAAATTAGTTATGTAATTTATAATGATGATTAGCAATAGGAAAGAACTCAAAATTACCACATTGATTTAATATTTTCAAATTATTTCACAAAATTAGAAAATTACGTATATTAGTAGTTATAGGGGCACTATGGACCGTCAAAACAAACCCCCACTCCACCACCCCAAAGGTTACTGATTGGTGGGTCAATGACCTCTGAGAAGGTGAAGTAGGGGCTTGTTAGGTATGGTACCCGAACAACTGGATATTTTATTCGGTATTTAAAAATTTTAAATATTTTAATATGTAACATGATACTTTTTGATTATTAAAATTTATATTGAATCATAAAATATTAATTTAAAAGATTTCAATTTGCCACTGAATACTTTTAAATACTAAAATAAAAATTTTATATTGAATCGTGAAATATATAATTTGTAATATTACTGTGTGTATGAAGGTTGAGGAATTGGTAATGAACGAGGTAAATGAAATACTCACGTTCTAAAGTTTAACAACATTTATTATTAATAATAAAACATTACAACGTAGCATTCATACAATTAACTAGTGTGTACATATGATAAATAATAAATTCGTGTATGATTATAAACAAATCTTCTTTTCCTAAAACTAGATTATTCTTTTTTAATAATTCGATGAGATCATTTACAAAATTATCATTAAAACTAGACATTGTGGTTTTTATATCGCTAGAAGTAAAGTATACATATTGAGATTCCTGACTTTTTTCTAATACATTTTTCATATTTGCAACCATTTCTCGTACTATATAATCTACAGATTTTGCAACAGTATTTAAATATCTAATTCTATAATCTATACATTTTGATAAATCTTTTAAACGTTCAAACGTGACACGTTTAAATACTAGTGACCGATTAAATCGACCTTATTTTTTCGGCGGTCTAGTGACAGAGGTAGACCTTGAAAATTGGCTCCACAGAAGCGTACCACGGGTGCAAACTCCTTTTTGCCTTCGCCGCCTATATTCTCCAGGCCTACCTGGATAATTTTTCCAAAAGAGCTGTTCAGCCCGTAGATCATTGGCAGAACCTGCTGCCAATAATTTTTCTTGCTATTTTGTTTTATTAAATATGCCAAGTCATTACCAAATGTCTGCTCCAGGCTTCTCTTTTGACCAGCCATCTTGGTTAGGTTTTCTTGCTTGTTACTGCTGTCACCGTCGATCACACACACAACTGTGGCTAGACCAAGTGGATACCACTTCTTTTATACTGTAAGAATTAGTGGGGATGTCGTAAAAAAGGTAACGTGCAACCAATCAGAGACGGTCAAGTACCAAATTAAGCATAGCAAGTTTTTTCTATAAAATTCTTTACTATAGCATCATTTTTTTGCAAATTCTGCGAGAAATTTTCCAACAATTTCTTGAAACCCAATCCGGTAGACATATAATACAGAAACATGATACAATAATGACCACAAACATTGGAATATTCGCTTTGTAAGCGTTTATTATTCCATCTTAATTTTTTACAATTTTGCTGAATACGTTGTAAATGTTGTTGAATTTGTGGCGGCTTACCAAGACTATCAAAGTACACACCTGTGCCATACTTATCAACATATATGGCGACCCAGTGCGCACCACGCTGGTTATAATTTTGCGTATTAAGCACAAGCGCATAAGGTTTCACCCACATCAGAGGGATCCGATCCGCTGGATAAACGCCTACTGCGTGAAACTTGATCCTCATCAGATATCGAACAATCTCTTTTGAATTCATTGCGGAGAATTTCGAAAAATTCTTCCACAATCAGCGATTTTACGCTGGGGTTAGGTTTCAGTAGCCACTGTTTCAGATTAGCAGCGTTATTTAGAGCACACACGTAATTTGAATACGATGATTTTATGTAATGATGCATACACTGTACACTGCTGAAATTCAAATTTCTAAAATAAGACAAGATTCTGTATGCAACAGCGCCATCTTGGAATTTTAATTTTCAAAAATATCTCTAGCTACACGTGCTTTCTTATTCTGCTTCTTCTTCTTTTTCGCAACTTTATCACTTTTCGAGCGTTTAGCCGCTGAGGTGTTTGTAGTGCCAGGTGCACTCGACGACTGAGTTGATGATATCTCGTTCTTCTTCTTTTTATATTCTGATTCCTCCCCTTCTTTAGCGTTTGACTCACCCAAGAGCAATTTGTCCAGAACAACGTCAGCTTTTCTTTTGAGATTTTTACCACTCTCGCGAATGCGCTGTTTGGTTGCCTCTTTGACCGGTCTGTCACCTAGAGTGACATCATCTAGGACATTTTTACCCGCTCGGAGAGCCTCCTCACCGACCACTTTTGCACCTTGTTTGATCTTCGGTATAGCTGCTCGGAAGAGACCTTTCTAAAAAACTACCTACTCCTGCATCCGACTGGTGATAACCAGAACAAGGTTTACCAACTGTAACACACTTACCCCCACCACCAATCATTTGGTTATTGAAAAAATCTTCAAACACAGGCATTTTATCGGATGCGCTTAAAGTGAAGCGTTACAGTCAACGTACCGCAGTCGAATGGAATGGGAAATCCGTGTTTGTCTCTCATATCTATTTCTATCGACTAAAACGCTGAAGACAGCAGTGGTAGGTACATGGGTGGTAAAAAGTTTTTAATTTCAACACCTCCGTAAACGTAGTCACGCAAATGAAGCGAGACTATACGTAGTAAGCTCGTGCGCATGTCACCTGTTACATAAGGCTGGCAAATGTTGCTGTAAACCATGAGCACGGTTGGTAACCCGTTCACAAGATTTGCTGGATGATTACCGGCAATGTAGTGTTCTTTATTACCTTTGCAAGAGAAAATTGGTACATTTTCCAAACCTAAAATTCTAAGTAATTTTTCCGATAGAGTAAACGTGTGCATATAAGTTGTACAATCTTCACCACATCGACATATAATCTGTACATAGCTACCAGCGTGGATTTCAAAATATAAATGATTTTTCACATTCTCGAGATTATTTATTTCTTCTAAAAGACTTTCAATGTCACGGTAAACACCAGGTTTAACGCGGGCAAACACCTCGGCCTTCTGTTGAGTCTCCTCCTCTGTTTCTCGCAAAACATTCGCCACATCACGTTTGGATGTTATAACAGAAATCACCCACTCACGCTCTACCACTGATATATGCTGAAATGTGAGAGGTATTTGAATTTCCGTGAGTCCTACACACCAGTCGCCATGAAGATAAAAATTTTGTAATAATTGTGTTGTAAAATGCGTCGCTACATTGTGTGGAAAGACAAACTTGCTGCTGTTGCTCGGTAAAACCATGTAAAATTCATCGTTCATTGTAAATTTTTTAAATCTTTAGCTTCTATCCAAGAATTGAATTTTTCTGGGTACCCTCTAACTGACCAAATATTGTTTTTTCGACCCCCTACCTTTGCTCTTCAAAACCTCATCAACCTCAAACGCTTCGCTATCTAAATCTTTGCGCACTCTGCTCAACTGTTCTTCGTAAAAATATCCGTCAATTTTTTCTCCATCAAGATCTGTCAAAATATAGACGGGTGGTTGTTGTCTTGTGTCGACTCTTATAATTTTAAACAGCTCCAGAGTCCAGCCACCCTAGTATGCTTTCCTGAAGGCTGTCTTGGCACGACTGACACGAACCAGATTGCCAACGCTGTATTTAGCTACTCGAAACGGCTGTTTTTCGCTGTAACGCAACGTCAAATTTTGACGTACCATGTGAGCATTATATAAGTTGACTTTGGAAGGGGGCATTTTTATGGCACTGTGCCACGACTCGTTGTAACACGTCACAATTTTTTGCAAAACATCTATATAACGTCTTGTGCGCGAGTGAGTAAAGTATCGCCAGATACGACCTTTGAGAGTTCGAATAAAGCGTTCGGCAATGGCTGCCTTTATATCAGGGTCTCTGACGACTCGATAGGTAATATGTTTCTTTTTTAGCACCTCTTGCAACTCTCGACCGATAAACTCTTTACCTTTATCAGTCTGTAGATAAATAGGATGTCTATCATTACATCGTGATAAAATTTTGTCTAATGTTACAGCGACGCTTCGACTGGTTTTGTCGAGAAGAGGCTCTGCCCAGGCAAACTTTGAAAGTGCATCAATGACAATGAGAATATAGCTGTACCTATCATTGTAGGTTTTAAGTGATCTAAAATTTGCCAAGTCAGCTTCCCACACTTCAAAGGGGCTGAAAACGTTGTAATGTCGACGAGGAAAACGATGTCTCACGAGTTTGTGTAAGGTATGTGCATCCTGACTCTTCAACCATTTGGTAATGGTATTGTTATCAAATTTTTTGGGTTTCGCGTGTTTCAGTAGATGAGCACCAGCGTACGCTGATGGTGCAGAAAGATTATAGTAATAATGCTCAAGATCGTCCGGCTTTTTCGCCTCCTTCTTCTTTTTCTCCTTCTTTTTTTTCATTGCTCCTCCTCCTCCCCCTCTTACAAACTAGCTTTTTCTCTTTTTTTTGCTGTCTTTTAAATGTGTTTTTAATGCGTTTCAAAAATTTATCAAACGCAATTTTGCCGACCATGCACAAAACAGTAATACCAGCTGCAGTCTTTTCATTACCATCTGCAGTCTCCGAGAACATGCGTGAAAATGCTCGTTCAGCCAGCATCTGTTGGCTTTTATATAATTCGTAATTTTTTTATTTGAATATCAAATATCGTGCTCTAGACAGGCATTGTCAAGAGGATTTTTTCCTCTCTGACCACGTCTGAGAAGCTCTTCGAGATGCGTGCCAGGGCCGAGAAACTGGTAGCCTGGTAGATGCATTTCAAAGGGTACAACCGAAATCAATCGGTCTATAAAAGTACCAGTTTTCTCCTCCTCCTCCTCCTCCCCCTCCATCACTTCCTTCCATGCTTTCACATACGGTCCCATTTTAGCTGTTCGAGGCGACTCTTTTTTACAGGGGTTGATGGCGTAGCTGCTAACTCGTTACCAACTTTTTTACGCTTTTTCGCACTCTCAACTTCTTTCTCCTTTACGCTCGTTAGACCAGTAGCTGTTGAAGAATAATAACCTTCGTTCTCTGACGACGATGACAGCGGTGAATCAGGGCTATGAGATGCAATCGTACGCCACAGTCGATCGTTACCAATGAATTCTCGAGGTATGCTAACTTGTCGCAAGACGCGTGCAAACTGTTTGTATCCGCGCGGTGGCGGCCTTTTTCTACTTCTTATAGCTTCGTTCATTAAATCGACAATATTAGCACCCTCGACAACAGTGCCATCTAGCTTGATTATACCACGACTATCCCATTCAATATTACCAGCTTGCCGTAAATATCTAATGAGATGTCTAGCATTACTTTGAAATTTCTGCGGTACCGACTGGACAAGCTGTTCGTCGTCGATTTCGTCATTATTGTCTGTACCCATCGTCGTTTCCGTTTCTAATAATGTTGTCTCGTTTGGCCATATTATACTCCTATTTTCATCCTCCTCCTCCCCTCTTAGATGCAAGTAACGCTGCAAGATTTGTTGATATTGCAGAGATTTTTGACGCTCATCAGCCATAGAATGTAAAATTTTACTCATTTCTTCGTCAAGGCGTGTCGTGGCTGTGCCAGGTGTCTGGACACTGGATGGTGGTGTTGTATGATTGGTAGCTGGTACGTCGTGCTGCTGCTGCAGCCGCTTTTGCTCCAAGCACTCTTGCGGTACTAAAATCATTTTTCTTGCGTACTCCATGCCGATAAAACAGGTTTTACAATTAGCCGTACTAAATATGCTGATTTTACCACCAATTTCCTTTTTACCTTCAAAATACCCGGTTTAGCGAGTTTTCGCAACAGTGGTGCGACTTTTCGCAATTGTTCCTTATAATACTTGCTGAGTGGAATATTTCTGCGTAAGATGTTCAAATGTACGTTATAAGTTTGGAATTTGCTTCGCGTAATATGGCCTTGAGTTGAGAAAGTTCAATTTTACACAAAACATGTAGCTGAGTCCAGTACTTTTCTGGAATTGGTCTGCTGCTGCTATGACTACGTCTTACCGGCTCCATTACAATCGCACGACTGGTACATTATTTGAGCGAGCACCAGCTTTTATGGGTTTGCAACGAGGCACATAAACGTACTGATGTTTGTCGAACGGTAATATACAAGTACGAAATCTCACGTTTTCAGGCGTACCCTGTTTCAGATCTATGAACAAATAGCCGTGTGGTTGTGCTGTGGCATCGAGATATGCCTCTTGCAAAAAACGAGGCTCCTCGGGGCAGACTTGGCGCGCCAGATGATTTATTTGCGCTCGATCGCGAGGATTTTTAAATAACACGATGTAATTAGAGTTTAGAGAAATTTTTCGCTGACCTTGATACAAGAGATTTTGCGAGATATAGATGACGCTCAAGTTATTATGATGACTGCCTTTGGTAAAGAGATTTACTACAGCTCTGTTGGACGATTCTCTCATCAAATCGTCGAGAATCGAGTTTTGCATGTGGATCATTGGCATAGTCTTCGCTCTTTGGTAAACCCTCGTGAAATTTGATACCCTCGGCCAACTCTTATTAAATTTTGGATGTTTTAAATAGTATCCTGCCACTGATTGAATAAGCTGAAAAATTGGCATATTGTAATTTACAAAAATTTTTGTATATTCTACGTATTATTTCCAACAAAAAGAAAACTATTAAGTTTTCACAAAAAGTGAATAGTTTTCAAATAACAAATTTAGACTGATAATTTAACAAAAAATTTGAAAAATTCGAAACATTCTATATTACATCTCATTTTTTATTCTTAAACCTCTAAAAATTTTTTTTATATATTTTTGGTACTAAAAGAAACATATTTTTAGACTATTAGCATTTTTTATTTTTTGACCGTTCGAGTTGACGTGAAATGTCCGTACATTTTTTCTACTTTTTCATTCAGCGGAACATACTAACAATATTTTCTTTGGTGTAGAGAAATAATTACTCTTAATTTCGAAAATTAGAATAATTCTCTTAAGAGTATGACGGAGCTGCCCGCTTTCTAATAATATTTCCAATCCTAACCTATGAATAAGCGATGCGTTTAATCGAGTTTTTTGCTACAAAGAAAAAATTTGTAAGATTAAACTCTAGTGCGGACAACTCAAGAAATCCACCAAAATATTATACATACAAAGATATAACAAAAATTTTTAATGTCGTATTTTAAGGTTAGGTTTATCGAGTTTGATATCTAATTTCCAATCCAAGCTCATAAAAAAATAACAAGTCCAAATGATTTTTGATTTTAACAAAAATTATTGTATTAATATAGATTTAGTGCGAACAAGTCATTATATTTGTTTAATTTATGAATTTAAAAAGATATTGATAAAATAAAAAAAGCAAAACTCGATTGCTGTAGCTCCGACATCCTGTTAATACTCTGTATATTGCTATAAAATATCTTTCTCCAATATAGTATCAATGCATATAAATGTAATTTAGATTGTACTGTTATTTTGTTAAAAAAAGTTGGTAACCGGTTTCATATTTGATTTAGTCTGTGATGAGTTCTCTTATATGATATGTACCAGACTACTTCTTTTCAAATTATAGAACTCAATATTAACTTATATAATACAATCTGGATTACATTGATTTGGATTGACATTATGTTACAACAGGACATTTTAAAATCATTTGCAAAATTTTGGAAATTTGAGTGCCAGAATTTCAAAACAAATAGTCTAACATATGTATTATTAAATATTTTGTTTGTCGCTAGACCAAAAATGATACTTTCCACCAGGGTTGTAAATTTTTCCATTTACCGAGTAAGCAACTGGTAAATGGTCGGACTATTTACCAGTTACTGGGTGACTAAATGGTAAATGGTCGGACCATTTACCATTTACAGAGCAAGTAACTGGAAATGATCGTACCATTTACCAATTACTGGGTGAGTAAATGGTAAATGGTCAGACTATTTACCATTTACAGAGCAAGTAAATGGTAAATAGTCTAACCAGTTCCCAGTTACTGAGCAAGTAACTGGAAATGGTCGACCCATTTACCAGTTACTAGGTGAATGAATGGTGAATGGTCGGACCATTTACCAGTTGCTGAGTGAGTAAATGATAAATGGTCAACCATTTACCAGTTACTAGGTGAGTAAGTGGTTAATGATCCGACTATTCACCATTTCCTCACTCAGTAACTGGTATATGGTTTGACCATTTCCAGTTACTCACCGAGTAACTATCAACTGATCCGACCATTTACCATTTACTCACTCAGTAACTGGTAAATGGTTCGACCATTTACCACTTACTTACTCAGTAACTGGTAAATGGTCCGACCATTCAACATTTACTCACCCAGTAACTGGTAAATGGTCCAAGCATTTACCAGTCGCTCTGTAATTGTTCCGACCATTTACCATTTACCCAGGTCGTAACTGCAAACTGGTTGAATCATTTATCATTTACCCACCCGCTTACTGCGAACTGATTCGACCATTTACCAGTTATCAGAGTTGTAAATAAGGAAATAGTTTTTTCATTTGAAATGGTGAAGTAATTGAAAATATTCGCACCATTTACCATTTACAGATCAAGTAACTGGTAAATGGTCGGACCACTTACCATTTACAGATCAAGTAAATGGTAAATGGTCTGACCAGTTCCCAGTTACAGAGCAGGTAACTGAGAATCATCAAATCTGAAATTTGGTCTATAATTCAAATAATTTTTAAATATTTTAACTTTCCGATTAAATGATTCTGCTTTACATCTACAAAACAATCGTTATCTAAAGCATGCTATTATGAATAATGGTTTTAAACTATATTCGAGCATGATTATACTTGGCGATTAAATAATAATAAAACAATCTAATTTTTTACAAAGATTTAGACGATGTTTACAAGTAATAGTTAAGAAACTAGTCACTACAATTATATATATATCGCCTTTTACACTCGAGAAGGCCATCACTTTTGAAGGAGGTCTCGAGCGATGCCGTTCGTATACAAAGCTTTGTACAAAATTTGTGTATTCACAAATTGAGTTACTCATTTCATATCACAGACGAAATCATGTATACGAGGCTTGGGGTCAGTTCACTGATTAATGACAGTTCTTCGAATCAATAGGTAGCGTCGTTCTATGACGCACGCTGAATCTGGTTTAGATTTACGGCATAACACGTCTTACCAATCGTTATACAATTTGCATGTCGCCGCAAAAACAGTTGCAGCTTTATTTATGTCTTAGAAAATTATGACAAACTACCTTCAATGAACTGACAGTGACTTAGTGCTTAATACCTTTATCTATCATACTGATAAATTATTCTTACATATCGTTTACAATTTCATCATACAGATTTAAATAATATAGGTTTTTATAACTCAAGAATTATTGATTTTACTTTTATTTTAGAGTATTATCGCAATCTTATTGCTTGTTTTACTAATTCTGTTGTGAATCTAACGTAATCAGGAAAATTGTTAAATCGTGCTCGAATATAATTTCAAACCATAATATGTAATCATATCCATACAGACATTTCATATAGTTTTTATAATAAGAATTATATTTGTATGCAATGTAAGTCTAAACGTTAAAAGTAAGGTAATACACATATTTTATTATTATACTATTAGTTATGTTAAAGGTCAGTTTTAGACGAGGCTTTAGACATTTTTTACTGATCGAAAGTAGTGAAAGAAGTAATTTCGTTTATTTTCAATAAAAATGTATATCGGAATTGCTTTTACTTGTTAATATCTATTCATTTTAACAAATGAGAAATAGAAGCGTGTGAATTTGTTAATATTCAAAGAACGAGCCAAAAAAAATAAATAAAAACTAAATATCTTTTTTAGCTATTTTCGATCGGTAAAGTTGGTCAAAAGCTGATCTTTAATTGGAAAGTGTCACCATAAAATACAATGCAAATTAACTGAAGTGGCCAAAATAAGAACTTCTGACCCCAGACAAGATGTTTGGGGTCTAATGGCTCCTCTAAATTTATCGAGTATGATAATATTATAATGTACAAAGATGTATTTATAATATTAGTGTAATTATAAGGGCATAATGAAGCTTCCCTTTCTGATAATATTTCTAATCCAAGTTTATGAGTAAATAGTGAATTTAATCGGGTTTTTTTCACTTCAAAAAAAAAAAAAAAAAAATCGGTAGGATTCAACTTGAGTGCGGACAACTAAAGAAATCTAACAAAATCTTATACTAAAAAAGCTATATAAAAGTTTTCAATTCATAGTATTTCAAGGTTGGGATTATCAACTTTGATATCTAAATTGCGATCTAAGTTCATGAAAAAATAACAGCTCCAAAGGATTTTTTATTTTAACTAAAGTGATTGTACTAATATAGCTAATGTCAAAATTTGTCAAATATTAAAGAACAAGACAAAAAAATTAAAAATTAATAAATATATTTAAAAAATTGTAATAGGTGTTATTCAAAAACTATATAGTAATAAAAAGACATAATTTTTTTATAAATTATTGATTTTTTCAATAATATAGCATAAGAGAAAAAAATAATTTGACATTAGTAAGTAATAAAATAATCAATGATTGTTTATCAAAAACATGTATGATTTGTAAGATAAAAAAAAAAAAACAGGCACATTTGTTCTAAATTTATCCTAGAGCAGGTCACTCATCTTTGTCCTTTCATATTAAAGAAATGAAATTTCATTTCCAACTGCAGAATGATTAAAAAAAGGAAACCTTATTTTTCACCATAAAAATAGTTATTATACATTGTTTTGAAATGATATTAAATTAGTATGTAAAAACTTCCTTTTATCACGGAATTTCACGCAAACTTTGTGACTACACAGCGTAAAAGGTTTTTTTAACTTTAAAGAAGCTGCTCTTAAATTGAATAAATGCGGTGCAAAGGAATTAATTCATTTGAGTCAAAGAAAAATCATTTTTAAATTAATAAAATAATTTTTAAAATAAAAAATAAACTTGAAATATCCTTCAATACAATATTATATTTAAAAAAAAAAAATTTCGAATTTAGAAAAATATCTTTTTAACTTTGAGAAATTAGTTACTTCCAAAATAGTGTTGAAAGTCAGTAAAACTTTCTTAAAAACAATGCTAAATTTTTCCATTAAAAAAATGTAATATTTATTTGAAATGATTTTTATATAAGAATGAAAAAAATATCTTACGTCAAATAATTTTTTAATCCAAACACATAATTTTTAAATTAAACAAATTAGTTCATGACTTCGATAAAGCTATCTCTTTTCAACATCAGAATGTTTGTTGGTGCAAAGAAACGGTGTAATTTATTAAATTTCTTTACATTAAAAAGAGGATTTTGAATTGAAACATAATAATTGTCAGAATGAAGAAAATATAACTATAAAACTTTCTCATTTTAATAAAGTAATTATTATTTTGATTAAAAACGTATATTTCAGTAAAAAAAAAATTTCACAACAATTATTTATAAACATAATCACAAAAAATAAATTTTAATTAAAATCAATATTTAACTGTTTTAAAGAAATATTTTTTTGAATAAAAAAATAATTCTTTGAATCAAAACAGTTTCAGTAATTAAAAAAAAATTGAAATCTATATTGCAGAAAAGAAACTTAAATTTGTTGAAACATTTACTTGAACTAATATTTAAAATTTACTTGTAACAAATTATTTCCATGCTTGAAAGTGATGTTTCATGTTTTCAAAATAATATATTCTTCTAAAAAAATTACTTTTCAGGCTTTAAAAATTAAAATATATTTTTAAAGAAAAATAATATTTATTCAATGAATAGTTACTTCTATTTGGTACGCAGAAATTAATTGATACGAAATATTTTTTATATTCATTAACATATTTTATCGAAGGAACAAAATTTTATTTTAATTATTTAATATGATTTTCATTTTGACATTAAGAGATTCAAGTTCAAGAAATATCTTATGTATCTTGAGATTTATTATATTGATATTTAAAAATTTTATTTTCACTGACCTTATGAATGATATTGATAACAAAAATATTTCACCGATTACCCGAACCAATATATTCGATACAATAAAAATTTTTTCGTTACTAATAAATTTTTTTTCTAGTGTAGCTATTAAATCAAGCAACGTTTGTATCATCTGTCTTTTATCCTTATTATGGACAGATAAAGACAGAATTACGTTCAAGTAACAACCGGTACTTAAGTTGGGTCTATGAATAGGAGCCTAAGATCGTCTATGATAATAAAAATTTATATGGTTGGAATATATATTCAGAATAGATTAAATTACAAATATTATTTCCTTCATTAAGAAATAATAAGTTGATTGTGAATAGAATTTTTCCTTATTTATTTTTCAATCTATTTTCAATTATAACAAATTTTATTAAAAACAGAGCAATTTATTTTAACATATTTTAACAATGAAAATAATACTTTAAATTTATTTAGAAATAATACTTTTAATCTTATTTAAATAATAAAAATAATTTTAATTTATAAAATTCATAGTAAAGGATTAAATATTTTCATCTTACCTGCCAGAAATAAAATGTTGGCTCTAGAATAATCGCCTTCGTGACTCGAAGGATTACAGTGAAGTTGACAGTGGTGATTTTGAAGGAATTGAAATCCGTTATTATCAAGTCCTCACAATCGTTTGGCGCAAAAAACACAAGAGTATCTTTTTTTTGTACTTTTCTAATACATCGACTTTGTTCCAGATACTTCTCGGGTTTGCGCACGCCGTATTCGCAAAATTTATATATATGTTTATATATATCGCGAGCATTTGGAACAGTATGTATTGCATCGTATGAATCAGAGTTGTAAATGAGGAAATGGTTTTTCATTTGAAATAGTCAAGTAATTAAAAATGCTCGCACCATTTACCATTTACAGAGAAAGAAAATGGTAAATAGTCGGACCATTTACTAGTTACTGGGTGAGTAAATGGTAAATGGTCAGCCCATTTACCATTTACAGAGCAAGTAAATGGTAAATAGTCTCACCAATTCCCAGTTACAGAGCAAGGAACTGGAAATAGTCGGACCATTTACCAGTTAGTGGGTGAGTAAATTGTAAATGGTCGGGTCATTCACCAGTTGCTCAGTGAGTAAATGGTAAATGGTCCGACCATTTTCCAGTTACTGGGTAAGTAAATGGTAAATAGTCGGACCATTTACCAGTTACTGAGCGAGTAAATAGTAAATAGTTGGACCATTTACCAGTTACTGGGTGAGGAACTGAAAATGGTTGGACCAGTTCGCAGTCACTGGGTGGGTAACTAGCCGAATCAATTAGTTGGCAGTTACCGGGTGGAAAACTGGTAAATGGTCAAATCAAGCAGTTAGCAGTTACCGGGTGGGTAACTGGCAAATGGTTGGACCATTTACCAGTTACTGGGTGAGTAAATGGTAAATGGTCGGAGCATTTACCATTTACAGAGCAAGTAAATGGTAAATGGTCTAACCAGTTCCCAGTTACAGAGCGAGTAACTGGAAATGATCGGACCATTTACCATTTACAGAGCAAGTAAATGGTAAATAGTCTAACCAATTCCCAGTTACAGAGCAAGAAACTGGAAATGGTCGGACCATTTACCAGTTAGTGGGTGAGTAAATGATAAATGGTCGGACCATTTACCATTTACAGAGCAAGTAAATGCTAAATAGTCTTACCAGTTCCCAGTTACAGAGCAAGAAACTGGAAATGGTCTGACTATTCACCATTTGCTCACTTAGTAACTGGTAAATGGTTTGACCATTTCCATTTACTTATTCAGTAACTGGTAAATGGTTTGACCATTCACTTACTCAGTAACTGGTAAATAGTTCTACCATTTACCATTTACTTCCTCTGTAAATGGTAAATGGTGCGAGCATTTACCATTTACTTGCTCTGTAAGTGGTAAATGGTGCAAGCATTTTCAATTACTTGACTATTTCAAATGAAAAACCATTTCCTCATTTACAACTCTGGTTTCCACAAACTTTAAAAAAATGAAATCACAATACAACCCACATTACATGGATTTGTATTGATATTATGGTCGACAGAATATTCTAAACTTACTTACAAAGTTTTATGATTGTAAATACAATAATTTAAAAAAAATAATTTAGAATCATTATAATATTTACATTAAACATTCCATTGTGCATTTAATCTCAAGTGAAACATTACTTGCACATAATCCACGTCTTTCACGAGTTGATAATTTTACAGTCTCTTTTATGTTATTTTAACGTTTTTAAACATTGTCTTTTAACGTTGCAATAAATTCTTTGACATGTTAAGAATGTGCCTCTCCTACGAAGTTCAGTCTTGAATAGTTAAATTTTTATAGAAATTCATAATTTAAATGTAGTTAAGGTAGAACTCTATGTCGGTATGAGGATTGCCCTTAAGTTAAATTAACTGAAGTCTTTAGTTGCTGTAACTGAGGAAGCACCCTCTGGAAGTTACTGAACTGAGTTGAGTAAACGCAGCGGTTTTTTTTCTCCGTGTGGTTGGAACTTATGGCTCTAATTTATAGTCGACACTCAACACTTAGCACTCAAATCTCAACCCTCAGATCTCAAAGTTTCGTTTATAGAGAATACGGAACAATGAAACTTTAACTAAAATACGTATATATTTTAGTTACGTATCTCAGATACGGAACAAAGCGTTCGAATTTGTTACGTATTATGAGATACGTATTTGATATTGATAATACGTAGTCTCAATACCTATTCCAAGGGAACATACATAATTAAGCTTGGTTTAATGATCAATCAATCAAATGTTGATACATATGCTATACAAAAAATAAGTATTTTCTTGCACAATATACGTATCTACGAGACAGAATTCGTCCTCATAATACGTATCCTGAACACATCTTCCAATTGGAATACGTAATTTTCATAAATACATGCACCAGATATATGTATTTCAAGCGCATAATACCTAATTTTTTATTCAATTTTCAGGCTTGAATACGTATTGATTCTAGGAATACGTAATTTTGAACACTGGATATGTATCTACGAGTCAGGGTTCGTATTCAGAATACGTAATTGTAGGCCACACACGTGTCAAAACTACGTATTTATTGCAAAAAATACGTTATTTACGATCGCCGGTTCGGGTTTCAATACGTATCACCAGTACAATTACGTAATTTGAAGCAAAAGATACGTATCTATGAGGCAGGTTTCGTAGTCAGAACACATAATCCTGCCACAAAATACGTACCTTGCAAAGATCTTGTGATTAAAATACGTAAGTTTCATTTATATATATATATATACATGTCCAATATGTGTATTTTTTTATTAGAATGAGTGTTTTTCATCGAAATTCATGCATAAGATATAGATTTATAATATGTATTTAATGCGAATAAGACGTAATTTTTAATTTGAATAGCGGGCTCGAATACGTATCACCTGTATTAATAGATGATTTCGGGCACAAGATACGTATTCGAGCCTAAAACTGCGATCGAACATTACGTATTTTTTGCACTAAATACGTACTTTTGACATGTGAGTGTCCTACAATTACGTATTCTGAATACGAATCCCGCTTTACAGATATGTATTTTGTGCTCGAAATTACGTAATTGTACTGGCCATATGTATTCAAGCCCAGAACTGCGATTTAAAATTACGTAATTTCCGCTTGAAATACGTACTAAAAAGACATATAATAGGCATACATATAAATAAAAATTACGTATTTTAATTAGGGCATGTGTTCAGGATACGTATGTGGCAAATATTACGTATCTTTACTACAAAAGGTGCCTCGTAGATACGTATCTTATACTTGAAATTACGTATTACTGGCGATTCGTATTCAAGCCTGAAACAGGGATTGTAAATTACGTATTCTTCGTATTAAATATTCAATTTTTACATGTGTGCAGCCTACAATTTCGTATTCTAAATATGAGCCCTGACTCGTAAATACGTATCTAGTTCTTGAAATTACGTATTCCTAAAATCAATATGCATTCAAGCCTGAAATCCGAATCGAAAATTACGTATTATGCGCATGAAATACGTATCAAAAATACATATATCTAGCACAAGTATTTATAAAAATTACGTATTCCAATTGGGAGATGTGTTCAGAATACGTATTATATGGGAAAAATTACGTATCTTTACCACGAAACCTGTCTTGTAGATACATATATTGTGTGAGAAATAACGTACCTCTTGTATGGAATATGTATCATAGTTTAATTGATTCATCATTGAATCTGGCTTAATTACGTATGCTGCCCTGGAATACGTATTTAAATTACGTCCCAATGGAAATAATTTCTGTGAATAACTATTAATAACTGTGTGAAAATGTGAAAAAATGTGAATAACAGTTAATAACTATAATAAACTACCGCAATTGAAACATTAATAACAGTAAATAACAGTTGATAACAGTTAATAATTGTTACGAATAGATAATAATAATGATTACCTGTAAATAATAATAATTTACTGCTATTTATAGTTATTTACAAATATTTATAATTTTTCACATTTATTCACATTTATTCACATTTATTAACAGTTATCAACACTTTTTCACACTTTCAACAATTTTCACACGTATAATCTTTTTTTCTATATATAGGCGAAAAATTTTGTAAATGTGAAAAACTGTTAATAACTGTTAATAAATGTGAAAAACTATAAATATCTGTAAAAAAGTGTTAATAACTATAATTCACTGTAACTAATTGCAAATAAATATAAATAATTATAAATAAGTATAAATAATTATAAATTATTCACCAATTCTAAAATTTTAGAAAATGTGAGTAACTATTAATAAATGTGTATAAATGTGTATAAATGTGAATAAATGTGAGTAAATGTGAATAACCATAAATAATTATTAATAATCATGACTTCCAGTTAATAATTGTTATTTAGTATTCATAACTATTATTAACTATTATTAATTGTTATTAACTGTTTTTTACTGTTATTAATTCTTATTAATGTCTCAATTGCGGTAGTTTATTATAGTTATTAACAGTTATTCACAATTTCTCACAAAAATTATTTTCATATGGGGTATCATCAATATCAAATACGTATCTCATAATACGTAACAAATTCGAACGCTTTGTTACGTATGGATTACGTAATTTTGTTACGTATCTGAGATACGTAACTAAAATACGTATATATTTTTAACAGGGTGAGTTCTGACTGTTGACTGTCGACCATAAATTCGAACCTATAGTCGTTACTCATTTCTCAATCCTCAAGTATTCTATCATTGTTCTTCTTACTCTGTTTTTATATGAAGGACAGAAATAGGATAACTGAGAAATGAGTGACGACTATAACTTGCAGCCTGTGTAATTTTTCTAGTTTCAATTGAGAGAGAGAGAGAGAGAGAGAGAGAGGGAGCATGCATAAGATCTACTTCTGACTTTTTCTCACATAAAGGTGAACATAAGGGTACTTATGCACCGCTTATTCCTCTTATGCCTGTTATGTCCATAGGTTATGCGCATTCCATAGCAGATATAATATGGACATAAGAGATATAGTTATAGGTTAGATAAGTGTGTTAATTAATGACCCCGTTGGTTATATATCCAGGACCTCTAAACCTGAATAAAATGCGTGTTCAGGAAGGTTAAGGAAT
This sequence comes from Anastatus disparis, assembly GCA_017163975.1. Taxonomy (NCBI): domain Eukaryota; kingdom Metazoa; phylum Arthropoda; class Insecta; order Hymenoptera; family Eupelmidae; genus Anastatus; species Anastatus disparis. The sequence goes on from JAFFSR010000072.1 coordinate 1,731,544, forward strand.
GTTCTGCAACAGAAAAATAAAAAAGATTAAATCTTTATTTAAGTTTATTCGTGAGCAGCCACCGGCCTATGCATCGAACTTAACAGTTTAACATTTGTGCTGTAAAATAATATACGATACTTGAGTTTTAAGTGGTCCAATGCATGACGCGATCATCGCCCTGCAATAATGGGCCATTTAAGTCACGTGTATCGTAATATACCATTTTTTTATTTTTTTATTTATCATCCATAAAGTATTTAATTTTTTACATACGCGATACTCGCGACTTATTACAATGTGCATTAACATTTTTTGGTTTCTTTGAAATTGTGCAAAAGTGGCTTCAAATTTTGTAAAAAAATATGTGGATTATTTCCAATCTAAAACTGAGGGCCTAAGTTATATCTTTGTTAGAAACTGAGAAAACTTGAAATGAAAAAAGTGAAAAAAAAATTTTTGAAGTGATAACTTTTTATGGGACGGTGAGTTGCTTAGGAATTTAGACAAAAATTTCAGCTCGTAAATCTTAAATTTTAAGCTCGTAAAACTCAAATTTCAGGCTAGTAAAACTTGAATATGCGTGTGTGTGTGTGTGGGTGCGTGCGTGCGTGTGTGTGTGTGTGTGTGTGTGTGTGTGTGTGTGTGTGTGTGTGTGTGTGTGTGTGTGTGTGTGTGTGTGTGTGTGTGTGTGTGTGTGTGTGTGTGTGTGTGTGTGTGTGTGTGTGTGTGTGTGTGTGTGTGTGTGTGATATCAATTGATTTCAATTTGTTTTTTAAAAATATAATTAAATAACTATTTATCAGAAATCTTCTTTGAGTCTTAATATTTTTCAAGATCACCATATTTATAATAATAATATTTAAGTAACAGTACATTTAAAAAAAAATTTTATGCACAATAATTTTAACCTACAATAATTAAAGGTATCTCTTATGTCAGCCAGTCCTACGACTGCCACTTTTTTTCATCGTAAAAATTGCTTAATAAATGAACACTTATCATCGTTTAATGGTTATCAGAACTTTTTATGATGAAATAAAAATTCCGTTCGGAACGGGTTAATATGAGGGGCGCTCACAGTAATGTATTTCAAAAACTTCACTATTTTTTTCATGAAATCCAAAAATCAAAACGCATTTTTTTTAAACGTTGGAATCTAAAAATAAATTCGTTTTTATGAAAACGTAGTTCCTATTTTTTTAAAGTTATATTTTATTTTCAAAGGTAGGCACCTTGTTTAAAAGTCTTTTTTTTTAAGGTAATATATCAAAAAATAATGAGAAAAGGTTTTCGGGAACCTTACTCAAAACGGTCTTTTTTTTAATCATGTTAAAGAAAAGGAATAGGGACCAGTTTCCTTTGCTAAACTTGAAAAATAACATATTTTATATTTTTAAAAACAATTACGTTACATCAACTGAAACTATCTCAAAATACTTTTTTATATTTCTTTCATATGAAAAAATTTTTTTTACTCATCAATTACGTCAAATTCATAGCTTTTATGTACAATTCCCTAATTATTAAAAGTTTCACGGAATCATTCATATACAGGCCAAATTCTAAATGAAGTAGGATTTAAAAGGAAAGGAGAAAAAGAGAGTAAAGAATATAAGTGCAAGTATATTCGCAGCAGAAGGCAATATAATATGTACTAAATACATATACATAGTCAACTGCAAGTAGTGTGGAAGCGTTATTTTCGTTACTGGTTGTTTTTTTTTTGTTAAACCCTGTCAGTCTAACCTCCCATAAGAAGTATTGCTTTGAAAATTTAGTGGTATCTAATTTTCGATTCATTCTTTTTAGCTGTTGTTAAACTTACGACGGATGTTAGTTTTCAGATATCCATCGTTAAAATAATTTTTTGACACTCCGTGCGTGGAGCTCGATTTCGCACACAAATCACAAAGTGACACGTGCGAAAATTGAGCTTCTTACATGTCGTGTCATAAAATACAGTTCAATACTTGCGCGAGGATCCTCGCTTCGCTCGGGTGCAAATCACCACACAAGGAAAAAATCATTTTGATGCACTAGTATTGAAATATACTATTAAAACGTTGAATTTAATAGAAAATATCGTAAAATAAATTATAAAACTATGAAACATACTAAATTCTATATAAACAGGATGAAAGAAATTAAAAAGTACAGATAATAAAAAATCTGATGCTAACCGTCGTTAAGGAGGCTCATCCGCCTAGGACCGTATTGTTTTGAGTCCCTTAGTGGTATTTGTATTTTTGCAAATTTTCATAAATTAATACACTCCATATGTCACAATTATAACTATTATTATTTTAAAAACAAAAAACATTGCATAAGAAAATGCGTAGAAAAATTTTTTTTTTCTTAAATAGTCCTTTGTGATTATTTACTTATATACGGCACAATATAGTGGACTTCTTAATATGTATACATGCACTTTGAGCGTCTTAGCATTATCAGCTGATTCACTCGATTCTACGTTAATCAAATATTTTCAACTTGTACACTTAATTTCTCTTTATTTACATCGTTTACTTCCTTTTTCCTCAATCATATTATAATTGTTATTTATTCGTCTGTCTTCCAATCTTTTTTTATCAAAAACTTTTAAGTAACAAAAAATTCATAATCAACTTTATGGATAAATCATGATTTTTTCCATTTACGCGTGTGTATAATATCTTTTTTTCAAACGTTGATTACTTGAGATTTTGATGGTCTACCTTATGTTTTTATTATACTAATGAGAATATAGTCATTTCAAGATTATTATAGTAAAGTTTCATTGAAAACTTTTAGGTCTACAAAATATCATTGAGAACGGATGAGCCTTCTTAAGTTATATAAAAATTTTAAGATGGCAATGCAGTATGACATTTGATAATTATCGAAAATCGATGACCTATGATTCAAAATTTATTATCATTATTTTTAATAATTTAAAAAAAAACCAGAATGAAAGATGCGGAAAGGTGAAAGAATAAAATTATAGCTAAAACTATTATTTTGACTAACTAAATGGCATAATATGATAAAATTAAATAATAATATAAAATAAAATAATATATGAAATGTAACAAAGAAAACGGAACAAACATAGATTATCAATTGGCATAGAAAATTATAAAATAAAAAACATTTGTCGTAAGTTTAACGTATCCTTTCTTTTTTTATTACTGTCGCTATTCAAGTTCTTATATTCACTATATTTTTAAATCAATCTTTATATCTTTTTTTGCAGATGGTTTCGATATTGATTGGCACAATATACTTAAATCAACATCTAGATCAAGATGGTGTGATGAATATTAACGGAGCACTATTTATTTTCCTTACAAATATGACATTTCAAAATGTATTTGCAGTAATTAATGTAAGTATAAATATCATTTGTTTTCATGTTTATTTATTTAAACGAATTGTAAATAAAATGTATCTAATTTCAACTTCTAATACATTCTTTCACTTATTATTTTGAATTCATACGCAGAGTACATTTATTATTATTATTAAGGATATCGGGTAGGCAGTTCTATGGGAATAGAACCACCAATGCTGCCTAGGCCAAATGCCCTTTGCAGCCCTATAGTTTAGTCCCACCAGCAACCCTTCACCACAACCTTATGGATGGGTTCCGGGCATGTGCGGTTAGACATAGTTAGATACGCAATGTATCGTGATCTCTTTATATAAGGAAATCACATTATTTAGAGGAAGTGTCCTGATTTTGTTAATGTCAGGGCACTCCATTCCTATGTGTTTCATTCTAGTTGTCGCTAGTTCCTCACACTCACAGAGGATGTGCTGAACCGTCTCCAAGGCGGCCCCGCACCATCTGCATGCAGGAGAACCAGCTACTTTCATATTGTACATGTGGTAATTTAATTTACCATGCCCTGTCGCTATTTGTGCGACTATGTTTATATCTTCTCTGCTTAGGTTCAGACCCCGTGCCAGCCACGCATGATTAGGGTCATCACCAAGCAGAGCTTTAGCTTGCTTGCAACCTGGTGTATTCCTCCAGGTTGTTCTATGTTGTGTCTCTCGCCATTCACACACTTTTTCTTTAATTTGGCTCATCTGAATTCCCAAAGCAGGCTCAGGGCCAATTAGTGGTGTTTTTGCAGACAATTTTGCTAGGTCGTCTGCTACCCTGTTGCCTTTGATTCCCACGTGACTGGGAACCCAGTAAAGTTTGAGTTTCCTGCATCTTTCTCCTAAAGTATTTAGTGAGTTGATGCATTCCTCCACTAGACTAGACTTAGTTTTGTAGCTTTTTAAGGCCATGAGTGCCCCTTTGCTATCCGAACAGATGTTCACTATGTCTTGGTTGTTCGCATCTAGTGCCATCTGAGCAGAAATCAGTATAGCTACCAGTTCTGCCTGGAAAATTGAAGCCTGCTTGCCTAGCGGGACCATAGTCCCCTTCCCAAGCCTTCTTCGATAGATGCCTGCTCCAGTACCCGTTGCGGATTTTGATCCATCCGTGTACCAGATGTCGCCTGAGTTCGGTATTCTATCATTACCTTTTCCTGACAGCCAGTCTTCTTTGGTTGGGAAAATCACCTCAAATTTATTGTCGAAGTGATATTCCGTCACCATCAGATCTGACCTCATCTTTAATAGTACATCTTGTTTAAGGCAAGGAGGGTTAGTGTGTTCACCTCTCCCTGTCCACATGTTGAGAGCAATCAGTCTGCATGCAGACCTTGTAGCAGCCTCTTGTACGTACAGTTGTAAGGGTGCCACTCCCATCAAGAATCCCAGGGCTCCTATGGGAGTAGTCCTCATTGCCCCTGTCATGGCTCTCAGGACAAGTCCCCTTAGCCTATCTAGGAGCTTCGCAGTTGTTGTTTGGCTGGTGCGTTTCCACCATACCACAGCTGCGTAAGTTAGTCTAGGAATGAGAATTGTCCTAAACATCCACAGGATGGTTGAGGGTTTAAGTCCCCAATTCCTTCCAATAGTTCTTCTGCTAAGCCAAAACATATTGGTGAGCTTCCTGCAGCACTCTTCTACCTGGGGTTTCCAGTGTAGCTTGCTGTCCAGTATCACCCCCAAGTATTTGGCCTCGGATTTTGGTGTTAATACTTGGCCTCCTAGCTTTAAGGTTTTATGAAGTTTCCACTTATACCTCCTCGTGAAGACCACCACCTCTGTTTTGCTAGGGTTGATAGATAGTTTGTTGGTTTTGTACCAGTTCCAAAGTCTGTCCAGTGCTGCCTGTAATACATCTGCTAGCGATTCAAGGAAACGCCCCCTCACCATTATCATTATATCGTCGGCATATCCAATGACATGGCATCCGGTTTCTTTAACACAGGTTAAGGCACCTTCTGCCACCAAGTTCCATTCTAACGGGGAGATCACACCACCCTGAGGACAGCCATTTGCGACTGTACCCCTGACCGTGGTGTCACCCCTGGTTACTTCCAATAATCGGTGACTCAGCATGTCACGGATCCAGTTCGTGATCATGTCCGGCACTCCTTTATTCTTGGCTGATTTGCAAATAGCCTCTGTTGGGGTATTGTTGAGAGCCCCCTCTACATCCAGGAGGGCTCCTATGGCGAATCCTCCTGTTTCTATTTCTTCCTCGATTAATGACACTGCTTTGTGCAGTGCTGTTTCGGTAGATTTGCCTTCTGTGTAGGCGTGTTGTTCTGGTGATAGCGGATTCTGTGTGAGAACCGTCTCCTTGATGTATCTGTCGATGAGCCTCTCTATCGACTTAAGCAAAAAGGACATCAGACAAATAGGTCTGAAGTCTTTTGCCGTGGAGTAGCTGCTTCTTCCTGGTTTAGAAATGAAAACTACTCTTGAATTCCTCCAGTTTTCGGGTGTATAGCCCAGCAACAAACAGGCTCTCGCCAGTCTCACGAAAGGGCCGAGGATAACCTCCGTGCCCTACTGAAGCAGGACCGGGTACACCCCGTCCACCCCGGGAGACTTAAACGGCCCAAAGGAGAACCAGGACCACCTGACACGGTCTGGGGAGACAATCCCGGCTGCAAGCTTCACCCTAGCTGACTTGTCAGCGGGTCCACCGCAACCAGGACCCCAATTCACCCGTGAAGGGTTATCAGGTTGATCACTCTCCCCACCCTCCAAGTTAATAAAACCCGGAAAGTGCGTCCTCATCAGGCAGCCCAAGGTCTCCCTGTCCGTCACTGAGTAACCACCCTCTGGAAGTCTAATGGCACCCAACCATGCCTCCGGATTCCGTGCAAACAGTTTGTCAAGTCGGGATGCCTCCGGACCTTGTTCCACTTCCGAACAGAACTTCCTCCATCCTCCCCTGTGGGCCCTTCTGACCTCCCTTCTGTATTCTTTCTGTTTGTCTCTCCACTTCTGCCAAGGTAACTCCTCTTTGGATTTCTTGGCCTTTTTGAACAATCTTTTGACTGTCTCCTTAAGAGTTTCCAGTTTGTGATTCCACCATGGAGACTCATATTCTGTCCTCGCTTTCTTGAGAGGACAGCTCTTAGAGAATGCCGAGATGATAGACTGTTGGAGCATTTTCGCCGCCCCTTCTATCTCTTCCCTGTTCCCAATATTTTTAGGGAATTCTCTTATTGCTAATGAGAGTTCCTTTTTGTATGTACCCCAGTCCGTATTCCTTGGGTTCCTAATCCATTTGACCTCCTGAAACAGAAAACAAATATTAAACGTGATCTGTGCATGATCAGAGAGCGTCGGTTCTTCCGACACTCTCCAATCCCGCACAGCATGAATAAAGTTTTGTGAACACAGTGTTAGGTCGATCACCTCTCTTCTCTTTATATTAAAGAAGGTAGGTTCCAACCCCCTATTAAGAATATCTAGTTCAGTGGTGGCTAAGTACTCGAGTAGGGCCGATCCTCTAGCATTCGTGTCCGTGCTGCCCCACACCGTATGGTGCACATTGGCATCACATCCCAAAACCAGAGGGAGACCCCTCTCGCCACAATAGTCCACCAACTTAATTACCTCTTTTGTAGGAATCTCTTCCTCATAGGGGAGATAGACTGAAGCATCATTCCCTCCTCGTCTGACTTACCTTCTGACTGCTCCTTTGACCCTTGGTCCGGTTGCGTCTTTTGCTGGTCTTTTGGTTCTACTGGACCCTGTTGTTGCTGCAGTTTGCTTGGCTTCCAGGTTTCTGAGACCGCGTACAGCCTCCAGCCATCCACCTTGAGTGACGGATTGAGCCTCCCCAGCCTCTTCAGCGCCACTCCCGCTTCCACCTTTGTAGGTAGAAGGATCGTGGCTCTAATCAGACGCTGGAGGAGCTCAATTCCCCCTACTCTGAGGATGGGAGCACCTGGCGGACTCTTCTCACCCATCTGCCGCACAAACCACTCCCTACTGAATCGGTCCGCTGGCACGACGACCATTGCACCGTTCTTTACCATAGAGTCTTCGAACCTTGGCAGTTCTCCGTCCTCTATTTGGTCGACGCGCTCCTCAATCTCCTTACGAAGATTCATCAGATCACTTGATGAGAAGCATTTATCTGGATACTCCACCGGAACCACCACTACCGTGAGTGGGTTAGTTCTTTGTGCAATTGACAGAGAGCCTTCTCCCGGTCCGAAGTTGTTTCTTTTAGGGGGTCTTTGCCCCTCCGGTGGAGTATCGCTTGATGTTTTGGGTCTCTTGACTCCTTTGGTATGAGAGGGGGTCAAGGGCAAAGAGGAGGAGGGCGTGCCTTCTTGACGTTTTTTCTTCCTCCTCTGCTTGTTCCCCATTCTCTTTGTTTTATTGACAGTTCCCCTCTCCAGGTTCACCGACATAGTTCCCGTTCCTCTTTCCAGGTTCACCGGCGTAGTTCCAGTTCCTCCTTCTAGGTTCACTGGCGTGTTATGGGTTCCCCCTTCCAGGTTCACCGACGTATTAGCAGGCACTGGTTGTGCTTCTGTTTGGGTCACCAGCTCTTGTAGAGCGGTTCTCCTTCCTTCCACACTACCAGGTTGCGTAAGGTTATTATTTTTTTTCTGAACATTCATTTTGAGTCCCACGAGTAGCTAGGGAAAGGTTGGTCCACCTCCACAGAGCCCCGCATGCAGAGGTAAGGCATTAATACTCGTAGAGGTCGCCCGGTATCTACGAGGCACCGTTTGAGACCCACTGTAACCCCTGGGCCACGAACAACATCGGCACGGTTCGCATTACACCTTCAGTCAGGGGGTAATATATTTTATTAGCGCCCGATATCTCTCCACCACCAGAGAGAGTCGGGGGATGGTTTCTTAGTCACCTCGGGCTGCTGAGCCATCCTAGATTCAGCTAGGCGAACCCTCGGGCTGACGATGCCAAGCCGGAATTCCCGCGCCCCCGACGCCCGTACCCCAGGCGCCCCGCGGCTCTAAACCGCCAGGACCCCCAGAAGCCGTCAGCACCAGCAGCACGAGCGCCCCTCACCCCACGTCCCCAGAGCCTGCCTAGCAGGATGAGACGGAAGCAGAGAGGCACCGACCCAACATCCCCCGCACGAGAAGATCTTAGGCTCCCGAACCTCCAAGGCTAAGCTTCCCCACCGTCCTCTTACGAGGCACCCTACAAGGTCCTACAACCCCTAGAGGAAGCAGAGTGCATTACTAAAATTATCTTTATACGTGAACTTACAACTATTGAATCATAATATGTCAGTAGCAGCTCGTGACGATTATGGGAATGAGGTGATCACATTGATTTTGCTTGAGAGAATTCATTTTATTAGAGCAGATTTATATGTATATATATATATATATACATATATATATATATATATAATTATATAAACCCAGTCTTATGCGGACTTGTCCGCATAAGACCGATTACATACATGATTTTTTTTTGTGTCAGCATAAGTCCGGATAGAATTTGTAAAATGTCCGCATAACGCCAGTTGCACTAAAGAAATAATTTCTCCTTAATGTGACAGTCCGCATAACTCTTAAATGTCAGCATAAAATTACTTACATTTAAGTTTTTGTCAGCATAACACCACTTAAATATTTTTATATATATTATATTTATATCACTTGGCCGTTTGGGCCCACTTCGCTTCTCTCTCTCCTTCTCTCTCTCTCTCTCCCTCTCTCTCATACAAACACTCTCTGCGCTCAATACGCGCCCACGTGTTATCAGGTACTGAGATTTTAACTAAATTCACTACGCGCGTAATAATCCAAAGAAAATTTATTTATGAATTTCTTTTATAAATTATTCGCTTAAGTAGCAAATAGGTCTTATCGCAATCAATCTAAATTTAATCGAGATAACATGTGGCCACGTGGCTTACACACTCCGGAACTCACGGTCTAACCTCGAAGAATAATTAGATTTCTTTTATCACTTTTAAATTTTACGGCGCTCAATATAAATTTTCACATTTATTAGATTAATTTAAATACACAAAAAAATTAATACGCAATTTAAATTAAACTTTAAATTTAATACACATTAATTAAACTTCCGCGCACTAAAACCCACTTCACTGCTTCTAATGGGCACGTTCCGTAAGTGAAATTTAGTTAGAGAATGGCAACACCGCAAATGTGCGGCTGTTTCATAAGTAAAAAATATAGAAGAATTTCAAATTTAAGAAAATGCGCCGGTCAAAAAACTTAAGTTTATTAAGTTAAATATGGACGAAGTAAGTATAACAAGATTTTTTTACATAATTATTAATAAATTAAATTAATATCTTTTCATATTATAAATATAAAAATTATTCATAATTGTAAAATGATGAATTAAAAATAAATCCTACCAATTACAGCATTTGCGTTCATCACGATTAAACCAAACTTTATAAACTATAAATTTAATTTAAATTAATATATATATATATATTTATTAATATATATTAATATATATTTGAATGACTTCAATCAATAATTACTCATCAAATGTGTTTAAAAATTTTCAAAATTTGAAATCAGCTGTTATATTTTTTACTTTTGAAACAGCCGCTCATTAGCGGTGTTGCCATTCTCTAACTGAATTTCACTTACGGAACGTGCCCAATATCAACTAGTGAGAGCCGTTGATTTACAAGGAAAAGAAAGTTTATTGGGCGCAGCCCACTCACCAGTGCTGATAACAGATCTGCGTACTGGTCGATACCGTCGACGATGCTGTCCAAGATGGCTGAAGATGGCTGGCTGACGATAATGGCTACTCGATCTCTCGCTTCTTTCCTGTTCTCTATGGTCGCTACCGGCAACGTTGATTGTTGCTCCAACCTCGTCTCCATAACCAAAACTTTCTCGATCTCTCTCCCTGTAACTCTATTAGTGATAGCTTCTAAAGTCTAATAAGTTTCTTCTTTCTGAAAGCACAGCGACAACAAAAATTTTACTAATTTGTTAGACGGTAAATTCAAAAGGGCTCCGGTGCGACACAAAGACGACAATGGAATGAATCGTCCCAGGTCCACTTCCTTCTTCTTCGTTTTTTCTATAATCGTGTGTCTTTTTATGTTTTTTTTTTTATTTCAGTCACTGTTCTAAATTTTCTATGCGATGATTCTGATTGGTCTTCTCTTACTTCCTCTTCGCTTCACACACATACACTCAAGATGCGTATAAACTTTATGCTTCAATTTGTTTCAAATTAACTTGTGTGTTTAATTTTGTCATAGATTCACAACAAGTGTTAATTTAATTTTCTACTAGCTTAATTTATTTTCAAATTGAATTTTCAGATTGAATTTTCATATATTATATTATTATGGATAAAATAACCAATTTCAAAATAAAAAAGAATTGCCTCAACTTATGAATTTTATTATTAAAGTTTTGTACTAAATTGAATTTTTATAATTTTATAAAAAAGAATTGATTAAGGTTACTATATGCATAAAAATTGTTGAAATACAAAACATACCACGATGAATTAAGAATTTATTTTACTAAACTGCATTTAAATCAATGAAAAAATTTGATAAAAATTCTTTTTATCGCGTGTTTCAATCAAGAACTATAAAATAATCGAAAACAGTATTTGACGTTTACTAGAATTAATAACAAGAGCTGCCGTGGCTTAGGGGCTAGAGCATCCGACTCTCACGCAGAGAGCAGGGGTTCAAATCCCGGCGAGGTCGGTATTTTTTCTCTATTTTTTAATTTAAATATTGAGAGCGAAGGATATCCCGAGCTCACTGACACCGCGGTAGACCACCCCCGAGAGACTTTTTTCGGTTTTAACGAAAGTCACTTGAGGGCCGGTAAGGCAGAACGCAACTGCTCCACTACTATAGTTGAGCCAAACCGTTCTGCCGGGTAGGTGTTTTGAGCTCCCGATGCGCTAAAAAGAATGGGTATGAGCGATGCTTTCCGCCTTAGTAGGCCTGCACAATCGAGTATACACCTACTGAAGTTAGGGAAATTGAGATATGGTTTCGAACGCGAAAACACCGGAACACAAAGGTGGTCGAGGTATCATTTACTAGGCTGATAGCCTGTAGGTGGACAAACCTAAAGATAAATAAATAAATGGAACTAATAACTGCATGGAGAGAGGAAAGTACTGTTAAAATAAGTACTAAATCTAGTATATCTGATTTATGTTCTAACGTATTTGAAAAAGTGACGATATAATTTCAATTAGTACTATAGCTCGAATTTTAGGCACTGATGTTATTACTATTATATTATCAAGCAACAGCATAAATTTACGATGCTTCGTGTCTTTTTTTTACTACGTTTTTATTAACTCGCTTTGGTGTCTGTCTGTCTGTCTGTCTGTCTATTCGGTACAAATTTTGCAACCGATTGTAAACTAACTTCCCGATGAGCTAGAGACTTGAAATTTTAAATATAGCTCAGAACTGGATGACAATGCAATATTATAAAAAAAATATATATATTTACCGAACAATATATTAATATATTCGATCATATACGGAGATGTTGGCAAAATTAAAGATTTGAAGATTTTATATATAGATACACTTTTAACATTAGTGTCTAAACATCTTCGAAAATTTTAAAAATCCTTTTTTGATATATTAATATATTCAATATTATATTTTTGCACGCATTGTTGGATAATATAATTAAAAATATATATTCCCACCGAAAAATATATTAATATATTTAATTATAAACGGAGATATTGGCAAAAATGAAGATTTGAAGATTTTATATATAGATATACTTTTAACATTAGTGTCTAACCATTTTCGAAAATTTTTAAAATTCTTTAACTTGTCATATATTGCAATTAGACATAAATTACAGCATTTTCTATTATACATATAGAATTGGAGACTGTATTTTATTCATTTTATGGTCTAACAATGCATAAAACAATAAATCTTGGTTGAATTTCTAATGGCGTCATTATCGTCAAAATGGCGGGAAACTCACCATGCGATTACGTGTTCTCTAAAAAAATAGATGAAACACGTTTTAGTCCCTTGACAACAATATATATGCTATATAATATGCACTGTTGGACAACACGATAAATAATATTAATAATAATAATAATAATACCAAAATGTATAAGATAATATTTAAATAAAAAAAAAATTTTCAATCTACCACGTTTTTTAATTGAACTAAAAAGTATAAAATAATATTAAAAATAAAAAAAAACTTTTTTAATGTACTACGTTTTTATAATGAACCAAAAAGTATAAAATAATGTGTAATAAAATGAAAAATGAATAATGATTTGAAATAAAAAAAACGTGGGGCGCATACAATACATAATAATAAACATGCGCCCCACGTTTTTTTTATTTCAAATCATTATTCATTTTTCATTTTATTACACATTATTTTATACTTTTTGGTTCATTATAAAAACGTAGTACATTAAAAAGTTTTTTTTTTATTTTTAATATTATTCAGTACTAAGATTAATATTTTACCTACTCAATTCAAGGGTAATATTTTGTGGAAAATGTAATTTTTAATCTTTTTTGGTGCGGCTTTTTCTGTTACTAAAATTAAAAATTGATAAATATAGAATTATTTATATAATATATAACACTTTTAAATGACTGATAATTAATTTTCTAAAACGATACATGTTTATCTGCCATACTTCGTTTTGAAATAGTTAGCTTTTAAGTTTGAAATTAATTATTAGTAATTTCAAATTGTTATATATTATCTGATTTACATTATATTTATCAACTGTTAAAAATTGTTTTACAGTTTAATGGTTTTCAAGTTATTAAGTATTAATTATATTGAAGTTTCATATTTGACAGCGCCGCAGTGCGTATTATATAGGTAATATGTTAGTATAAGATAATTTAGATTCATAGTACAGAAAAATTTGGCACTATACCAAATAATTTTTGGGATAAGATGCGTTGAATGATGTACTAATATAGCTTGTCTTAATTTCTGCCGTCCAAAGTATAAAAGTGGTTAACTACATTGGAATCCCATTGGAGTTAAGGTTTTCTTACTTTGGACGGCAGATTTATGTACTGAGTATCAATTAAAAAACGACTGGTAATGTTTTTTCAACTACTGACTCAAGTTAGTACATTTTTTTAGGTATTTTCCTTTTTCTGTGTGCACAAGTGCAAATTAAAGATTAAGGTTGGAACTTAATAATCTTCAGTATTCACAAGATTGAGATTCATCTATAAGGATCGAATTCTTGGTCATGATTTCAGTATTGAATATTACTTGGAACTCAAGTATTTCTTCTTGGGTATCAACAGTTATTTTTGTTTCGTATGATGTAGAGTTGAAAAAAGGTGGAAAATGGGTATAAAATGAGTAGAAAATGGGTATTATTGAATAAAAAGGTGGAAAATAAGAGTTTTATGGGTAAGATATGGGGGGTCAACGACTAAATTTTTTTTTAAATTATATTATATTATATGCAAATATATATATCTCTTTATATTATAAAAAGTTTTTGCTACCGTGTGGCCTCAATTAGCTATAATATAGCTAAAATTTAGCTGAAATTTAGTTGCAATAGAAGTGACGAGTTAGCTAAAAGAGATAGCTGAAAGTTGTATAAAAAATAGCTAAAGGTAAGTTAAAGTTCTTAGCAGAAGTAAAGTAAATTTGCCTGAAAATTACCTGAATTTATTCATAAAGTCAGTTCAATTATACAAAATTTAGATAAAAATTGACGAAACTTCAGTCAAAAATTAACTGATTGAGTTGAATTTAGCTGCATTTGGAGATGCACTGTCAGCAAAAAATTTTCTCTTTTGTCCAAAAGCTAGTCAAGTGTAGACTCTAATATTATATCATAATTGAAGTCTATACTTTAAAGAAACAGGAAAATTAAGTAGGGTAGCTGAAGATGGAGAGGGTAAAAGAAGAATGAAGGAAGAATGAATAGAGAGTAAAAATAAGATAATAAAGCAAAATATAATGAAACATAGAGAAATATATATTCTAAAGCCCAAATAAGATTAAAAAATGAGGCCTGAAAAAAGTGTTTGTACATGATAACTACTTATTATATAGGACTCAATAGATACTGCTATTCTCATTACAAAAAAATGCGCAGATCCGTAGGAGCCAAGAAATGTATAGAGAAAGGTAGTTTCACTTCAATATATAACAACTTCTAATTATATAGAAACCAATAGAAAAGGCAAATCTCATTACAAGAAAAATTACACATACCCTTAGAGCATATATACTATGAAGGAAGCATGCCGTGTTAAGAAGTGGTGACGACTTTAGGTAGAGATTAAGAAAATATTAACTTACATCCCATCTCTCTCGCGTAACGCTCCCGTAAACGCTGCACCAGAGAGACAGTATGCAAGTGGTTATTTTCTTTCTCTCACATCATCGATAAAATAATCACCACTTTTCTATATAACATGCTGCCTCCATTTATATATGCTCAAAGCATATACCTGAAAAATGTACGAATCTGGAAAAACGGAGATTCGTAGTAAAAGGTGGTGAATATTTTAATTACAATAATATTTAAAATTCACTAAAGAGTAAATTAATTCTTAAATATTGAAATTAAATATACGTTATTGTATATATAAATAAATATTAACGGTAGGCCGGAGTAGAACCTGATACCGACCGAGTAACAATTAAGCTGTTTGTTATTTACTCAAGTTTTAATCGGTGTATCTTCAAATCAAAGGTCGAGCGCAATAGATATTATTATTATGAACATCTATGCACAAGAAAAAAAATATCTACCGGTTTGTTTTTGAGAAAAGTAAGTAACGCCAAAGTAAAAGTTTATGTTTATAATATTTTCGCGTTACTTACTTTTCTCAAAAACAAACCGGTAGATATTTTTTTTCTTGTGCATAGATGTTTATAATAATGCTATCTATTGCGCTCGACCTTTAATTTGAAGATACACCGATTAAAACTTGAGTAAATAACAAAAATGCCAATTAGACAAGGACAGCGAATCCAGCCTGCTCTTAAGGAGATGTAAAACGGACACTACACCTGTACTTATAGATATTAGCTTCCTTTCTATTTTCTTGCTGAATTTCCAGAAAAGAAATGCATTAGCTTGCAGTATGTACCATGATGATTATTTTGATAAGTTTTCAAATAAATTTATTCATTAGCTTTTAAGATATTTGGATTCCTGTACAAAATTGAAAAATTTTAATAAATAATTTTGGAACCCAAAATCCTCAATAACTAATGAATGAATTCATTTAAAAATTTAACTGAATAATCTTCATGGTACATACTACAACTTAATGCATTTTTTTATTGAAAATTTTGCAATAAAATGTAAAGATAGTGAATATTTATTATAATAGTGGACACATACAATATAAAACCAAGTTTAAATATGTAATATATGGAATGTCATGTAGTTCTGTTCGATTTCATATATATAATTAACTTCACCGATATTCAATAAAGAGCAAAGATATACAGTTTAATATTTGAAATGAATATAGCAAAAACAACAACAAAAAATAAATTTCAAACATAGATTTACTTTATACTGAAAATAAGTGAAACTAATTAATATAAAGTAATAAGGAAGAACCAGGAACATAATTGATTTCACTGTAAATAGTATATTTTTCACCTAGGAAAAAAGAGTAAAGAATGTCCTAAATCGTATGTAAATTGCAAGGCACAATTCACAAAAGTTGAAAATTAAGCTCGACATCATAGGTGACCATGAGTATCACGTATAATTTCGAACTTGAGTATTGTTTAGATATTGAATTCAGTAGACATCGAAAAGCAAAACTCTAATACGATTAAAGAGTTACGTATAACGTCTAATATCATTGAAGAACGGCTTTTATGTTTAGATTCTTGACCTCAATATATGACTATGAATTTGAACGATGAAATTAAAAATAACCTTTTTACGTGGAACATGCTTGAAAACGAATTTCTTGTTCATTTCTAACTATAATATCTTCACGTTTGTATTTTATACATAATAAAT
The DNA here is from genome assembly GCA_017163975.1 of Anastatus disparis. Taxonomy (NCBI): domain Eukaryota; kingdom Metazoa; phylum Arthropoda; class Insecta; order Hymenoptera; family Eupelmidae; genus Anastatus; species Anastatus disparis. The sequence goes on from JAFFSR010000072.1 coordinate 1,747,882, forward strand.
ACTAAATTTAAATACACAATTATAAGATTAAAATAAAATATTGTGGTTATTTTTAAATTCGCATATTTAAAAATAATAAATCGACTATTTGCAATTATCTAACAATTCTATTTACATCAAATGTAAGTTCTTAATGAAATATAAGTATTACGAAATGTATCACAAGTAAGGTTATATTGTATTTAATTTTATATTTGTTCTTTTTATTTCCATATCATTGATATTATGATTTATGAATGAATTCTTATTATTTATAAAGATTTATTATTTCAACAATAAAATATTTTTTTATTGATGACAAGTGACTTTCTAAATATAGGAGGAGAGGTTCGGTTGTGGGCATGGTTTGGTTGTGGACACCCCAACGTTTCTATTGACAGAAAGCAGACGAGGCTTTCCTGATAAATATCATTTATTTATTATGGCAGCACGTTTTTTTATGCCAAATATCGGAGCAAACGAACGCGTCTGCTTCGTGCTGTAAGCAAATTAATTTTTCTGTGCTTGAATAAAAATCACAAAAATTTATTTATACTTATGTATACTTTTTCAAAAAAATTACAAATCGAAGTGAATCAATGAATTTGAGTGTAATGCACATTTATTCAGTAGGAATTTATTCCTACTTTGTGATGCAATATGGATTGCAATCAATATCTTAATATCAAAAATTTCACATGATTGTCCACAACCGAACCAAAATCTTTTTTGGTTCGGTTCTGGTCATTTCACAAAATTAACAAAAAAAATTATTCCATTTGACGGAATTGATTTTGTCCCTTCGTTTGTACTTAGCTAAGGTCTTCATCTCTCTATAGACACCGATAAGTAAAAAAATATATAATTGGTGAAAAGTTATGAGCCAAAAACTAAAGGGTGCCGCCCACAACCGAATCTTTTCCCATACTTATATTTGTATTAAAACACAATTAAAAATGTCAATTGAATAACATTTTCATCAAAATAAATTTTAACGTTATGATTATTAGAGTAAAAATTTTTATTTAACTATAATCCATTGTAATTATTATTTAGGTAATATATATGAAAGAATAATATATTTAATGAATAATCATTTCATTTGATGAACTACTAAATAAATTTATATATTGATTATTGTATAGCATTATTTGTTCAATTAAAGTTTTATTCAGTTATCATTCAGAGAATAAAGTACTTAAATTAATATCATGAAAATACAGTAGTATTTGAAAATTTACTTGTAAACAATTCTTCATAAGTAACATTCATGTAACCTTAATTACACATTCATATGTATATGTGTTGGTATTCATACTAACACAGCATGAAAGATTTTACTAAAATATTTCGAAATCTTCCACTAGAATATTTCGAAATCTTCCACTAGAATATTTCAATTGAACCTTCCACGCAGATTTTAGGAAGTTTTCACAGAATATTTCAAAATATTTTACTGGAATCTTTTATTGTAAGCTTCCAGGAATATTTATGGAATATTTCAAAGGAATATTCAAAAACTTTTTCGAAATATTCCATAAAATATTCACAGAAGATTTCTGGAATATTTCATGAAAGATTACGTGTAATGTTCATAAAATATTCCAGTGAAATATTTCATGAAAGGTTCCAAGAAGGTTCCATAAACATTTCGCTGAAAGATTCCGAAAAAATTTAAAATTGTATAGCGAAATATTACATAAATCTTGCAGAAATATTCCATGAAATAATTCTCAGAAAGATTTTAGTAATCTTCTAGTGGAATATATAGTGAAGTTTTCATTTGAAGGTTGCGTGGGATGTTATGGGAGATTTCCAGTGACACTGATAGGAGAATGTCCGTTAATTGGGAGTTTTATCCTCAAACGGTTGGACGATACCTTACATACTATACAAGCGGAAGGGTCGGCGTTTTGTTGTGTATGTTTAAAGCGAATATGTAAATTCGATTTTATAAATGAATGTTCATTTATGCGTATATCTATTGATATATAATTATAATGTGTTATTATATAATATATATACTATCCCCTCAGAGCATTTCACAGTCTTTCATAAAATATTCTAGAAATATTTTGTGGTGGATCTAAAAACTCTGAATCCTTCATCGAAATCATCCAAAAATCTTTTAGGAACATTTCATGAAAGATGAGAGATTACCCAAAACTCTCATTAAAATATTCTTGAAATCTTTCAAGAATATTCCATGGAATATTCTAATGTAAGAAAAATGAAGGACATACGAATATTAAACGAATATAACATGGGAGATTTCGGAAATATTCCAAATCTTCCGTGCCACTATTCTACGAATCTCCCATAAATATTCCATGAAATATTTTACGATGGATTTCTAAAATCTTTCAGAAACATTATGGAATATTTCATGAAAGATTCGTTAAATCTTTCGTACATATTCCATCAAAGGTTCATGAAATGTTTCAAATCTTCCGTTCCAATATTCTTGAAATCTTCCATGAATGTTCCAACGGAATATTTCATGAAATAATCTTGCATGATTCCTGAAATGTTTGAATGAAAGATCTGACCACTACTACTACCAATATTACAGAAATATTTCATGGAAGATTCCTGAAATATTTCAAATCTTCTGTGCTAATATTCCAGGAAGCTTCCATAATTATTCCATGCTGTGTGGGTATGAATTGTCATTCATATGAAAATTGTTAAGAATTTAATGTATTAATAATAATTTCATTAAAGCAATATTATTTTTTATTACGAGAAACATATTAATTTTTAGAATATATCTAATGACCCCGTTAGAAAAATTATCATAGCATAATATAAAAATATTCTTTTTATAATCTTTTTAACATACATTTTATAAAATACAATCTTAAAGAGTTATTTTTTTAATATTAAACGAGCAAAATTTACCTCGCTCCTGACATCTCTCGTTTGCATTTTAATATATTATATTATTATATATGAATTTGCTAATTTTAAATACAATAGTAATTCAATATAAAATATGTGATTAATTTTTTTTTATATATTCATATCATTATATTGTACTGCATTGAATTAAAAATTTCTTTAATTTTTTGTAAATCAATAAGCTTTAATAAAAGTGAATAATTATTATTGACAATCATTTTTTTTTTTTTTTTTTTTTTTTTTTTTTTTTTTTAAAAGATTAATATATAAAGGATATTGTTATCCTCTATATAATTAATCTTTTTCTATGGAGATGTCGAGGGAGCCCAGCCCGGAACCGTTTAACACATTACATCAGGCTAGACTGTCAGACACCGCCATACCGAAAACTTTGACTACCGATGGATGGTCAGCCACTTTTTGTGACCAACAATCAACCGATATTCAATGAGGTCAGATTTCTTAAGAGTCGCGATATGGGTAGCACATACACTAATTTTCTTTCGAAAAAAAGTCAGAGGTGCCTGGCCAGGATTCGAACCCATGCCCACCGCGTTGAAGGCAAGAGCTCTATCCGTTACGCCACCGCGCTCCTATTTACGCCACCGCGCTCCTATTTACGCCACCGCGCTCCTATTTACGCCACCGCGCTCCTATATTATTGACAATCATAGTATAAGAAAAATGTTTATATTATCATCAACGCTTACAGAAAGTCCGCGTTCCTTATTTTAAAATTTTCTTGATTATATGACATTAGTACGAAGAATTGGGTCATTATTATTAGAGATTGCATTATTATTATGAGATGCAATCTGAAATGAGAAAAAATTACAAATAATATAGGACAAAGTGAAGAAGTAACAAATAGACCAGATATTGTTGTTAAAGTATTTTATCAAAAACTAAAACTATTAATAGAGCAAATTTCTAGAAAACATATTTTGGGAAAATGCATTGCCTATTCATACGTAGTGGAATTTCAAAAGAGAGGATTACGGCATGCCTTTATACTAATATTTTTAAGTAAAGATGATGGAATTCACAATAGTAATGACGTTGAGAAATTTATAGTAGCTGAAATTCCAAATAAAAATGAGAATTCCAGATTATATGAAATTGTTAAACAATTTATGATCCTTGGCCCTTGTGAAGATCAGAATAAAAACTCACCTTGTACGGATAAAGAATCAGGAAAGTGTCCGAAAAATTTTCCGAAACGACTTAATGAAACTACAATAATGACAAATGGTTATCCTATTTATCGACGAAGAAATAATAAAAATGAGATATTATACACAAAAAACAAGTGGGCAGACAATAGATTTGTGGTTTCTGATAACCCGTATTTCTTACTTAAGTTTAACTGTCATATTAATATTGAATTATGTTCAACAATAGGAGTTATAAAATACTTAATTAAATACTGCTTCAAAGGACATGATTGTGCAATTATCGAAATAAAAGCAAGTGAAATAAATACTGAAAGTAATACTAATGATGAAACCGATGAAACGGATGATTTGGATATGTTTTATGATGAAATCAAACAATATACAAACACAAGATACGGTTGCCCACCAGAAGCTATGCATCGCATATGGGAATATAATATTAGTGAACTTTCTCATACAATTTATAAATTAGCTGTTCATAATAGAAATGAACAATATGTGTATTTTAAAGTAGGATGCGAACACGAAATTGATAAGAAAAATGTAAGGACAACACTAACAGCGTGGTTTGAACTTAATAAAAGTGACCCAGAGGCACATAATTACTTTTGTTCTGATGTACCGCAAAATTATGTTTTTAATCGAATGCATAAAACATGGACGAAAAGAATAAAAACTATGAAACCTATTCTAACCAGAATGTACTTAATTAATCAAAAACAAAGAGGAAGATTCTTTTCAAGATTACTTCTGCTTTACTTTAAAGCTGCAACATCTTTCGAAAGCTGAAAAACTTTTGATGGAATTACATACCTAACATTCTTTGAAGCAGCAAGAGCAAGAAATTTAATTAAAATCGATGACGAATGGGATAAATGTTTAGAATAATCATGTAAATCTCGGTTTTCAGAAGCTCTTTGTCAATCATTTGGTTACATTTGTACATTTTACAATCTAATTAATGCTATAAAATTATATCAAAAATATAAAATCTATTTTTATCCTCCAAAAATGAATGAATAAAAAGGTGAAGAATATGCATCAAGCATAATTAATGATATTTTCACTAATAATGGATTCCAATTAAGTGACTTTAATTTACCAACTTTAGAATATTATATTGAAAATAACGAAATCGAATATAGTACAGTAAATAATGTTAATAATATTCGGTCAATTATTGATACTCTAGCATATGCTCAAACGAGTATTTGTAATACAGTAATAAATTCATTAAATACTAATTGCACTGAAAAGTATATATATAGACGATCCAGGTGGAAGTGGTGAAAGCTGCTTATTAAATATTATTATAACTTATCTAAAAATTCATAGAATCAACTATTTAGTTGTATCATGGACAGGTATAGCGGCTAATTTATTACATGACGATGTGACAGTACATACAGCATTTAAATAACCGTTCAACATATCTGAAGACACAATATGTGATATTAGTGCGAACAGCAAAATAGGTAAAAACATGAAAAATGTATCAATCTTTATCTAGGATAAAATCACAATGACATCAAAATACGCTTTTGAAGCCGTCGATCGCATGTTCAAGGATGTATGTGATAATAATTATTCATTTGGAGGGAAAAAATTCATCATATCAGGTAATTTTAGACAAACATTACCAATAGTAAAACATGAAAATAGAACACGGATAGTAGAAAATTGTGTAAAAAAAGCTATTTATGGGAACATTTTCAATGGTAGTTTTCATTAAAAATATGAAAACGGAAACGAAGTTATACAAATTCCAAAAGAAATATTGTCGAAGCGCAATCTAATTGATGAAATTTACGGGCATAATATAAATATTGAAAATTGTGACTATTACGAAAATGTTATACTAGCACCGAAAAACGTAGATGTAATAGAAATGAATGAAAAAATTTTATCAAAAATAAATGAACCAGTAATAAAGTACTTGAGCATTGACTCTTCAAATGATGTAAATGACGAAAGCTTCGACATAATTTTGCCAAGAGAATTTTTAAATTCTTGAACGCCCAACGATTCACCTCCACATAGATTATAATTAAAAAAAGGAGCTATAGTAATGATTCTAAGAAATGTTAATTTGAATGAAGAACTTTTTAACGAAACTCGATTAGTAATAACGAAATTAAAACAATTTACTATTATTGCGCAAATATTAACAGGGAGTAAAAAAGGGAGCACTATATTCTTACCACGTATGACCTTATCAGCAAATAATGAACTGCCATTCCAGATGACCAGAAAACTGTTTCCTGTTAAACTTGCTCATGCAATGACTATTAATAGGTTTCAAGGACAATCATTTAAAAAATAGTACAGTACATTTACCAACACTAATTTTCAGTCATGGGCAGTTATACGTGGCACTTTCAAAGACAACTAATGAAAAAAAATTGAAAATATTAACAGAAAAATCAAGAAAAGTTAAAGGTAAAATGGTCTGTACAAACATCGTTTACAAAAAAATATTATAAAATCACAATACAAAAATTAAATATAATGAATAAGAAAATAAAATCAAACATATTTGAAACTCTAATATAATATTAAATATGAAGAAATTAAAAATTATGAAGTAGATATAAAGTAGCGCCAGAGATTAGTAGAGATTGCCAATGCCGTATTAATGAAACGTGCCGAATTCGATCATGACGATCCTTGCGGCGCTTCTGGAACTATACGCGCAAAGCCTCTGCACGTCTACACAGCTCCGTGAAGTTGGCACCCGAAAAAAAAAATTAATATTTGTAATTAGATAAATCAATTGCGCACAAAAAATGCAGCAAATATGTGCAATTAAACGTTTGCGCGAATAATAGTTTTTGAGAAAATTAAAAATTTTTTCCGGGTGCTGAGAAACTTTATTTTTCTATACAAGAATTTTTTTTTTAGTGATTTCATACATTCAAGAAAAAAAATAGATAGATTTTTGTATGCGCAAACAGCACCCGCGTAAACTTTTTATCTAATATCGTAATTTATTGGAATATAAAATAAAAATAAACAGCAATATATTTAATAGATTTTCTGCGCAACGCGAACATAATTCGTCAGCTACAGAGTCGAAGCAGAAACATGTGATGATTAACGTTATAAGCATCATACTGAAATTTGAACGAAATATTTATATTCAATGTTTTTATCGCGGAATTGCATGCCATAAAGGTAATTAATGATTTTTTTATTTAAATTTACACCAGATATTACTTATAGACAGTATGATTAGTATTGTAGGGTTGCGTATGTGTGTGACAGTAGTAGTAGCCTATAAGATGGAATTTATGATTCCCCCACTATGCGATACGAGTTAACGTACTAGCGTGCGAGCGTTAACTCTGACACTCTACGGAGACACTCTAGTAAGACACATTATTTCTTACATTCGATTACCGACTGTATACCTGGCTATAGCAATATACGCTTAACCACACATATCTCTCGTGTAATTATTTCATAACCTCAACTTCCTTGTCCTTCTGTACAACTTCTGTGCCACGGCCTGATAGGAGTCTCAGACCGCCACATTGGTGACGCCGAGTTCAAGGTTCTTAAGAAGTTTATCAAAGCCGAGTCGTGAGGGAGATTTCGCCGTTTCGAGCATCATCACCACCGACCAGCAGATTTATAAGAGGAAGCGGAGAAACACGCTGCTCTACTTAGAGGTGAACAAGGTAAAGTTTGAGTTGATGTAACATAAAACATCTATTTGACTGTCTAAGGAAAAGCATTAATCTTTTCACTTGCACAAGTCTTACAATAGATAAATAATTTCTCAGTCGCTGTGGACGCATTATAAGTCGTACGCAGTGCAGTAGAATACGCGAAGGAAAGTACGAAGCTACGATACACTGGAACGTGCATTAAGCCGCGTACAGTGATCTGGAGCGAAACGTACATACAGCTCCCGACAGTTAGGTGCATATTAGGCACTGCACACACGTTATATGTAATTAGTGCATTGCGTGTGCGGGCGGAGCATGGTGTAGCGAATGTAGTTTAGGTGTTCAGTTAGGGTAAAATAATCTTGACGGTAGAAAAAAATATTTTCTCTCTTTTCGCGTAAGTTATATTATAGGGTATATTCATAGACATATGTATATGTAGTAAAATATAATTATAAGAAATACAATAAAATTAATAAAGATCACCCTAATATACTTAATATAAAACGTATATATATTGTATATGGGCTATGGAAGAAGGAAGAATAGAGTTTTTATCCTTTTTTACTAGATGCTGTTTTGTGCGACGAGAGAGTCTTGGGGATTCTCGTGCCTGTTGGCTTCTTGCCCATTCCCAGGTACGACTCTCTGGGGTAATTAAGTCAAGCGAAGCAGCACATAATTGGGTTTTCATTGTTTTACGCAGCTAGAAGCGTCCTGGAGTTTTGTGCCTATTGGCTTTTTACCCGTTCCTAAGTGCACGCTACCGGGATCTCTCCTGGTGAAATAAAACTACTAAGAATTTTATTACATCATTTTTATGTATAATTTCCTCACTCCATAAGTCAGTAAAATTTATCAAGTAAGTACTCAATTATAAGAAACTTGTATTTAAAGCGTGCGTAAATTAGTCGATAAGCACGCCGAAGAGAGAGAGAAAAAAGAGAAAATTCGCAAAAGAAAATCTTAAATACATGAAAATCTGTAAAAATAATATTCGCGAAAGAAATTTCAAATTCACAAAGGAATATTAAATTCTAAATTCAAGTTGAAACAAAAGACCGGTCAAGGTTGTTTACAAGCCGAAAAGCCGTTAGGACGCGATCTTTTATGTTTAGTTAAGCAATTAGGCAGCATAAACAAGTAACGCGAGGCAAAAGTTATCTCGTAAACAAAGTGAGAACTTTCTATAGAATAGAAATTTAAGGTATTATAATATAATATTAAATGTTTTCTTATTGTAAAATATATAATCGAATTTGTACGTGTTAGTAAATTATTTATTTATTTAATTTAAATTGTTTTTTTTTTGTAATTGTTGCAATTACTAATTTATTTATTGTTAAATTATTTATTTGTGTCGTGAAATTAATTTATTTATTCGTGTAACTGTTTTTGAATTGTAAATAATTTATGTAATAATCGTTGCACCGTTATTTATTTATTTATTTATTTGTTATTTATTCAGGTGTTTCGCGTTTTATTATTTATTTGGTGCGTAACCGTCCGTGTACGATTGTATATTAGTTTATGGTTAGCTTTGGATTGATTGATTAGTGACACACCGTGTACGGAAGCGTATCGCACATCTTTATCGCATTTTATTAATTATTGTTTTTTTTTAACCGTAAATGAGTTTTAACATGGATATAGTTAACGAGAGCGCATTAGATGTCACTGAAATTAATAGGGTAAATCAGATTGTAGACGCGAATCTAGAACATAAATCAATCTCATATGATAAATTTAAGGACCAGGTCGATAGTAGGAGAGTAGGGTTGCAAAATATGCAAAGTAGCCCGCTTGAGGCAGCAGGGAAAGTCGCGCATAAAGACCCGGAAAAATCGCAAACGAAGATTAGATACGAAGAATTTTTAAAAGCACAAGACAAAGCATATCGCGACAGAATGTACCAGTTACGCGAGAAATACGAAGAGGATAATAGAGCCCCGTTCGCGAAAGTAGGGGAACGCGACAAAATGATCGAACAAATGCGTTGTGAGATTAACGCATTAAAGCGAATATAGCCATTCGAAACCCTACGCAACCCCACTCTGAGGGTCAACCAACGGTGGTCGGTAACATACCGACGGGAGGTAATGTTTTTCTCACACCGACAACGGATAACCATAGACGCGTAGACGCAATAGAAAATAATTTAAGAGCTCCCACACCTGCACCGGGCGTAGGTGGCGGCAGTTACCACCACAATATTAAAAGCATTAACTTTCCATTTTGGCAACACGACCCGGATACGTGGTTTAGTATTTTCGAAAGCCAGATTAGTGTTTTTGAGCCAATTGACGATAGCGCGAAATTCTACGCGTTGATTACAAATTTGGACAAAAGCGTAATTTACGATACGGCCGAAATAACAAAGTTACTGCTGCCGGGGCAGAGATATCCGGGATTGAAGAAACATTTATTGGAAAAATATGGTAGATCCGCCGAAAGCGAGTTTAAAATCCTTTTCGCTGGTTTCAAAATGGGAGACAAAAAACTCTCGTTGTTCTTAAGTGAGATGTTAAATATAGCTAAAGACCGCGTTCCACGACAAATGGTGTTGGAAGCGTGGAGATATAACCTCCCACCATCTATTAAATATTATATGGCCGGACATGGCCCAGATATAGATGAGGCACTACTCGTTAGACACGCGGACGAGATTTATAAGAATATGTTAGAAAGTAAAAAAGGAATAAGCGCAGTAGAGGAAGTAAAAGATAGCGCAGAGGAAATTGTGAGAATAGAAGCCGTAGTTAGGGAACAGCTGGATAGAAGACGTAATTATGACAATGAAAGACGTCCAAGATCTCGTAGCCGTGAAGATAGAGATAGAAATAGAAGTAGATCTGCGGTAAGCTATGTAGATATCATGCTAAATTCGGTATTAAAGCTTATAGATGTATAAAGCCCTGCGCATGAAAAAACCGGACGAGAAAAATATAAAGATTAAAAGACGTCATAGCCATAAGGCAGGAGGTGACGCTAAGGGTCCGATGACAGGAAATAAAACGGATAATCAACCGTTAAACTCCTAAACCGGCGCGTAGATGAGGCGTGCGCGTCCGGTATCGAGTCAATTCGTCTCCATATTAAAGATAGAGCTTCGGAAAAAACATTTTTGATAGATTCGGGCGCGAAAGTGTCACTTGTTCCCAAAAGCAAAGGACAAAGTGAAAAACCCGTCAGGTTCCAATTATACGCTGCGAATAACACACGTATAGTCACATACGGTACCGTACATATGCAGCTAGACCTAGGGTTCAAGAATAAACGATTTGCCTGAACGTTTATCGCGGCGGACGTGCCATATGCGATCTTAGGCTGTGACATGCTAAAAGAATACCATTTACTACCAGATCTCACGAGACGGAGACTGATGGATGGTGAAACGTAAGAGTCCGTTAGAGGATTTAATAAAACCGCAACGTTAATACAGGTATCAATCGTGGACCCAGGTAATAAATATGCTAAGCTGTTAAGCCAATATCCTTCGATAGTCGGTATAGAAGATCCCTTGCCAGCAAAACACAGGGGCGTATACCACTATATTAAGACGACGGGACCCCCTGTCGCTCAGAGGTCACGAAGACTTCCACCAGAAAAACTAAAGGCTGCCAAAAAGGCATTTCAGAAATGTGTAAAGGAGGGAATTTGTAGACCTCCGAAAAGTCCGTGGGCTACACCCATCCATATGGTGCCCAAGAAGGATGGCAGCTGGCATATTTGCGGCGATTATCGCAAATTAAATAACGTTACGATTCCTGACAGATACCCCTACCGCATTACATGTTTTAGTGCAAGTAAGCACAGTCTGAATGTAAAAAGTGCAATTAAGCACAAACGGTGCTATATTAAGTGCGTATTGAAATGTAACTACGGTTGGTAATATGTAAAAAAAGTTAAAATGTTTTTTTGTTAAAATATAAAAAGTTTTGTATGGAGTCAGATAAAAATAAATCTGTAGTACGCACGGAATGAGTGAGAGTATGCAAGTACAAGTATGAAGTATGTTTGATCAGGATACGCTGTGTCTATTCGGACCAAAACCACGTAAATTACGTTGATTTAAGAGAATAGGAGGAGTACCATACGGGGATATAAGATGCATTTTGGAAAGTTAAAGACACGTAAGTACTCTACAAGAAACGTTTTGAGTACTCTTAAAGACACGTTAAAGCTTCAATACAAGTAAAAATATAAAGTAATATAAACGTAAAACATATTATTGGAACTGGCCTAAAGCAACGTAAAAGCTCAAAGGCAAGTGCATAATTTTTAAATAATGGACGACTTACAGATACGTAAGTCACAATCCATTCGATGAAAGAATTCTGTAAGGATCCATGAATTCTTTTGATAATAATTCGTAAATCTTTTCATACATCTTCCATTGAAAGTATTCTGTAAGAATGATATAAAATATTTTTAAAATATTTCATTGTATTATTTCTAAAAGGAATATACCTTGGACATAGAATTATTACAGAATCCTTTCAATGAAAGAATTCTGTAAGGATCCATGAATTCTTTTGGTAATAATTCGTAAATCTTTTCATACATCTTCCATTGAAAGGATTCTGTAAGAATGATATGAAATATTTTAAAAATATTTCATTGTATTATTTCTAAAAGGAATATACCTCGGACATAGAATCATTACAGAATCCTTTCAATGAAAAAATTCTGTAAGGATCCATGAATTCTTTTGGTAATAATTCGTAAATCTTTTCATACATCTTCCATTGAAAGGATTCTGTAAGAATGATATGAAATATTTAAAAAAAATTTCATTGTATTATTTCTAAAAGGAATATACCTCAGGCATAGAATTATTACAGAATCCATTCAATGAAAGAATTTTGAAAGGATCTATGAATTCTTTTGGTAATAATTCGTAAATCTTTTCATGCATTTTCCATTAAAAGTATTCTGTAAGAATGATATAAAATATTTGTAGAATATTTCATTGTATTATTTCTAAAAGGAATATACCTCAGGCATAGAATTATTACAGAATCCATTCAATGAGAGAATTTTAAAAGGATATATGAATTCTTTTGGTAATAATTCGTAAATCTTTCATACATCTTCCATTGAAAGGATTCTGTAAGAATGATATGAAATATTTTAAAAATATTTCATTGTATTTTTTCTAAAAGGAATATACCTCGGACATAGAATCATTACAGAATCCTTTCAATGAAAGAATTCTGTAAGGATCCATGAATTCTTTTGGTAATAATTCGTAAATCTTTTCATACATCTTCCATTAAAAGGATTCTGTAAGAATGATATGAAATATTTTTAAAATATTTCATTGTATTATTCCTAAAAGGAATATACCTCGGACAAAGAATTATTACAGAATCCTTTTAATAGAAGAATTTTGAAAGGATTCATGAATTCTTCTAGTAATAATGCATTAATCTTTTCATATATCTTTAGTTGAGAGATGTGTAAAGTTGCAGAAACTTTATTCTTTCCTGTATCATTTAAGAATCAATTTAGAATTGACACACACACACACACACACACACACACACACACACACACACACACACACACACACACACACACACACACACACACACACACACACACACACACGCACGCAACACACACGCACACACACACACACACACACACACACACACACACACACACACACACACACACACACACTATATATATATATATATATATATATATATATATATATATATATAACGGATATGATATAATTATTTATAGGATTATGAATAGTTTCACAGCGGTTAAAATCGAATTTATCATAACACAGACATCGCACGCATAACAATTTATAGTTTCCATTTCAGATTCTTATTTTCCTTATATATGTAACGAGAAGCACTCTTACCGCTTGCGAGAGTACGAGATACCGCCATCAAGCGGATAAATTATAAACTAATCCTGAAAAGATTTCTAAATAATTCTGTTATATTTCATGTTTTCTTTCAAAAAGTCCTTTCAAAGTCCATTCAGTGAGAATTCATGTAATAACTTTTATTCTCGTCATAAGTTATTTCGTGAAATATTTCAAAAAGATTTCAAAATTATTTCATGGATTATTTTTAAGACTTTACCAAAATATTGCATAAATTATTTCATGAAAGCTTTTTGAATGAATCTTAAAATGATTCGGTGAAAGAATACCTCAGATCATTCCGAAAATCTTTCTAAATTATTTTAGGATTAGAACCTTCGTAAGATTTCTGAGTTCTTTCTTGTTTCCTCTCAAGAAGTTCTTTTAAAGTACTTTTAGTAAGGATTTATGTAATAACTTTTATCGTCATGATAAGTTCTTTCATGAATTATTTCAAAAAGATTTTAAAATTATTTCATGTAAGAATTCGTGAGATTTGACGAAAATCTTACATGGAATTATTACGTTAAAGCTTTTTGGAAGAATCTTGAAATTATTCGGTAAAAGAATAACTTAGATTATTCCGAAAATATTTTTAAATTATTTTACGACTGGATCCTTCAAAAGATTTCTGAGTTCTTTCTTGTTTTCTTTCAAGAAGTCTTTTCAAAGTACTTTCAGTAAGGATTTATGTAATAACTTTTTCGTCATAATAAGTTCTTTCATGAATTATTTCAAAAAGATTTTTAAATTATTTCATGTAAGATTTCGTGCGACTTTACCAAAACATTGCATGAATTATTCCTTGAATGCTTTTTGAAAGAATCTTGAAATGATTTGATGAAAGAATACCTTAGATCATCCCAAAAATCTTTCTAAATTCCCTGGTAGAAAATTAACCAGCTCGGCTGGTTAGCTTATTAACAGTTAGCTAGATTCATTAACTAAGAAAATAAGTAGCTCATCGTTAACTTATAGCTGATAACTTGTTTACTAAAAGTAAAATGTTATGGTAATATACGAAGCTTTGCGCATGCGCGTGAACGATTATGCCGTCTCTCTCCTTTTTCTATATAATCGTTAAGAGAGAAAGAGATAGTAAAAGCGAGCAATTCTTTAATTCTTTAATATAGTAAAACTTATATCCCCCCTCTCTTTCTTTTTCTTATGTAGTCTTTGAGAAGTGGAAAGAGAGAGATAATCAAAGCGACTTTAATACGTTGTGAACGCGTTCCGGTTGAGATTGGATTTTATTCTTGTGTTTAACACTTATTTAATTATTGTTTATTTTATTTTTATGAATTATAATCACTGGAATATATTGTGATGTGCATATAAAAGAACAGTGCGTAGATTTTTTTTATTTATGAATTATCATCACAAGAATCTAAGTTTCATATACGTAGCAGAACAAAAGTGTCACTCGCGCACGTACATGATCTAAAAAAAAAAGATGCACGCGGTTATACGCAAGAGCGAACTAGTACCACTTTTAAAATTATTATTAATTAAATGATTTATTATTTGTTTTCCATAGTGAACTTGCTGCACGGTATGAAAAAAAGTCGTATATTCTCCTCGGGAGAAAATCGGACTATCGCTGCCCGCGTATTTTCCGCTCTCGCTATATTTCACTTTCTATAATTTTTATTTAATATATATAAATATATATTATTGGTTAATTTCTAGATGGAAGATAGCCAAGAGGGTCAGAATATTGGCGAGGTTTCTGGCTAAGAGGTTAGCTAATATTAAGTTATTATATATTAGGTTATTTTCTGATTTTAATCGTTGGAAGATTTCTGAGTTCTTTCTTGTTTCCTTTCAAGAAGTCTTTTCAAAGTCCTTTCAGTAAAAATTTATGTAATAACTTTTATTCTCATTATAAGTTATTTCATGAAATATTTCAAAAATATTTCAAAATTATTTCATGTATGATTTCTTGAGACTTTACCAAAATATTGCATGAATTATTTCATGAAAGCTTTTTGAATGAATCTTGAAATGATTCGGTGAAAGAATACCTTAGATCATTCCGAAAATCTTTCTAAATTATTTTATGACAATCGTTGGAAGATTTCTAAGTTCTTTCTTGTTTCCTTTCAAGAAGTCCTTTCAAAGTCCTTTCAGTAAGGATTCGTGTAATATTTCATGTCTTAACTTTCGTTTCCTTTTTGGTATTATTTTTGTAAAGACTTTGTAATCTTCCTGTGTATTATTTCATAAATTCTTTTCAAAGGAATATAGTTATCTTTTTTAGTTCTTTTTAAATGCTTTCAACGTATTATTACTTGTAATATGTCATGAAATTATTTCAAAATTCTTTCATGCTGTGTGGGTATAATACCAATCATACTGTCTATAAGTAATATCTGGTGTAAATTTAAATGATAAAATTATTAATTACCTTTATGGTATGCAATTCCGCGATAAAAACATTGAATATAAATATTTCCTTCAAATTTCAGTATGAGGCTTATAACGGTAATCATCACATGTTTCTGCTTCGACTCTATAGCTGACGAATTATGTCCGCGTTGCGCAGAAAATCTATTAAATGTATTGCTGTTTATTATTATTTTATATTTCAATAAATTAAGATATTAGATAAAAAGTTTATGCGGGTGCTGTTTGCGCGTACAAAAATCTATCTATTTTTTTTCTTGAATGTATGAAATCACTAAAAAAAAATTCTTGTATAGGAAAATAAAGTTTCTCAGCACCCGGAAGAAATTTTTGATTTTCCCAAAAACTATTATTCGCGCAAACGTTTAATTGCACATATTTGTTGCATTTTTTGTGCGCAATTGATTTATCTAATTATAAATATTAATTTTTTTTTTCGGGTGCCAACTTCATGGAGCTCGTCTACACGCGCGTACAGAAGCAAGCAAGAGGGGAGGAGACAAACACACGAAAGACAAGGCTTCCAGTGGCGTAGGTAAACTTGCGGCAAACCCGCTTTAGCTTGTTTTCGCCTCGATATTTTATAGCTTTATTTCAATGCGATTAACCCTCCCGAAAATTTGTTGATTAATTACATATTTTTATTTAAAACACATACATATTTTAGTAATAAAAATCATTAACGTAATCGAACAAATAAATAATAATAAATAAAATCTTTTGGGGGGCGATAAACATATGTAACTTTTTACCCTCTTCAACAAACGAATGCGGTGGCTGTGGTCACTAAGTTTTTACGCACCTCGCTCTCTACTTTCATCAAGTTCAAACCTGATGATCCACCTATTTTTTTTTTTTTTTTGTTTTATTTTTAAATATTATATATTTTTGTAATCAATTTTCATAGTGGAAAAAATAAAATTAAAAATTTATCTAACACCTTAAATTCTATTTTATTTCAAAAATATAAAAAAATATATTTACAGATAGGGATAGAAAAAAGTTTTAATGTCAATATTACATGGCTATATAACTTATATTAATATGAAATAAAAACTAAGCTAGTTATGTAATTTTTTCCTACTAAATATAAAAGATATTAAAGATTGAAAAAAAAAATTATTTTAAATTATAGTTGTTTTTTCATTCTCACTCAATTGAAAATAATAAAACCTTTTTTATTCCTTAAAAAAAGGACCTTTTCTAAATTTATATACATTTATGACATTTTTAACTAATTTAATAAAAATAGAAAATAAATATAAATAATTCTAATTTTATTTTAGATAAGTAAACTAATAAATTTACCTGAATTCACATAGAATTTTAACATTGCCAAAAATTTAAAAAAAATAGATTTTAATATTTTCTTTGTAATTATTACAATGGTTCCAAACTTTGAACCATGATATGAAAAGCATTTAAAATTTTTTTTAGTTTGACAATTAATTAGAAAAAAGTTTCATACAAATTGTTAATTTTTAAAAATAGCAGTTTATGTATGAAGTATATATTTTTTTATGTTTTGACGTTTATTATATCTTTTTAAAGTATATTTTTTACTGTTATTTGGGATAAATGTAATAAAATGCGTGAACACTTTATTTTTCATAAAAAATGTATGTAAATACAATATTTCAAAAAATAATAAAGAAATTTATTATTCAAATAAAAAAAATTTAATCATAAAAACGACGTGCAGCATGCAACGTATTTGTCCTTAAAATGCTAATTTTATTAATTTTGTTATTTAATAATGAAAATTGTTTGGATAATTAAAAAAAATTAAGTTTGGGGTGAGGAAGCGATAGAAATATGTAATTTGGTTAAAATAAAAAACGTACAATAGCTGTGTTGGCTAAGTTTTAGGGTACGTTGCAGCAATTAAAAAATTTTTCAAGTTCAAATCTTATGCTTTGTCTTTTTTTAATATGCTTACAAATAAAATTTGTTACAATACAATAAGAAAAATTTTTGACAAAAAGTATTGACTTACAATACAGCAATTTAAAATAAAATAACCGTTAACTTGCAAAAAGGAATCGAAAGTTAAGACATGAAATATTACACGAATCCTTACTGAAAGGACTTTGAGAGGACTTCTTGAAAGGAAACAAGAAAGAACTCAGAAATCTTACGAAGGTTCTAATCATAAAATAATTTAGAAAGATTTTCGGAATGATCCAAGGTATTCTTTCACCGAATCATTTCAAGATTCATTCAAAAAGCTTTCATGAAATAATTCATGCAATATTTTGCTGAAGTCTTAGGAAATCATACATGAAATAATTTTGAAATCTTTTTGAAATATTTCATAAAATAACTTATGATGAGAATAAAAGTTATTACATAAATCCTTACTGAAAGGACTTTGAAAGGACTTCTTAAAAGGAAACAAGAAAGAACTCAGAAATCTTTCGAAAGTTCTAGTTGTAAAATAATTCAGAAAGATTTTCGAAATAATCTAAGTTATTCTGCCACCAAATAATTTCAAGATTCTTCCAAAAAGCTTTAACGTAATAATTCCATGTAAGATTTTCGTAAAATCTCACGAATCCTTACATGAAATAATTTTAAAATCTTTTTGAAATAATTCATGAAAGAACTTATCATGACGAAAAAGTTATGACATGAATCCTTACTGAAAGTACTTTGAAAAGACTTCTTAAAAGGAAACAAGAAAGAACTCAGAAATCTTACGAAGGTTCTAATCATAAAATAACTTAGAAAGATTTTCGGAATGATCTAAGGTATTCTTTCAGCAAATCATTTCAAGATTCATTCAAAAAGCTTTTATGAAATAATTCATGCAATATTTTGGTAAAGTTCCAAGAAATCATACATGAAATAATTTTTAAATTTTTTTGAATTAATTCATGAAATAACTTATGATGAGAATAAAAGTTATTAAATAAATCCTTAGGGAAAGGACTTTGAAAGAACTTCTTGAAAGGAAAAAAGAAAGAACTCAGAACTCTTACGAAGGTTCTAATCGTAAAATAATTCAGAAAGATTTTCGGAATAATCTAAGTTATTCTTTCACCGAATAATTTCAATATTCTTCCAAAAAGCTTCAGCGTAATAATTTCATGTAAGATTTTCGTAAAATCTCACGAATCCTTACATAAAATAATTTTAAAATATTTTTGAAATAATTCATAAAAGAACTTATCATGACGATAAAAGTTATTACATGAATCCTTACTGAAAATACTTCAAAGAACTTCTTGAAAGGAAACAAGAAAGAACTCAGAAATTTTACGAAGGTTCTAATCATGAAATAATTTAGAAAGATTTTCGGAATGATCCAAGGTATATTCTTTCACCGAATCATTTCAAGATCCATTCAAAAAGCTTTCATGAAATAATTCATGCAATATTTTGGTAAAGTCTTAGGAAATCATACATGAAATAATTTTGAAATCTTTTTGAAATATTTCATAAAATAACTTATGATGAGAATAAAAGTTATTACATAAATCCTTACTGAAAGGACTTTGAAAGGACTTCTTGAAAGGAAACAAGAAAGAACTCAGAAATCTTTCGAAAGTTCTAGTTGTAAAATAATTCAGAAAGATTTTCGAAATAATCTAAGTTATTCTTCCATCAAACAATTTCAAGATTCTTCCAAAAAGCTTTAACGTAATAATTCCATGTAAGATTTTCGGAATGATCCAAGGTATTCTTTCACCAAATCATTTCAAGATTCATTCAAAAAGCTTTCATGAAATAATTCATGCAATATTTTGGTAAAGTCTTAAGAAATTATGCATGAAATAATTTTGAAATCTTTTTGAAATATTTCATGAAATAACTTATAATGAAAATAAAAATTATTACATGAATCCTTACTGAAAGGACCTTTAAAAGACTACTTGAAAGGAAACAAGAAAGAACTCAGAACTCTTTCGAAGGTTCCAGTCTTAAAATAATTCAGAAAGATTTTCGGAATGATCTAAGGTATTCTTTCATCAAATCATTTCGAGATTCTTTTAAAAAGCATTCATTTAATAATTCATGCAATATTTTGGTAAAGTCTTAGGAAATCATACATGAAATAATTTTGAAATCTTTTCGAAATAATTCATGAAAGAATTTATGATGACGAGAATAAAAGTTATTACATGAATCCTTACTGAATGGACTTGGGAAGGACTTTTTGAAAGAAAACGTGAAATATAACAGAATCACTTTTAGAAATAATACAATGAAATATTTTAAAAATATTTCTTATCATTCTTACAGAATCCTTTCAATCGAAGATGTATGAAAATATTTACGAATTATTACCAAAAGAATTCATGGATCCTTACAGAATTCTTTCATTGAAAGGATTCTGTAATGATTCTATGTCCGGGGTATATTCCTTTTAGATATAATACAATGAAATATTTTAAAAATATTTCTTATCATTCTTACAGAATCCTTTCAATAGAAGATGTATGAAAAGATTTACGAATTATTACCAAAAGAATTCATGGATCCTTACAGAATTCTTTCATTGAAAGGATTTTGAAATGTCTTGTAAATTCTTTATAAAATATTTTTTTGTATTATTTTTAAAAAAATAATACCTCGGACATAGAATTATTTCAGAATCTTTTCAGTGAAATATTTCTGTAAGATTGTAGTCCTTTCATGAATCCTTTCAGAATCCTTTTAAAGTCCTTTCATGCTGTATGGGTAGTTTTAACTAAATTTGTTTCTCGAAGGTGGAGATGATCTTTTCTTGTAAGTAGGCTTTGATCATTAGTTATATATGAAAAAAATCTTTATACTCAAGATATGATTGCCTAATTAATTATTACAAGTACTTTAAATGAACTTTGAGTTTAAAATTTCAAAATTTTTTTTTTCGGTATTATATTTGTTAGCCAAAATTAGTAGTATTGTAAAAATTTCAAATTCAGTAAATGTTTAGGTGCAATATCAATATAATTAATATTTTATTTTAAAAAATACAACAAAATAACCTTTACCACATACATTTAAAACTGTTTTCATAATAAAATTATCAATAAATTATTTTTTTTACACATCGTTGGCTTGGATTAAAATTCGGCTACTTCAAAAAAGTTTTTGTGTAAATTTTAAAATGAAAATTTCAATAAAAAATTTATAAAGAATATTAATTTTTTTTAATAATGAAATGTATAATTATTTGTAATGAAACAATTTGAATAATGAAGTACATATAATTGATGTAAATTTGACAAAGATTTCACAGGCCCACAAAATGAAAAAAAATGTCTGAACTTTTGACCGGACATACATATTCCCATGTATTTTTCGACGCTGAATCCGAATCTGTAATAAAAATATAGGGTTTTCCTACCTTTTCTCAGAGTTTTATTGAAAAAACCTCATTTTTTACGGTTTTTTTGCGGTTTTTCGAGTCTAGAAAAAACAAATCATGAGATACGGTTAATTGGACTTCAAAATCGAATTCTACGGGAAAAAATACACGGAAAACTATACCTTCAAATTTTTTTAACGCGATTCTAGTCCTCTGTATGGGGCTGAAAAGATGAGGAAATCGGTAAAAGTCGAAATTTTGCCTAAAATGGATTTAAACAATATTAAAATTTAATCATGCGTCTTTTGAAGAGTCGATAAACATTGGAAATACTATCCTAGGGGTTTTTCAGATTGCTGATCATGAATTTGAAGTCAGATTGTGTAAAAACTACTTCTAGAGGGCGGTGACAAGAACTGTATATGGTAAATTTATCGATTTTTTAAAAATTTTACGTCTGAAATACTAATTTTAGAGTCTTTCACAGCATTGACTGTAAATTCAAGATATTAACTTAGCCTATTGTGTACGTTAAACTTAACATTTTGTCTATGTTTGTCTCTCTCTCTCTCTCTCTCTCTCTCTCTCTCTCTCTCTTCCGATGTTTTTTTTAAATTGGCTTACGCTTACGTACACGTTTCTCTTCGAATGACCGATGTAGTGGATTTCTGACACGTTTTTGTCCTTTTTCGCAGCTGTTTCTCTTTTTATCATCCAGCAGTAATCTGCTGACATGTTGATACCCCAGTTTCCTTGAAATCTACGTTCAAACTCCTTTAAATCTTGGTGATACCGTTCACCATGCTCTTCACTAAAGTCTCCGTTATTTTCAGGAAACTGATCAACGTGTGAATCAAGAAAATGAAGTTTTAAGTTCATTAGACAACCCAATTTTTCAAAATTACGTACCATTCTTTTCACAATAGCTTTATAATTCGTGTCTTTGGCATTACCCAAAAATTTCGTCGATACCTCTTTAAAACTTAACCATGCTGCCTTTTCAACATCAGTCATGCTTTGTTCAAAGTTTTCGTCTCTAAATAAAGTTCGGATTTCAGGACCATCAAAAATACCTTCATTTAATTTAGCATCAGATTTATGGGGAAATACTTTGCTTATATATTGGAAGCATTGACCGTCCTTGTCCAAAGCTTTAACTAATTGCTTTATCAATCCAAGCTTTATATGCAGAGGCGGTATCAAAATTTTCGAAGGATCAACGAGTGGATCTTTTATAACATTCTGTTTTCCAGGTTCAAACGATTCTCTTGATGGCCAAATTTTCTTTTTATAGTGTTTTTCTCTATCTCTGCTATCAAACATGCATAAATAACATGGGTACTTCGTAAATCCAGATTGTGGTCCAAGTATCATAGATAAAATCTTTAAATCGCCACATATTTGCCATTTATGTTCTCTATATTTTATTTTCGTTAAAAGTAGTTCAAGATTGAAATACTCTTCTTTAAGTACTGTTGAATGTGCTAATGGTATAGGAGCATATTTATTTGTGATATTGAGGAGTACTGCTTTAAGGCTGCGCTTTGATGAATCAATGAATAGTCGCCAATTTTCAGGTTTGTATATGTTGGGTTTCAATTCATCAATAAGACCTTTCACGTCCGTGCAATAAACCATATTAAAATCATTCTTGAAATAATTTCTAAAGCGCTCTTCTCGATTACGATATGCACATACTTTAGTACCCTTTGTCAACATATTTCGTCTCTTAAACTCTGAAGCCATAAACTCTGATTGTTCCTTAGATAAACCACTCTTTCTAAATAAATCGTTCAGACTTTTTTGATCAAACTTTTCAACAGTTCGTTCTTCACCCTTAGGAATATACTCTTCATCACTATCCAGAGAATGTTCTTCAGGTGAACTTAGATCTTCTTCATTTGGTGTGTTTGTATCAGAGACAATTTGATCTGTCAATTTTTTATTTATACTTATTCTGTTGTAAAACTGGGTACTGTTGTTTAGAAATGAATTCGGTTTCATTTTAAAGCTCCGTTCAGTTAATCACTGTTGTACACTGTCATTGATCTTAAAGCATTGTTTATAAACGAATGGGACTTATGATCTTTTTCCAAAATATATATATATATATATATATATATATATATATATATATATATATCAGTACTCTATAAGGGTACCTAAAAAAAAACCTGCTGCTGCGAAGTATTGGTCACGATGACAACTGCCCTGAAAATGGGATGTGTAGAATGATTCGGTGTACTCAATACTTTGCAGTAACGAACCCAGCGAAGGCGCGCTGTCCTGCAGGGGAGCACTAGGATGTGAGAATGATGCCGTAGTGTGTCCGACGACGAGTTGACATTGTCCTCGTCAAAGTCGGAAAGCTCTCATACTTAGGCCTGGGGAGGTATAAGAGTTATCACCCCTAGGACGGCGGACTCACCTGCGATCGGAACAGGATTCCTAGTGTGTGGGGTTTAATTCAACAATATGGCTAATTCAAATTTTCAACCTTTTTAAACTGCGCTGGTACATCCAATAACAGTTTTAACCATACGTGTAATGGATCTCAAGATAATTTCTGTTATGTATGTACAGAATATATTGGACAACGAAACAAAAGAAAAATCACAGATAATATTAATTTTATCTATCAAAAATGTTTTGATATTGAGATTTCTCAACAGGATAAAATTTGGGTTCCTCATTATATATGTGCTTCATGTTATGCCATGATGAATCGATACAACACCAGTCAGGCTAGGTCCAAATTAAAATTTACTATACCTACAAAGTGGAAGGAACCAAAAGATGAAAATGATTGCTATTTTTGTTTAACAAAGATACAAGGTTTAGACAAGATACAGAAAAAAGGAATAGTATATCCTAATACTTCTTGTATAGAATTTCCATCCAAGAATTTTATAGATATTTTTGAAAATAAAGATTCGAGAGATAGTTTTACAACAGGCTTAGGGAATCTAAATGTAGATGAAAACTCGACAGATGAAACAACTGAAAATCTGATTGCCGCAGACGGAAGCTCATCAAATGAAGAAGATCTAAGTTCACCTGAAGAACATTCTCTGGATAGTGATGAAGAGTATATTCCTAAGGGTGAAGAACGAACTGTTGAAAAGTTTGATCAAAAAAGTCTGAACGATTTATTTAGAAAGAGTGGTTTATCTAAGGAACAATCAGAGTTTATGGCTTCAGAGTTTAAGAGACGAAATATGTTGACAAAGGGTACTAAAGTATGTGCATATCGTAATCGAGAAGAGCGCTTTAGAAATTATTTCAAGAATGATTCTAATATGGTTTATTGCACGGACGTGAAAGGTCTTATTGATGAATTGAAACCCAACATATACAAACCTGAAAATTGGCGACTATTCATTGATTCATCAAAGCGCAGCCTTAAAGCAGTACTCCTCAATATCACAAATAAATATGCTCCTATACCATTAGCACATTCAACAGTACTTAAAGAAGAGTATTTCAATCTTGAACTACTTTTAACGAAAATAAAATATAGAGAACATAAATGGCAAATATGTGGCGATTTAAAGATTTTATCTATGATACTTGGACAACAATCTGGATTTACGAAGTACCCATGTTATTTATGCATGTTTGATAGCAGAGATAGAGAAAAACACTATAAAAAGAAAATTTGGCCATCAAGAGAATCGTTTGAACCTGGAAAACAGAATGTTATAAAAGATCCACTCGTTAATCCTTCGAAAATTTTGATACCGCCTCTGCATATAAAGCTTGGATTGATAAAGCAATTAGTTAAAGCTTTGGACAAGGACGGTCAATGCTTCCAATATATAAGCAAAGTATTTCCCCATAAATCTGATGCTAAATTAAATGAAGGTATTTTTGATGGTCCTGAAATCCGAACTTTATTTAGAGACGAAAACTTTGAACAAAGCATGACTGATGTTGAAAAGGCAGCATGGTTAAGTTTTAAAGAGGTATCGACGAAATTTTTGGGTAATGCCAAAGACACGAATTATAAAGCTATTGTGAAAAGAATGGTACGTAATTTTGAAAAAATTGGGTTGTCTAATGAACTTAAAACTTCATTTTCTTGATTCACACGTTGATCAGTTTCCTGAAAATAACGGAGACTTTAGTGAAGAGCATGGTGAACGATTTCACCAAGATTTAAAGGAGTTTGAACGTAGATTTCAAGGAAACTGGGGTATCAACATGTTAGCAGATTACTGCTGGATGATAAAAAGAGAAACAGCTGCGAAAAAAGGACAAAAACGTGTCAGAAATCCACTACATTGGTCATTCGAAGAGAAACGTGTACGTAAGCGTAAGCCAATTTAAAAAAAACATCGGAAGAGAGAGAGAGAGAGAGAGAGAGAGAGAGAGAGAGAGACAAACATAGACAAAATGTTAAGTTTAACGTACACAATAGGCTAAGTTAATATCTTGAATTTACAGTCAATGCTGTGAAAGACTCTAAAATTAGTATTTCAGACGTAAAATTTTTAAAAAATCGATAAATTTACCATATACAGTTCTTGTCACCGCCCTCTAGAAGTAGTTTTTACACAATCTGACTTCAAATTCATGATCAGCAATCTGAAAAACCCCCAGGATAGTATTTCCAATGTTTATCGACTCTTCAAAAGACGCATGATTAAATTTTAATATTGTTTAAATCCATTTTAGACAAAATTTCGACTTTTACCGATTTCCTCATCTTTTCAGCCCCATACAGAGAACTAGAATCGCGTTAAAAAAATTTGAAGGTATAGTTTTCCGTGTATTTTTTCCCGTAGAATTCGATTTTGAAGTCCAATTAATCGTATCTCATGATTTGTTTTTTCTAGACTCGAAAAACCGCAAAAAAACCGTAAAAAATGAGGTTTTTTCAATAAAACTCTGAGAAAAGGTAGGAAAACCCTATATTTTTATTACAGATTCGGATTCAGCGTCGAAAAATACATGGGAATATGTATGTCCGGTCAAAAGTTCAGACATTTTTTTTCATTTTGTGGGCCTGTGTTTTTTTTGTTTCAAAGCATACAAAAATTTTACGTTAATTTTCCGTACTTATGTGTAAAATTTTGATACGATTTCCTATGAAAATAATTTTCACAAATTACACAAAACAGTGCAATACTATCAAATATATTACTTTTCAAATTTTATTGAATCATACTTGAAAAGTAACTAAACAAATACATTTTTTTAAATTCAAATGAATAATACATTATATTTTTCAGTTAACTTTATAATATGATAAGAAGCTTTGAAAAATGTAATGCATTCTTTTTAGTGAATACTTTAAAATACCTACTTTTTTTAAATTTTCCTACGATATTTCTTTCTAAATATACGATGAATATTTTGCATCAGGTTTTTTTTTAGTTTTGCATCTAGTTCGATAACATTTAGCGAATTTATGAGCAGTATTATAATTAAATTATTTTTGTAACTATAAAAATTAAACCATTTTTTTAATAAATGTTATTTTAATATCAATGGTATTTAACGTGATTTTCATTTAATGCGCTTTGATGAAATTAACAACACTTTTTAAAAAATATGCCTTATTAAAGCACATTTCTTAATTCTTTTATTTATTCTTTTATTATTCTTTCATTCATTTTAAGTTAAATTTTTGTTAAATCAATAAAAAATATAATAATAAAAATATTTAATTTACATAACCATAATATACCATTTGAACATATAATAAACAATTTGAAATTGATTTTTCAAGATACATTTCATAATCCTTTAATATTTTTTAATTGGAAGAGATGTTTCCCTTTATCTGTCATTCTCAATATTTTTCTTATAAAGTTTCAAAGATTTAAAAATCATATACATTTTGCTAATAGTCAGATAGTTCCTCCATCAGCTATAATTTGTTGCTTATTAAAAAGGCAGATAATCTTTTCAAACTTTAAATGGGTTTTTATTTTATATGTTATTACTGTAAAGTTTCAAATAGCCTTGCCGATTTCTTTAAGATAATCTCGTTTAAAGTATGATCACTTTGGGTCTCAATAAACTGCTAATCAATAAAATCAGTATTGTTTGTTTATTTGAAATTTATATAACTTCAGCTTGAAGAACCGTTGAGCTCTTTATTATTAAAATACTAATTTGCATGACATCTTAAATTTTTTAAAATAATTTTATTACAAAAAATGTAATTAACAGAACGAGCAGTCAGATAAGATGCAAATTAGTCATTTTTCCGAAAGAATTTTCAATTTTTCTCAAATAATTAATCTCTGTGTAACTTAAATTTTATGTTTATGTAATTTTTGAAAAATTAAGATTTTTCATCTTTTAAATTTTGTAATTGTTAAAATAAAATATTATTTTTTTAAAAATTAATTCAAAAAAATGTTATCATGCCCCTATATAACTTTAGAAAATGTCACTTTTTAACGCACAAAAATAATTCGATAATTCAAAGTTTAGTCAAAATTTTGTTTAATAAAAACTGAAAATTATTCCGTTCGTAGGGAATTATCAATTTTTTTGTTTTGGAAATAAAAATTGATAATATTATAAAAATATATTTAATAAAAGAAAGAAAAAAAAGTCCAATTTTAAAAATATTAATGATATTCAATGTAATTTTTATTTAAAATGCGCTTTAATGAAGTTTAAATTGATAAAATTATTTATTTTTTCAGGTAAATTTATTATTTTACTTATCTAAAATAAAATTAGAATTATTTATATTTATTTTCTATTTTTATTAAATAAGTTAAAAATGTCATAAATTTATATAAATTTAGAAAAGGTCCTTTTTTCAAGGAACAAAAAAGGTTTTATTATTGGCAATTGAGTGAGAATGAAAAAACAACTATAATTTGAAATAATTTTTTTTTCAATCTTTAATATCTTTTATATTTAATAGGAAAAAATTACAGAACTAGCTTAGTTTTTATTTCATATTAATATAAGTTATATAGCCATGTAATATTGACATTAAAACTTTTTTCTATCCCTATCTGTAAATATATTTTTTTATATTTTTGAAATAAAATAGAATTGAAGGTGTTAAATAAATTTTTAATTTTATTTTTTCCACTATGAAAATTGATTACAAAAAGATATAATATTTAAAAATAAAACAAAAAAAAAAGGGTTTGGACTTAGCAAAAGTAGAGAGCGAGGTGCGTAAAAACTTAGTGACCACAGCCACCGCATTCATTTGTTGAGGAGGGTAAAAAGTTACATATGTTCATCGCCCCCCAAAAGATTTTATTTATTATTATTTATTTGTTTGATTACTTTAATGATTTTTATTATTAAAATATGTATCTGTTTTAAATAAAAATATGTAATTAATCAATAAATTTTCGGGAGGGTTAATCGCATTGAAATAAAGCTATAAAGTATCGCGGCGAAAAAAAGCTAGAGCGGGTTTGCCGTAAGTTTACCCACGCCACTGGAAGCCGCGTGTTTCGTGTGTTTGTCTTCTCCCCTCTCGCTTGCTTCTCTACGCGTGTGTAGACGT
This sequence comes from Anastatus disparis, assembly GCA_017163975.1. Classification (NCBI taxonomy): domain Eukaryota; kingdom Metazoa; phylum Arthropoda; class Insecta; order Hymenoptera; family Eupelmidae; genus Anastatus; species Anastatus disparis. The sequence continues at coordinate 1,776,695 of JAFFSR010000072.1, forward strand.
GAAAGGGCTTTGCGCGTATAGTTCGGGCATTTGTCCATGCGGCGGCAGTAGTTTACATTGTATTTTAACGGGCACGCTCTTGCCTATGCTCATTGGCGATCTCTACTTATCTCTGGTAGCGCTGTGTGGTTAAAAATCATGGCTGCTATTGTTAGTTTTGTGCCATTGAAAAACGCGATTGCTTTTTTAAATGCTGTGTGGCTAAAAATAAAGGTTGCTATCGTAAGTGCTGTGATGGAAAAGAACGCTAAAACTACTGTAAGCGCTGTGTAATTAATTCACGGCAGCTATTTTAAGCTTTGTGTGGTTAAAAAAACGTGGCTGCTATTGTAAATGCTGTTCAGTTAAAAAATACAACAACTATTGTAAGCGCCGTGTAATAACAAATTCGCAGCTGCTATTTTGAGTGATGTGTGTTTAAAAAAACGGAGCTGCTATTGTAGGCGCTGTGTAATTGAAAATACACGGTTGCTATTTTAAGCGCTGTGTAGTTACAAATTCGCGGCTGCTATTCTGAGCGCTGTGTGGTTGAAAAACGTGGCTGCTATTGTAAGCGCTGGGTAATTAAAAATTCACAGTTGCTTTTTTGAGCGCTGTGTAGTTACGAATTTGTGGCTGGTATTTTGAGCGCTGTGTGGTTAAAAATACGCGGCTGCTTTTGGGTCTTTGCATGAAAAAATGTATTACATCCGTCAGATAGAATACAAAAAAATAAGAGACCCATATTTTTTGTTTTTGTAAATATGATGAATTGCAAAAGTTATAGCCGTTGTAAGTTGATACAATTTTGATATATATAGATATAGCGCCATGATACATGACGTCACATTATTATAATAATGTGACGTCACACACAATTTTAACTGCCTTTATCTCTTTGAGTTTTCATTTTTTTTGTCAAAGAAAATATAAGTGTCCTTTATTTTTTTGTATCCGGCTTGACGGATATAATGAATTTAAAAATAATTTTTCATGTTAGAAACCAATTGCAAGCGCTGTGTTATTGAGTATTCATGTTATTTTAAACGCTGTGTAGTTAAAGGAACTCGACCGCCAATATGAGCACGTTGGTGTGATTGTTTAAATTGAGAGTTATCTTGAAGTCATCTTGTTTAGTTGAGAAAATAATATAGTTGGTTTTAGTTGGTGAGAACTTGAAGCCGGTAGTTATATATAATGAAAAGATATTATTTAGTATGTTTTGCAGAATGTTTTCGGTGATTAGAGAGTCTCTTCCTGTAGTGTATATTGTGAGATCATCGGCAAATATACAGAATCTAGTTGGTGCTTCAATGCACGTTGTAAGCTTATTTATAGCTATCAGGAAAAGAGTGACACTGATTACCAATCCCTGTGGAACTCCGTTTTCTTGAGGTAATTTGTCTGAGAATACATTCACGGTTCGCCTAAAGGAAGTTTAAATGAAAATGTTTTGTTGCCTCAAAATTCATTTTGATTATGATTTTTAGATATCTTAAACATATTTTGACATACTTTTTAAAATCAATTTACGTGGCCGATTCATAAAAAGTTAAGTTTAAATGAACAAATATTGTTTTATTAGGCAACATTATTATAAATATATAAATAGAAATAACAAATAAGCAAATAACTATCCCCCATTTATTTTATATCACCTGTATGTTAAAAACATTTATTTACGGTATTAATATGCATTAAATCTATAATTATAAAACGACTGATATATATAATTACTTAAGAAATGAGAAATAATATATACAAAGCTAGAAAATTTTTTCCATAACTACAATCTTAAAGTTCGTTATATTCTCACCTAATTCATTGTATACAAATAAAATAAACATTGAAATGGTTACAGCTAACTCGATACTATTTATTATTTATAATATGAAGATCACATGTAAATACAATTTGTGGAATTTAAAGTGATATATAATCTTAAAGAAAATTTAGTATAGCATTTGACTTCGCGCAGCAACGTTCGTTCAATTTATTTAATTTCATTCAATTTAAAAATAGTGATTGTCAATTATGAACTTGCAAAGTAATTCGGCCAGAACTCACGAACAAAATCGGCATAATATGTGTTTGATGTGTAAAAGGAAGCCGAAAAAAAAGCATTATAAAACTACAGGTAAAATAGGAACTCAAATCAAATTGTTATTTCCTGATTTTAATGAGATGGGATCGCGTTTACCTGCTGTAGTTTGTGGTGCTTGTAGGCTTAAAATTACAAGAGCTAATATGAATACAAGTTTAAAAAGTTCACTTCAGATGCCAGACTACTCAAAATATCATTTAAAAATGAAAACGCGCAGTACATCAAAGTCAGAAAAAGAGTGTGGCTGTACTTTATGTAATGAAATTAGATTCAGACAAAGAAGTTTTAAAATTGTTAATACTAAAAAAAAGGAATCTCGCAAACCACTGAAGAAGACTAGTAGGCGATATTCGAATTGTTTAACTTTAATAGCTAAAGGTATAAGTCATAAATGTACTTCAACAACATTCCTAAAAAATGTTCAAGAAGGCATCAAAACTCCAAAGCAAAGTGAACATTTGATTTCTAAATTATTAGTCAAAAGGAAAGTTGAAAATAAATTAAATGACAAAGCAGAAAGGACGAATGTTGCACTATCTCTATCGCAACAGCGTGGTAAACCATTAAATATTATCGTAAATGCAAAAGAAAAAAACAAATACACCAAATATCGTCTAATGATTTATGTGATTTGCAGAATGATTCAAATTTATCTGATCGTCAGAAACGTGATTTTTCTAAATTTATAAGAAAAAAACATGTTCACGAAATATTATTGAGCCTTATACCCGAGAAAAAAATTTTCAAAAGTCTCATAGTTTGGATGAATTTTTTGAAGTGCATTCATTGGATTTCGAAATTGTAAAAAATGAGGTTGTTACGAAAATTCCAAGCTCTGCTGTTATTTGCACCGATTTGATTTTGTTTATACAACATATTATTCATAATAGAAATATTTTTCATTTTCACATGAATTTTGGTATTGATGGTGGCGGAGGTTCTTTAAAATTCACCTTATCTATTCAATCTAAAAATGAAGATAATAACATTGAAAAAAATACTTCAAAGAATTCTAAAAAATGGAAGGACACTGGAGTAAAGAAGATATTTATTACTGCTCTTGCTCCAGATACACAAGAAAATTATAACAATGTAAAACTTTTGTGGTCAAAACTGAAAATTAATGATTGTTTGATTGAATATCCAGGAATAATAACAACTGACTTGAAACTTTCAAACATAATTACAGGTTTAACGAATAGCGCAAGTTATTGTCCATGTATTTGGTGTGATGTCACGAAAACTGATTTAGGTTTGTGTGGTACTTTGAGGACAACAACTAGCTGTATGTCTAATTATAATAACTGGTGTGATCATGGAAAGGTAAAAAAAAAGTTAAGGATTTCAAAAATTGTATCAATTCACCTTTGTTTTATTCAGATGATGATAAACTAATTTTAGATGTAATTCCTCCTCCAGAATTACATCTCCTATTAGGCTGTGTTAACACACTTTATAGTAATATGTTTAAGTTATATCCCGATATTGCTACAAAATGGGCGCATCAAAGTAACGTAGAAAGAAGTTACAGTAATGGTGATAACTTTTCGTTTGCAGGAAATGCATGTAACGTATTACTGAATAATGTTGATAAACTTCAACAGATTTGTGAAGTTAACATTAAAGGTCTAGCAGGTTCCATGGCATATGTAGATACTTTTAGAAAATTTTAAATAGTCGTTGACGACTGCTTTTCTCTAAATTTGAAGCTAGATTTTGAACAAAATATTAAAGAGTTCAAAAAAAGTTACGAAGACTTAGGAATCTCAATAACACCAAAAGTGCATACAATTTTCAATCACGTAGCACAATTTTGTTCAAAATACCAGATGGGCTTAGGATTTTTCGGAGAGCAAGCTACAGAATCAGTGCATTATGATTTTAATAAAAAGTGGATGGATTATAAAGTATCAAAACAGAATGAAAATGATACTACAAAATTACTTCGAGCTGTACGTAGCTACAATAGTGCACATATATAGATTTGTATAAACTTATTTAAAGTTCAATAATTAATGTATATGAAAATGAAATTGAACATTTTTATGTTTGTTTGTAAAAAATGTATTTTTTTGTTTACTGTTAACGTGTTATTGTTCATTAAACTCTTATTTATGTACGCGATCAGTATTTTTTCATTTGCTATTATATTTAAATATTAAATGTTGGTATCCAATAAAATGATATATTTTCATTTAAACCCAAGTTTCTATAAATCTGCCACGTAAAGTAATTTTAAAAAGTATGTTAAAATATGTTTAAGATGTATAAAGATCATAATCAAAATGAATTTTGAGGCAACAACACATTTTTATTTAAACTTCCTTCAGGTGAACCGTGCATCGTTTACTTTCACCTGAATAAGTCTGTCCTTTAGGAAGTTTTCTATGAATGCGACTATATGGCCGCTTATTTGTTTTTTGAGAAGGTGGATCACTGAGTCTTTCCATATGGTTTCGTAGGCTTTTTCCAAATTCAGTGATACTGCTGCCAAGTGTAGGTTTTTTCTGAATGCGTTGCAAATTTCTGATTCTAACAAAATAAGGTGGTTGATGGTGGATTTGTTTTGTCTGAAGCCGCTTTGAAGTTGAGAGAAGTAATTTTTAGATTCGAGGTAGGTTTTTAGTCTTTTATTTACTATTTTTTCCATTAGTTTGCAGATGTTGCAAGTCAGTGATATTGGTCTTTAATTTTTAGGAGATGCAGAATCTTTGCCAGCTTTGTTGATAGGTATTATTGTGGCTAGTTCCCACTGAATCGGAAATATATTGTGTATCCAGACAATGTTAAATATTTCATGGATGTATTGAACAGCTGAAAGAGGAAGATTTTTTAAGAAGGTATTGTGGAATAAATCTGGACCAGCACTGGAATTTTTGCAGTTGTTGAGTGTGTGAGACATTTCGTTTAAATCTATTGGAGACATAAGTTGAGAAATATCCGGAACGTCATTGTATTTTTTTGAGTCGAGTTGTAATTATTTTTGAAGTCTAAAAATTTTTTGTTATAGTTGCTGTTGCTGGAGTTTTGTGAAAAGGTGGAAGCGAACTTGTTGGCGATGTCTGTTGTTTCATGGATTATTTGGTTGTCTTCGTCTATTAAAGTAGAAATTATTCTTGATTTGTGTTAGCCTTGTAGTCTTTGTATTTTTTTCCATATGAGTGAGATGGGTGAGTTTGAATGAAGGGATTGGACAAATTGTAGCCAGCATTTTCTTTTAGTTTCTTTTATAGATGGCTTTCTTTCTATTGTGCTTTATCTTGTTTTCTGTGGTTTTGTGTTTTTTGTATCTGTTGGAGGCGTGTTTGGACTCTCTGCAAGCGGTGGAACATTCTTCATTCTACCATAGCGTTTGGTTTTTGTTGTGTTTGTTACTGTATTTTGGAATGCTAGCTTCGGCAGCAAAGAGTATTATGTTATTGAGGTTGTCGATTAATACGTCTATATTTGGGTCGGTAAGTTGAGAAGGATCATTCAACTTTTGGATGTTATTATCAACTTCAGATTTGTATAGATTCCAATCCACCTTCCTGAAATTCCATGGTTCGTATGATGAGTTATTTTCTTGATGGCTGATAGTCGTACTTAGGCAAATGTGTATAAGAATAGGATAATGGTCGCTATTGTGAAGGTCGTCACAGACTTCCCAGTCAATATTCTCTGTCATGTCTGCGGTGGTTATTGTTAAATCTATGATACTTTCAGTACCATTAGAGAAGTTGAAGTGGGTCGGAAGTTCCAGGTTTACTATGCTTAGGTTTGCTTCTTTAATTTACTCTTTCACTATTTTACCTCTTCTGGCTGTGTTTATTGAGTCCCAATTTGTATTGTGAGCATTAAAGTCACCCATAACTATATACGGTGTTGGTAGTTGTGATTTCAACTTAGCTTAGCTATCAGATGTTAGCTGTTGGCTGTTTGGTAGGTAGACATTGCATATGGAGATTCTGTTAGGAAGATAACATTCGACAGCAGCTGCTTCCAAGTTAGTATCTAGAGGGATTTCTTTACTGTAGATGTGGTTCTTTATATAGGTTGCCACTCCTCCACTTGCTTGACAAGACAGTCTGTTAGTGTGGGAGCATTTGTAACCTCTGAGATTGGAATGATTGACAAGCTTAAAATGGGTCTCTTGAAGGCATAACAAATCTGGGTGTCTTTTGTATAATAATTTCTGTAGATTTTCCAAATGACTATAGTAACCGTTAACATTCCATTGAAGAATTATTTTTTCTGTTTTATTATTTTTATTGTGTTGTTGATTCATTGTTAAAGTTATTATTGGTTTGTAGTTTGTTCTTTGGCTATTTCTTGATCTAATTTTTTTATATTCTTGGTGAATCTGATTTTCATTCCTTTTGTTTCGAGATAGGGGTAAAGAGTTTTCAGCATATTTTTTTAGTCGACTGAGTTCGTCGTGTTCCTTAATTATCTTGATTGTGTGTTGGCTGGTGTAGGTTTTTGGCGATGAAGCTCTTGAAGTTTAAAAAAATTATTGGAAAGTCCTGATGTTGATCATTTACTATTTTTTTGAGTGGTTGAAGGTATTTGTCCAAGTTAGGTGGTGTAGTTGAAGAGTTGGAAATTTTGAGTTTTTTCTTTGATTTTTTAACTATATTTAATGATTCATTTAAGGCTTTGTCCGATAAGTCTTCCTCTTCAAGAGAGGCATCTGAATATGAATCTATTCCTGACATTGCTGTTACTTTGGTGATGCTTTGTGTTTAAGAGGATGCAAGCGACTCGGGATATGGTCTTTTGAAAGCTACGTTATCTATTTGCATGTTGTTATCAATGCTTTTTGGTGTAAAACTGTCTATTGGGTTATTATTTTTTGTTGCACTTTGTTGACTATTATTAGCTGTATCCTTGTTGTTGATTTCCTTGAATATTTATTCTGTGTTGTCGGTGGCATCTATGGTGATAAGCAGGTTAGATTTTTTGTTCGCTTGGTCCGTGGAATTTTTTGTTTGCATTACGTCTTTTTTGTGGTTATTTTTCCGCTTGAGGTTTGAGCGGCAGAAGTTTCACTGTTAAGTTGGCAGGTCTTTGCTACATGTCCCTCTTGTTTGCAGAGGAAGCATTTGATGGTGTCTGTGCTGGAAAATATAAAGAATGTTTCCCATTTATAATTTATTTTAAGCAATTCTGGAATTTTAGGTACATTGGAAGGCTCTACATACACTTGCCTTCGATCACTCAACACATGTATATATTTTTCGTCCGTTATGGCTGCTTTTAACGTTATTATGGGAGAGCCTCTCTTTATGTTGTTGTTGTCTAAATCGTCTTCTAAGACGTAATGAGGAATACTGGGACAGTCATTTGAAAAAATTATTCTAGTCAATTTTGAAACAAGTGGTCTTATTGGAACTTTGAGATTGTTGATATTTAGAAACTTATATTTATCTGTTATTTCGTCTACTAATTGTTTACTTGCTAAGTATATTCTCACGCGGTCCCTAGAAATTCTCGACTAATAAATAACGTAATGTACTTGAACAATGTTGCCGACGGCCTCAGTGCAGTGGGTTAGATTCAATCCTTCTACGCTATCTATTATAAGGCCTTGATCATTTTTTGGGAGAAGATTTCTTCGTATGGTCCTTGCATAACTGACCTGGTTTACACGAACTTGATTTTCACTATTTGCACTTGTTACATTATTTTCACTATCATTATTCTCTGTTATCATGTTTGAACTGATATTTTTCGAGACGATTGGATTTGAAACTGAACTCATTTTGTGTTGATTGTTCCTTTTTTGGATCTCTTTGCTGAAGATGAGCTGAAGGGGCCGAAGCCCAGTATACTAAGCCAACTTTGTGACGCTTTGTTTACTAAGCGCAAAGAGCAACTGTAAACACGTCTACTCTCTGTGAAGACTGAATGAACTGCTATTTACATTTATTCATAGTTATCCAAAAATATTTACAGTATTCACATTTAAAAATTGTAGAAAGTATTAGGACGGATTTTGAGCTTGAAAAAAAAATTCAAATGTACTCATAATTTTTTTTTTTAAGATATTAATTAATAGAAATTCTTTTTACCTTAAATATATATTAAGCATAAAACTTTGATTCATTAATAATTTAAAAATTTTTCCCCTCTCCGCCCGTAAGTATTCACTGACACGCTGCTTCAGCTCTGTCTTTTTGTCTTCTAATATTTTTTATTTTACTCTTCCGAGTGAATCTTTTTACAAAGAATAGTCCAGCTGGGAGTCCTCAAAGCTTGGCTCGACTTGCTGGCACTTGTGCCAGCATCTGCATCTCTCAGACCCTGGACGTTTTTCTGTCTTTGTGCATCGCTCTGCCCAGCATTGTCATTTTTTTGTTGTGCTGCTGTTGCTGATGGTTGAGGAATGGCTGAAGCATTGCTAGTTTGCTGTTTTGACTGTGAAGTGAAGTGTTGAATGGTGGTGCAGTAGGAGGATGCAGTTGAATATTCATGGTTTATGCATATGTTATATATAGGTTATGCATATGCTACATAACCTACAATATTTTTGGCGCCAAATTGATTATCTTTTAGGCGAATCTTTCAAGTGCGTCATTAGTAGCTCCATCTATGGGTTACCTTGTCTACTGTCTTATCTACTCTATGGATAAGTGACAGGTAATTACCATAATCAAGGCGCGTTTCCATCTGGCCTTTTGATTTTATATGTTTGACGCGCGAATTTCAAACAGCTTATTATGCTGCTTTTTAACTATATTACTTATTTCTCTTATATTTATTTCTAAATGTGATATACTTGGGCGGAGAGTTTCACAGGCCAGTTTTTATCTTTATTTTTGTTTTGCTTCTATTATTATTTTCATTTCTCTGACGCTGTTCTTGCTACTATCTTTCATTCCTTTTTTATTATATCATAAGTTCTGCTTTGGGCTTGATCCTCTCACTTCTCTTGACATCTTAAACAGGTTAAACCATGTCACAAAATACCATCAAGGACTGCTGCGCCATCTGCGGTTTTTCCGCTGATAATATAAGAGGGTCAAAAAAAACGCAGCGTTTTACGTGCCGGCAGCGCTGCTATGTAGAATATATGAAGCGCATGCCTCATGATAACGATGGTAATCCGAAATATAATTGTGAGAGATGTATAGCTGGCCGACATATCACTTATCCTGCTGCCCTACTCACTGGCACTGCCGCTGGACCACGCAATGCCACTATGCGCGGAGCTTCTATAGCCCGGCTTATCGTTGCTTCTACTCCATAACGAGGATGCTCACCTGTCGCACCAAATACAAAAGCACAAGGACTGTGATTAAGAAGAAGACCAATTCGCGCTGTTCTTCGGTGGTTAGAGGAGAACATAGCATAAGTATTAATTTGATTAATAGAAAATTTAGAGGTGGTGCTGCATTGGTCACCCTGGATAACAATATTAGTAAAGATAAAGATAGTGGTCTAAAGCGGAGTAATTATGGTGCTGATTCTTCCTCAGTACAGGCAGCTGTGTCTGCTTTGGAGAGCGCGCTATCCTGCAGACTCGAGCTGATTGAATATGATCTTAATTGACTTCCGGCTCTTGAGAGCCATATTATAAATACTGACAAGGGTCTGCAGGATATCGTGTCTAAAATGAAATAATTAAGAATTTACATGCTGGGCAGACGCAGCTGCTAGAGGAGAATCGTAAACTCAGGGGAATTATAGGTACTTTAAAGGAGAAGTTGTTGTCTTGCATGAAAAGTTTTCCAAATCTCTCACGACCAATTTTAATAATATGCAGGCATTTTTAGGTAATGCATTAAATGGAGTGGACAGCAATTTTTCTCAATTTATGACCAGGGTGGCTGAGGTAGTGCAGACCGTTAGTGATCTCACGGCCCAGGATGGACACTTAAACAACACCAATACCAACAGCACCAACACTAACACTGATATGCCTGTAAATTTGAATACAACACAATTATTTAAACGTACAGATAGCTCTCATAACACAAATACTGAAGCACCTGTTGATTCGAACGATGTACAAATAGTAAAAGCGCATATAGATCGTAGCAGAGAGGCATCCTGATATACTGTAAAAAGGTGTGGTTCTGGGAATAGTGGCTTGGTGATGTCCAGCGGACTGGACTGCTCTACGGCTAATGTCAGGCTAGAGGATTATGCTTGCGCTGTTCTGGGAACTATACTTCCGACTTTTGAACGTTCAAACATTATATCTGTTACTGAGATCTCTAATTCTGAAAATAAAAATAAGGACAGGATGTCTGCAGGGCGTAAGATCGTTGGCGGTCCGAGTGTTGTCTTCTCATTGTTAGTTAGACTTTCTGGAGATGACTTGGAGCAGAAGGTATTCATGGCTAGGCGTAGATTAACGGATTTTTCGACAGCAGATCTGGATCCCTCCCTCCTCGGCAATTTTTCTACCACCAAGCACCATTCTCAAATATATATAAATGAGTATCTTGAAAAAGATAAATATATTGAATTTAAAAATCTTAAAAAGTATGCTAAAGGAAAAGGTTGCAAGTTTGTTTGGCATAGAGGTGGTAAATTTATGGTGAGGAAGGAGAGAGGGGAGAGAGTACACAGATTTGAAAGTAAACATGATGTAAATGAAATATTAGATAAATCTAAATGTATTGTACAGAAAAATGCTAACGTAACTAATATTGGAAAACACGATGAAGTTCTAACAAATAATGGTTCCACTGATAATGATAAATTTAAACCTTACAATAGTGGGATCAGCTTTAATCAAGAATTAATTAAAAATCATGCAATATCCTTAGATAGAGTTTCTCCCTAATGACTGCGCTGTTCCTCTTCGGAGAGTCGATCAGGGAGGAGGGGTAAACTGCGCGCGTGCTTCCTGAATGTGACCTTTTTGAGGGCTCATGTTAGGTAAGTACATGAACTTCTGAATGATTATCATTCTTACGACATATTTGGAATTGCTGAGACCTAGCTGGGTCTGTCTGTATCAGATGACGTCATTCGGGTCGGGGGGTACAAATAGTTTAGACAGGACAGAAACTTGCGTGTTGGAGGAGTTGCCTTGTATATTAAGGATAATCTAAAATGCACTATTTTGGCCACTTCGGAGACACAAACTAGTAACAGTAGCGGTAAGCCGGAGGTGCCTGAATATATTTTCTGTTCTGTGCAAGTTGGCGGTTCCGAGCCCGTGCTAGTTTCTGTTATTTATCGTCCTCCTGATGTTTCGTTTATTAGAAACTCTAACTTGTTGAATGATTTAAAAAATTTTTGTTTGGACTATTCCCATAAAATTATAATGGCGGACTTGAATGCCGATCTGCTTAAAGAGAGCAGTGGTGCCAAGTTTCTTAGTAAGCTGTTGGCTGACCTTTTATTACAGATGGTCCAGCACGGTGCTACGCATCATACTTCGACGTCTCACACGTGGATTGACCTGATCTTTGTCGATGACAACGACGTGGTGCTTGATGCACGGAACCTACCAGCGAGCTTTTACAGTCGGCATAATTTGATTGACGTCTGTTTGCCTTGCAGCACTATAACTTTAGATCGAAAACCTATCATGTATAGAAACTATAAAAATATTTGTCCAACTGCGTTGGGAGAGAAACTTGTCGGCTGTGATTGGTCGCCGCTTATTACACAGTTGACCCTGAATCTGCACTTGGTTGCCTCTGTGACAGTCTCTCTACTGTAATCGAGAATTTGGCGCCATTGAATGCGTTCAAGCCTAATAAGAATAAGTTTTCATGGATAGATGAAGAATTGTCACAGATGCGGCGTAAGAGAGATGCTACATATCGTAGATACAAACGGACAGAGGACGAGCAATATCTCCTTGAATTTCTGCGGTTGCGTAGGGTGGTAGACAAACGCACGGACCATGCTAAGACTGCCTATATTCACAATAGACTATCCGGACTTCAAGGGGATTTCAATGGATTCACTCCAGATGAGCTTAATGCGCACTTTGCTGGGGTGTCAGTCTCACCGCAGGAGGATCCTTAACAGCACAAAACGTTTTAAAAATGTTTCACAAACGTTTTCTGGTAAACTTATATACGTTTATAAATTTCGACGAAAACGCGTATTTAAAACGTTTTTAAAACGTTAAATATATCCGCATATTTTAGATTCTCAAGAGTAATATAACATTCATGGAACGTTTAAAAAACGTTTAAAAACATTTTCTTGGTGAAAAGTTACGTTGGCTTAAATTTCCTAACGTTCTAAAACGTTTTTTAAACATTTTATTTTATCATTCTTCAAAATTATTATATAGAGAAAAAAATTATACCAAATAAAACGTTTTTTAAACGTTAAGAAAACGTTCGGATATTTGAGCTTGCGTAATTTTTCATCGAGAAAACGTTTTCTAAACGTTTCTTAAACGTTCCATAAACGTTCCATAAACTTTGCATTACTCTTGAGAATCTAAAATATACGGACATATATTACGTTTTAAAAACGTTTTAAATACGTATTTTTGTCGAAATTTACAAACGTATATAAGTTTACCAGAAAAAGTTTCAAAAACGTTTTTGAGACGTTTTTGTGTTGTTAGGGATAGTAAAGAGCGATTGAGAATTCTTTCTCAATGCAATGGAAGTGGGTTTACCTTCAAACCAATTAGTTTTAATAATGTTGTTCTTGCAATTTCACATTTTTCCTCACAGGCTTGTGGTGAGAATGGCATTCCGCAAAGCGTGGAAGTTAAAGCTTCACCATTTATTGGTGAACATCTTGTGACTCTGTTCAACTCCTCTTTTGCACAAGGGGTCTTCCCTTGCCGTTGGAAGCGAGCACGTATTATACCATTGAAAAAGTGTGCTACACCTAAGCAGCCAAAAGATTTTAGGCCTATAGCCATCTTATGTTTTCTTTCAAAGGTTCTTGAGAAGATTGCCTATGACCAACTGCAGGAATACATTACATCCACAAAATTGCTCGAGCCTATGCAGACGGGCTTTAGGAAAAACCATTCTTCGCAAACTGCTGTACTTAAGCTTACAGACGATATAAGGTCAGGTCTAGACAGGAAACTTGTCACGTTACTACTACTTTTTACTTTAGTAAGGCATTCGACACGATCTCTCCCTCCAAAATTCTTGCGAGGCTTAGATCGATGGGGTTCTCCAGGGCCGCACTCGGATGGATTAACTTCTATTTATCAAGTAGGAAACAAATGGTTACCACTCATTTAAAGGAGGAATCGAATTGGCTAACAACCAATCTAGGAGTACCTCGGGGTTCGGTGCTGGGGCCTCTGTTGCTTTGCCTTTACATAAATGACGTACGTGACGCACTGGACTCTGGTTGCGTCGGGCATCTGCTGTATGCGGATGATCTTCAAATTCATACACAGGTCCCTTATGATGATGTGGGTTCGTATTTTACAGAGGGCGGCCAGGGCGGTGTCATGGTGGGCTGCTAATGTTTCTCTTTCTTTGAATGCTAGTAAAACAAAGGCGATCGTCTTTGGAAGTAATCGTTTTATTGAAAATTTTTATTCGGGTGAGCAGCGGACGAATGACCTGGGGAGCGGTATCGGTATTCCTTTCTCTGACATTGTTACGAGCCTTGGTGTTATGCTCGACTCTAAACTGTTGTGGGAATCGCACATTAATATGATGACTAAAAAATTTCATTAGAGTGATTTATAGCCTGCGGTTTTTCGTCGGTACACCACTGAGGCTCTGCGTAAACAACTCGCAACCACCCTGCCGTTCCCACATCTTGGTAACTGCTCAGTGGTTTTGCTCAATGCTTCGCAGGAGATACAAAAACGGCTACAGACAATGCAAAATTCATGTGTGATATATATATTAAGCGTGAGGATGGGTGATCACATCTCTCCCCATAGACATGCTTTGGGCTGGCTACGTACTGATTCGAGGAGACAGTATTTTATGGCTGTACTTATATACAAAATCGTACGTATGAATACTCCCGAATATCTAGTGGGTCTCTTCACTAGATATATACCCAGAGTGACCACTAGGGGTGAGATTAGAGATTTTGCGGTGCCCTTCATGCGCACTGAGACTGGAAAAAATTCCTTTCAAGTTCAAAGTGCGCATCTTTGGAACTCCCTAAATTAAAAATCTTCCATCAATCAGCAGGTTTAAAGCCGCTCTGAAGAGGTATTTACTCGACCTTGATTAAACAGTATTATTTTCGGATTATATCATATGTGTTAATTTATTATGTGATGTACCTTTTATAGATTTAAGGCATGATTGTATTTATTTGTGTGATTGTAGGATGTGTGTGTATAGAGTGAATGATTATATTTTTATCAGCTTGACTTGTATATTACTGTACATTTAACCTTGTTCTGTGATTGTAATTTACTGTATGCTGCTGATATTTTGACTGTGCTCTTTAGACGCTTGATTTTATGTAATTCTTTTTGACTGATAGATATTGGAGACTGATTTTTAATTATATTATTTATACTCTTTGCGTGTATTTATTCGTGTTCTATTTTCTAACTGTGATATCGCTTTTATTTAATTTATTGACTTACTATTACAGTATTATTATCTCTATTATGTTTTATGACTGTGATATCATACTGTACTATTTTAATTTTATATATGCAAGGCTATTTTAAGTATTTTATGTATTTTAACTTTATTTGTAAATTTATTATATTAAACGCTCTTTTTGTAAATATAATACAAAATAAAATAGTATCTAATCTACTCTAAAAAACCTCATCCGATGTTTTTTGTAATGTATATATATATATGATTACCGAAAATAACCATTTTAAAACCGTAATATAATTTTTACAAATTTTATTATAAATTTTCATCTTATTACGATTAATTTATAGCATTCCTCATAATTTCTTATATTTTTTAGCTTTTAAGAGTAAAAATACACTAAATTAGATTAGTTACTATATAAGCAATTCCATTGCAAATATTTTTAGGAAAAGTTCATGTAAAATAAATTAAAATTTAAAAGATTTTCAATTTTCAATAATGGACTGAGGAAGATAAATTGATTGTTAGAAGACAAGAATTGTAAAGTGGAATTGCTTCCATGTTAAGGTAGCTCGTACCACATAACTGTAGTCAAATGAGTACAAGCGAAATTCTATTGACTCTTGTTGTTGTGACTACAGGAAACGTCGCGTGTATGTATATAACATGTTAGCAGACGGTGTTTTTATTTTGAAGGGTTAGGAGATACATCCAACCTATTGAAAGCAAACATGCCTCCAATCAATGGGAAATTGATTCGTCGTTAAAAAATGTAAAATAACGATTTTTTCTGTTACATTATATTGCTATCCTCTACCTGGCTAACAGAATATTTAATTAATATATTGAAGAGCATGTTATTTATTAATTATAATAACGTTATAATTAAAAATAACATGCAACACAAATAATCTTTATTATGTTATTTATTTTTTTTTATATAAATATTTTAAAAATCTATATTATATAAATATTTTGAAAATTTTATTTAAGAAATCCTCATTCGAATATTTTGGATTTTGCGCGAGCTAACCTTGAAAAACAGACTTTCTGTTCAAAAAAATTTCTCATGCGAAAATCAATAAATTTTCAGATTCTTTTCGTAATATCTTTGAAAAATGCCTGGGTACATATAACATTCAATATATTATTAAAAAGCTTGTTAAATGAAGTATTTATATTCAGTTTTTCACAGCAGTAGTAAATCTTTAGATATAAATATTTGATTATAACTGTAGGAAAATCGGATATCTGTCATAAGAACAATGTTAAAATGTCAGTGAACAGAGCATTTTTGAAAGGTTTTTTCTTAAATTTTCCCTGGAAACCAGGTCTGATTTTTCGCTAGAAGATTCATTTTGACTTAAAGAACAACGTCCTACATTTTTGTTTCATTCATAAATTTTTCAATTTCGGTACGAGCTACCTTAACTGATTTCATATATTAGGATTTAATCATATTCTGAATCGGTGCACTTTATTTAATATGCAAACAAGTTTACCATTAAAACCACAATATATTAATTTAGTACCAACTGATGAAGAAGTATTGTTTTCTGGAAATTTTTAAAAAGGTCACTGAATTTGTACGTATTGTGGTAATAAAATAATTCTTATATAGATAACAGTTCCAATCTTAAACATCTACAAGATAAGCATAAGATATATATAAACAGATTATTTCCAAACAAATCAGAATTGAGCATAGTTTTACAATTACAAACAAATAATTATGATTGCGGCCTTTCTGCAATTGTTTTTGCTGTTGCAATACTTGTCTATGTTGTTTGAGATATGATATTTCTCATAAGCGATTACATTCATAAGGAATTTGTAGTCCGCAACAAATAAGAGTATTTTCACTTCTACATAATTATAATAATCCAAATATTAATTACGATAATCCATTGGACATGATAAGAAGAAGTTCTTGTTATACACCATATTTCAATACAACATCATTGAATTTAAATATTGCACGGTGCTCCCGAAGAAGTTTAAATAGAAATTCAATGTAACTTCAAAATTTCATTGGTTCCTAGGACCATTACATAATTTTCTGTCAAATATTACGTGAAATATTTTTGGAAGATTTATGTAATATTTCGCTGCACAAATTTAAGGTTTTTCTCAATCTTTCAGCAAAATTTTTATGGAATCTTCCTTAAAACTTTGATGCAATATTTCGCTGGAAGCTTACTTAAATCATTCTGTGAAATATTCCGTGAAATTTTTTTGAAAGATTTATGTAATAGTCCGCTGTACGATTTTCGGGTTTCTTCAACAAAACATTTATGAAGTTTTTCTGAAATCTTTTATCAAATATTGCAGCAAAAGATTACTTAAATATTTCTGTGAGATATTTCTAAAAGATTTATGTACTATTCCGCTGTATATTTAAAGTTGTTTGAATTTTTCAGTGAAATGTTTTTACAATCTTCCAAAAATCTTTCATGAAATATTTTACTAGAAGATTACTTAAATCTTACTGTGAAATATTTCGTGGAATATTCTTGAAAGATTTATGTAATATACCGCTGTACGATTCCCTGTTCAAATTAAGTATGTACTTCAAGTATGTACTTTGAGTATGTACTTCAAGTATGTACTTCAAGTATATACTTTACTTAAGTACGTACTATTTTGGGACATTTTAGTAGGTACTGTTTTGAAAAGTATATACTTTTATTGAAAATATGTACTTTTAAAAAATATTTTGATAAATAATATTTCTTAAAGTATGTACTTTATTAGAAAATACGTATTTTTTAAAAGTATGTACTAATTAAAAACATTTTAGTAGGTACTTTTTTTAAAAGTATATATTTTTAAAAAAGTACATACTAAAATGACCAAAAAAAAATTACTTACTTTAGCTACAGTACATACTTGAGTATGAAGGTTCATACTTCGTATAAAAAAATATGTATGAAAGAGTTCTAAAAAGTATATACTTCTATAAGTACGTACTTTTATTAAAATAGAGTATATACTTTTAAAAATATCAAATCAAATTCTACAGAAAAGTCAGTAAAAGTTTTAGATTATTTTTATTTTTAATAATTCCTTCCCACATAGCATGAAATAAAACAGTGAAACATTTCAAAATCTTTCAGTTAAGGGGATGTAAAACGGACACTACACCTGTACTCATGAATTTGGCCTATCTTTTCATCATATTGCAAAACTTGAGGAAAAAAAATGCTTTGGTTTGTAGTATTTAACATGAAGATTATTCAATTAAATTTTCAAATGAATTCATTCATTAGTTTTTCAGAATTTTGGGTTCCAATATTACATTTTAAAATTTTTAGATTTTGTGCAAGAAATCTAAAATTTTAAGAAAGTAATCAATGAATTTATTTAAAAATTTAACTGAATAACCTTCATGATAAATACTACAAGCTAAAGCATTTATTTTCTTAAAATTTTACAATAAAATAAAAAGATAGTAAATACTTATGAGTACAGGTGTAGTATCCATTTTACATCTCCTTAAAGATTTCTTAGAAATATTTTATAAATTTTGTTGAAATATTTCGTAGCAAGATATAAAGAACGAATAAAAATTCTTTCGATGAAATCTTTCAGCAATATTACAGTAATATTATATTGAAATATTTCATGAAATCTCGATGAAATATTACAAACAATATTTCATAAATCTTTCAACAATATGTCTCTGCAAGATTATTGGCTAACTTATATTACAATGAAAGATTGCTGAAAGCTTTCAAAGAAAGTTTTCACGGAAAATGATTGGAAGATTTATGAAAGATTTCTCACAGGCGTTCTCCTAGCTGTACCTCGAAAACTTTACGCAATCTTTCATAAATCTTTTATGCAACATTGCAAGGAAATATATTAGCGATCTTACAGAGAAGGCTTCACGGAATATTTTATAAATCTTTCAACAATATTTCACTGCAAGATTTTTGGTTTACTTAGACTATGATGAAAGATTGTTGGAAGCTTTCATTGAAATCTTTCAGGAAACATGTTTGAAAGATTTATGCAAGATTCCTCCCATACGTTTCCCTTACAGTACCTCGAAACCTTCACGCAATCTTTTACAAATCTTTGATATAATATTGCAACGAAACGTAGTAGCAATCTTACAAAGAAGGTTTGACGGAATATTTCATGAAATCTTTCAACAATATTTCTCTGCAAGATTTATGGTTTACTTAGACTGCGATGAAAGATTGTTGGAAGCTTTCATCGAAATCTTTCAGGAAACATAATTGAAAGATTCATGAAAGATTGCTCCTGAGCGTTCTCCATGCTGTTCCCAAAAATCTTGACGCAAAATTTCATAAATATTTCATGTAATATTGCAAGGAAATATAGTAGTAATCTCTCAAAGAAAGCTTCATGGAATATTTTATAAAATCTTTCAACAATATTTTTCTGCGAGATTTTTTGTTTACTTAGACTACAACGAAAGATTGTTGGAAGCTTTTATAGAAATTTTTAAGGAAACCTGTTCGAAAGATTTATAAAAGATTTCTCTCCAGTGTTCTCCATGCTTCAGCCAAAAACCTTCACACTATCTTTCATAAATCTTACATGAAAGATTTTTAAAACTGTGGTAATTTTGCAATGAAAAATTGTAGAAATCTTTTATAAATATTTTCTTGAAATATTACCGTCAATGTTGCTAAAATCTTTCATAAATCTTTCATGAAAGATTTTTGTAACTCTGATAATCTTGCAATGAAAGATTGCGAAAATATTTTATAAATATTTTCTTTAAATATTACTGTAAATGTTGTTGAAATCTTTCATAAATCTTTCATGAAAGATTTTTAAAACTGTGATAATCTTACAATGAAAGATTGTGGAAATCTTTAATAAATATTTTCTTGAAATATTACCGTAAATATTGCTGAAATCTTTCATAAATATTTCATGAAAGATTTTTGTAACTCTGATAATCTTGTAATGAAATCTTTCAAAAACCTTTCATTGAAATATTTATTTGCAGTCCCTCAGGCGGACATAGCGGGCTTTCAACAATCTTTCATCGAAAGATGTTTGAAATCTTTCATTCTTTCCTTGCAAATATTTCTGAAAGCTTTCATAAATATTTCATGCTTTATGGGTCAAGTTAGTAACTAGGTAAGTATTTTCTTCCAAAAGGAAGATATAAAAGTAAGGTAAGCATCGACTCTCCGCAGATCGAAAAGCTTGAGCGAACAAACTCGAAATGTTATAACTTTATATTCTCACGTCTCTGAAATTCGGGTAGAGGATCGCAAAATTAACAAAAACGTCACCTAACAGTCAAAGACAGAATTAATAATTGATTCGAATAATTTTTTCAGTACTTACGTTTTCAGCTGTTTAGTGGCGTTTTTTTTAACTTCGCGATCCTGTATCCGAATTTCAGAGATGCAGGTATATAAGGCTATAATATTCCGTATTTGTTTACGGTTGAAAATCAGTACATACTTTATTCACATACTTCGAGTATGTACTTCAAGTATACACTTCAAATCAAGTACGTACTTTTTTTGGATATTTTAGTAGGTACTTTTTTGGAAAATTTTAGTACGTAATTTTTTAGAAAAGTATGCACTTTTCAAAAAGTACATACTAAAGTAAAAAAAAATTAGTCACGTAGCTACAGTATATACTTTTATATGAAGGTACATACATCGTATAAAAAAGTATGTATGAAAATGTTCTAAAAAGTATATACTTCTATATAAGTAAGTACTTTTATTAAAATAGGGTACATACTTTTCAAGAAAGTTTTCATTTTTAAAATAAAAGTACACATAGAAATATTTTCAAAAAGTACTTACTTTCAATAAAAGTATATACTTTTCAAAAAAAAGTATCTACTAAAATGTTCCAAAATAGTACGTACTTAAGTAAAGTATATAATTTTAGTACATACTTGAAGTACGTACTCAAAGTATGTACTTCAAGTACGTACGAATCTTTCAGCGAAATGTTGTTAAAATCTTCCTTGAAATATTTTACTAGAAGATTACTTAAATCTTACTGCGTAATATTTCGTGGAATATTCTTAAAAGATTTATGCAATATTCCGCTGTACGATTATAAAGTTTTTCGGAACCTTTCAGCGAAATGTTCATGGAATCTTCCTGAAATCTTCCATGAAATATTCCAGTGGGAGATTCCTTAAATCTATCTGTGAAATATTTCGTTTAATATTTCACTAGAAGACTACTTCAATTTTTCTGTGATATATTCTGTGGAATATTTCTGGAAAATTTATGTTATATTCCGCAGTACGATTTATAATTATTCAAAGTCTTCCAGCGAAACGTTTATCGAATCTTCCTAAAATCTTTCATGAAATATTCCACTAGAAGATTACTTAAATCTTACTGTGAAATATTTCGTGGAACATTCTTGAAAGATTTATGTAATATACCGCTGTACGATTATAAAGTTTTTCGAAATCTTTCAGCGAAATGTTTTTGAAATCTTCCTTAAAATATTTTACTAGAAGATTAATTAAATCTTACTGCGAAATATTACGTGGAATATTCTTGAAAGATTTATGTAATATTCCGCCGTACGATTATAAAGTTTTTCGGAACCTTTCAGCGAAATGTTCATGGAATCTTCCTGAAATCTTTCATGAAATATTTTACCAGAAGATTACTTAAATCTTACCTTGAAATACTTCGTGAAATATTCCTTGAATATTTATGTAATATTCCGCTGTACAATTATAAAGTTTTTTGGAACCATTCTGCGAAATGTTCATGGAATTTTCCTAAAATCTTTCATGAAATATTCCACTTGTAGATTAGTCAAATCTTACTGTAAAATATTTCGTGGAACATTCCTTGAAGACTTATGTAATATTCTGTCGTACGATTTAAAATTATTTTGAATATCCTTCGAAATATTTATGGAATCTTCCTGGAATCTTTGATGCAATATTTCGCTGAAAGTTAACTTGAATCTTTCTGTGAAATATTCCGCAAAATATTTCTGGAAAATTCATGTAATATTCTGCAGTAAGATTTTCAATTTTTTCGGGTTCCTTTAACATAACGTTTATAAAGTCATTCTGAAATTTTTTATCGAATATTGTACCAAAAGATTACTTAAATCTTTCTCAAAAATATTTTCTAAAATATTTCCGGAAGATTTATGTAATATTCCGCTGTGCAATTTAAAGTTTCTTGGAATCTTTCGAAGAAATATTTATGACATTTTTCTGAAATCTTTTATGAAATATTCCACCAGAAGATTACTTTGATAAATCGATGAAATATTTCGTGGGAACTTCGTGAAAGATTCATGTTACATCCCGCTGTACGATTATAAAGTTTTTCGGAACCTTCCAGCGAAATGTTTATGAAATCTTCCTGAAATCTTTCATAAAATATTCCAGTGGAAAATTACTTAAATCTTTCTGTGAAATATTTTATTAAATATGTCAGTAGAAGATTACTCTAATCCTTCTGTAAAATATTCTGTGGAATATTCCTGGAAAATTTATGTAATATTCTGCAGTACAATTTAAAGTTTTTCGGGTTCTTCTAGCGAAACGTTTAAGAAGTCTTTCTGAATTTTTTTATCGAATATTGGACGAAAAGATTATTTAAATCTTTCTTTGAAATATTTTGTTGAATGTTTTCGGAAGATGTACGTAATATTATGGAATACGATTTGAAGTTTTTTGGAATTTATAAAAGAAATATTTATGACATTATTCTGAAATCTTATATGAAATATTCCACCAGATTACTTTAATAAATTTATGAAATATTTTGTGGAATATTTCTGAAAGATTTATGTAATATTCCACTGTACAATTTGAAAAGTTTTCCGGGTTCTTTTAGCGAAATGTTCATAAACTCTTTCTGAAATCTTTTATCGATCATTCCACTCGAATATTACTACAATCTTACTGTGAAATATTTTCTGGAATATTTCTGGTAGGTTAATGTAATATTCCGCAGTACGATTTAAAGTTTTTCGGAATCTTCCAGCGAAATGTTTATTGAATCTTTCTGAAATCTTTCATGAAATATTTCACTAGAAGATTACTCAAATCTTACTGCGAAATATTTCGTGGAATATTCCTTGAAGTTTTTCGGGTTCCTTCAGCAAAACGTTTTTAAAGTCTTTCTGAAATCTTTTATCGAATATTGCACCGAAAGATTACTTGAATCTTTCTGTAAAATATTTTGTCGAATGTTTCTGGAAGATTTATGTAATATTCCGCTGTACGATTATAATGTTTTTCGGAATTTTCCAAAGAAATATTTATGTCATTATTCTGAAATCTTTTAGGAAATATTCCACCAGAACATTACTTTAATAAATCTATGAAATATTTCGTGGAAAATTCCTGAAAGATTTATGTAATTTTTCGCTGTACAATTATAAAGTTTTTTGGAATCTTTCAGCGAAATGTTTATGAAATCTTCCTAAAATCTTCTATGAACTTTCTCGCTAGAAGATTACTTTAATGTTACCGTGAAATATTTTGTGGAATATTCCTGAAAGATTTATGTAATATTCCGCTGTACGATTATAAAGTTTTTCGGAACCTTTCAGCGAAATGTTTATGGAATCTTTTTGAAATCTTTCATAAATCATACCATTGGAAGATTACTTAAATCTTTCTGTGGAATATTTTGTTAAATATGTCAGTAGTAGATTACTTTAATCTTTCTGTATAATATTCTGTGGAATATTTCTGGAAAATTTATGTAATATTCTGCAGTACAATTTTAAGTTTTTCGGGTTCTGCTAGCGAAACATTTATAAAGTCTTTCTGAAATCTTTTATTAAATATTTTACCAAAAGATTACTTGAATTTTCCTGTAAAATATTTTCTCGAATATTTCCGGAAGATTTATGTAATATTCTGCTGTGCAATTTAAAGTTTCTGGTAATCTTTCAAAGAAATATTTATGACATTTTTCTGAAATCTTTTATGAAATATTCAACCAGAAGATTTCTTCGATAAATCGATGAAATATTTCGTGGGGAATTCGTGAATGATTCATTTTATATTCCGCTGTACGATCATAAAGTTTTTCGGAACCTTCCAGCGAAATGTTTATGGAATCTTCCTGAAATCTTTCATAAAATATTCCAGTGGAAGATTAGTTAAATCTTTTTGTGAAATATTTTGTTAAATATGTCAGTAGAAGATTACTTTAGTCTTTCTGTCGAATATTTTGTGGAATATTTCTGGAAGATTCATTTAATATTCCACTTAGCGATTTTTAAGTATTCCAGAATCTTTCAGCGAAATGTTAAAAATAAATCTTCCTGGCCCTATCCTAATCCTAATCCTACATGATATATTCTAGTGAAAGATTACTTAAATCTTTCTGTGAAATATTTTGTGGATTATTTCATTAGAATATTACTTTAATCTGACTGTGAAATATTTCGTGGAATATTTTTGGAAGATTTAGGTAATATTCTGATTTACGATTTTGAAGTTTCTTGGAATTTTTTAGCATAAAGTTTATAGAACCTTCCTGGAATCTTCCATGAAATATTCTACAAGAATGTTTCATGGAATATTTCATTGATAAACATTGCATGTAATATTTTATGAAATATTTTAGAAATTTTCCGTGAATATTTGATGGAATATTTTGAAAAATTTTTTGAATATTTTATAAAAATATTTCACAGATACCCCAGGAAGCTTTTAATGGAAGATTCTAGTGGAATATTTCAAAATTTTTCTCTTCTATCACTTCTATATTTTTTATGAGAGTTTTAGTTTTTTGGTTAATCAAGTTTTTATGAGCGCTACTTTTGACTATGTTTTCAAAAAATTGCTTTATCTTAGTCTCTGAATTTATTAGACGAAAAGAAAGAACCCAGGTTCATTTTTTATCAAAGAATCATAACCTGCAGTATCAGCTAAATCTGTGTCCTAAACGTGAGGACCTCTTCTTGTTAAGTTTCAAATTACGGCTGAATTGCTCAATATATCTGGCATATGATATGAACTTTAACAAATTAAATAATTTATTAAAAGATCGCATCGATGTAAATATTTACATTCTGTGAATACTATGTATCCATACGTAAGTAGCTATAGAATTATTTTTCGACAATATTTCTAATATTTGAGCTCAATAGCTCCATAACATAAGGCTAATATTCTTTAATTTTATTATATTTTTACTATTATACCTACGTTCTGATTCCTTTTGAGCATTTTTTTAATAAATAAAATAAAATTGTTTAGCTTTTAATTATTCTTTCTATTCTTATCTATTTTTCTCCAAATCAGCCATGTAAACCGATTTTAAAGATAAAAAAATGTTTAAAAAACATTTTAAAAACACGCTTTTATAATGGAGAAAATACACTAAAAAGTATTGAATAAATTAATTTACTTCCTTGGAATTACTTTTATACAGTTCATTGCAATAATTGAGATAAAATTTTCGTTGTAAAAATTTTCTCTTAATTATTGCAATGAACTGTATAAAAGTAATTTCAAGGAAGTAAATTAATTTATTCAATACTTTTTAGTGTATTCTCTCCATTATAAAAGCGTGTTTTTAGAATGTTTAGAAAAAAATTTTTTTTCTACTTTTCAGTAATTGAATTTTCTATAAGTAATTTTTTTTTTTAAGCTTGTATTTAATTGTATTTTCTATACATTCCCTATCCCCTATGCATTTCCCAATCCTCTATATATATTCCCCTATACCCTATACATTTTCCCATCGACTATATATCCCCTACGTATTCCCCTACCCTTATACATTCCCTATCAACTATATTTCCCCCTCTACATTCTTGTATCCCCTATACATTCCACTATCCCTATCCATATTCTACAACTATCAACTCAACAACATTCTATCAACTCGCCTCGACCCAAAGATGCCTCCCCACTTAAACTTCCTCGAAGATGACTTTGCACACCCATCATCGCCAACCTGATAACGGATTATTGCATTGTCATCGGAGACCAAGTATTGTCTCCTAGAGTCAAGTATTTTGTGTGTCATAATGTACTCTTGCAATTAGTCATAGGCAACCTTCTCAAATACCTTAGAAAGGAAACAAGATTGCTCTGGGCCTCAAATCCTTAGGCAACGTAGGTGCAGGACACTTTTTTAACAACACAATGCGTGCACGCTTCTAAAGGTAAGGAAAGACTCCCCGTGCAAGAGAGAAATTGAACAGAGTCACAAGATGTTCTCTGATAAACGGCAAAGCTTCGAGTACCGCGCTCTGCAGGATGCCATCCTCGCCACAAGCCTATAATAAAAAATGCGAAATTGCAAGGACTACATAATTAACATTAATTGGCTTGGAGGCATAGCCCCTTTCACTACATTGAGAAAGAATTCCCTTGCATTCCTCATTATCATCGTGTAGCAAAACTGGCATTTTAGCAAAGTGCGCACTAAGACCATCCAAAGTAAATCCATTCAAGTCCCCTTGAGGTCCGAACAGGAGCCCAAGGTCTTTCAACTCCTTTCAGACATTACCTCTAGCAAGATCTCCACATAGCATGTAAGCTTTCTGGAAGCTTTCTGGAACCTTCCCGGAAGATGTGGAAGAAAGGTTGGAAGCTTTCAGGAAGTTTCCAGTGGAAACTTCCCGGAAGATGGATATGTCCTCGATCAGGAGTCTTCGGTAAGTCTTTCATGGAATATTTCAGTGAAAGCTCACTGGAAGCCTCCGTAAGTCCTTCATGGAATATTTCAATGGAAGCTTACTGGAAGCTTCCGTAAATTATTCATGGAATATTTCAATGGAAGCTTACCGACAGCTTTCGTAAATTATTCATGAAACATTTCAGTGAAAACTTACTGGAAGCCTCCGTAAATCTTTCATGGAATATTTCAGTGAAAACTTACTCGAAGCTTCCGTACATCATTTCTGAAATATTTCAGTGGAAGCTTCCAGGAAGCTTCGGTAAATTTTTCGTTAAATATTTTAGTGGAATATTACCGGAAGCTTCCTAGAAGAAAACGTGGAAGATTTAATTCACTGCAGAAAAAACATTGAAAGCTTCCAGGAAAATTCCAGTGAAAAGTTCCCGGAAGATGGATATGTTCTCGATCAGGAGTCTTCCGCAAGTCGTTCATGAAATATTTCAGCGGAAGTTTACCGGAAGCTTCCGTAAACTTTTTATGGAATATTTCAGTGGAAGCTTAATGGAAGCCCCCGTAAATTATTGATGAAATATTTCAGTGG
The DNA here is from genome assembly GCA_017163975.1 of Anastatus disparis. Lineage (NCBI taxonomy): Eukaryota > Metazoa > Arthropoda > Insecta > Hymenoptera > Eupelmidae > Anastatus > Anastatus disparis. Next base: position 1,803,431 of record JAFFSR010000072.1, read on the forward strand.
AAGCTTACTGGAAGCCTCCGTAAATTATTAATGAAATATTTAAGTGGAAGCTTACTGGAAGCCTCCGTAAGTTTTTTATGAAATACTTCATTGTAAGGTTGCCGTAGGTTCCGTAAATTTTTCATGAAATATTCCAGTGGAAACGTACTGGAACCTTCCGTAAATTATTCATGAAATATTTTAGTGAAAGCTTACTGGAAGCTTCTGTAAATTTTTCATAAAATACTTCATTGGGAGCTTACTGAAAGCTTCCTTAAATTATTCATGAAATATTTCAGTGAAATATTAAATTAGTGATGAACTAATATATTTCTTTATAGAGAGCGCGGTGGCGTAATGGATAGAGCTCTTGCCTTCAACGCGGAGGGCATGGGTTCGAATCCTGGCCAGGTACCTCTAACTTTTTTTTCGAAAGAAAATAAGTGTATGTGCCATTTATATCGCGACTCTTTAAAAAATCCGATCTCATTGGGTATCGGTTGATTGTTGGTTACAAAAGTGGCTGACCATCCATCGGTAGTCAAAGTTTTCGGTATGGTGGGTCTGACAGTCCTAGCCTGATGTAATGTGTTAAACAGATGCCGGGCGGGGGACTTCCTCGACTTCACCATATATAAAAGGTTAATCATATAGAGGACAATATTCTTTATATATTAATCTTTTTTTTTTTTTAAACAAAGAATATATTTCTTTGAAATATTTCAGTTTATGAATATTAAATAATTCATTGAAATATTTCTGTAATATTGCTGGAACATTTTATGTTTTATTTCAAAAAATTTTTGAATCTGACACTAAAATATTCAAGTAAGTTGTTACATTATTTCTTGTAATGTTCCAAATTAATATTTCTCAAATCTTTCAAGAAACATGTCATGAAATATTCCTGTTATATTGAAAAAATATTTCATAAAGTATTTGAAAAAATGTTCGAACATAACACTGAAATATTGAAGAAATATTACTGCACCATTTCTTAAAATATTTTAAATCAATAATGTGCACATTTTTCAAGAAATATTTCATGAAATATTTCTGTAATATCCCAGAAATGTTTCATGAAGTATTTCAAAAAATTTATAAATATAACAGTAAAATATTGGAGAAATATTGTTTAAATATTTGTAGTTATCTTGCGTGCGCAGCAATTCTTTCATCTTGCCAGCAGGTGGCTACTTGATTATATTTTCATGTGATCGTAAATGCGGTTGACAAACTCTTGCAATGATTCAATGACAATTTCCAACATTTCGCTGAAAGGTTAACGAAGTCTTCCATTCAAGCTTCCATGAAATCTTTCGGTGCAATGATTCATCAATCTTCCAACGGAATCTTCTTTGGAAGGTTTACGAAAGCTTTCAGGAGCCTTCCACTGGAATGTTTCAATGACAATTTTCAATATTTCGCTAAGAGGTAAACGGAGTCTTTCATTCAAGCTTCCATGAAATCTTTCGGTGCAATGATTCATCAATTTTCCAACGGAATCTTTCTTGGAAGATTAACGGAAGCTTTCAGGAGCCGTCCACTGGAATGTTTCAATGACAATTTCCAATATTTCGTTAGAAGGTAAACGAAGTCTTCCATTTAAGCTTCCATGAAATCTTACGGTGCAACGATTCATCAATCTTTCAACGGAATCTTCCTTGGAAGGTTTACGAAAGCTTTCAGGGGTTCTCCGTAGAAAGTTTTCTTTGCAATATTCCAGAAATATTTCTGTTTTCTTCCATAAAGCTTCCATACATATTTCAATGAAATATTCCATTGGAATATTTCGGAATATTCCAATGATATCTTTCATGCTGTGTGGGGAGCTTCGAACGGTCTATTATGATAGTAAGTAGTCTTAGTTTGTTCAGTTTGTTTTGCGTAGTCGCAGAAATTCGGAGAGATATCTCTCATCCTTCGACCGTTCGTATCTTCGATATGTGACATTTCTCTTGCATCGCATCTGCAACAATCCTTTGTCCATCCATGGAAATTTGTTTTTATCAAGTTTAAGTGTTTTTAGTGGCGCCAGATTTTGTATTACTGCCGTAAGATTATCACTGAGGCAGTCAAGTTCAGATTCCGGATCAACTGTACCAACTGTAAATGGCTTCCAATCACAGCTGGCTAAATTCTGTACCAAAAATGATGGACAAATATCTTTATTATTTCTATACTCAATTGCTTTTTGATCTGTCGTGACATGATTACAAGAAATACAAACATCAATTAAGTTATACCGACTGCGAAAATTAGCCGGTAAGTTTCGTGCGTCAAGTACTGTGCCGTTAGTAATGCGTGGCACCGTGCTAGACTAACTGTAACGAAAGCAATTTGGCATCACTGCTTTTACGCAGGAGATTGGCATTCAGGTCTCCCATTATAATTTTATGAGAGTAATTAGATCATGCATAGATAAAATTTTAGATTCTTTTTATTTTAGTATTTTTCTTCAACAAATTTAATTATTTACATAAATCTAACTCTAAGCTCGGATTTAGGTGAATCTATTAATAAATTTACTAACGAAAAGAAATTTTTAATATTATAAATTTCAAATATTTCTCTTTTACAATTTAATTATACAATCTAGCAATCAGCTCGCGTTTAAGTAAACTTTCGAAACAATGAGAAATTTCTATTACTATTTATTTACAATGTTTTTATTTAACAATTGAATTATTTATACAATCTAGCAATCAGCTCGGGTTAAAGTGAATTTTGCAATGAAGTACCTTTTGAATAATATTGATTTTATATATTTTTCCGTACAATTTAATCATTCACACAAATCTAAAAATGAGCTTGGATTAAAGTAAATTTTTAAATATTTTTTTTGCCCTTCAGTCAGAAAGCGGAAATTTTTAGGCCGCTGCCCAAAACAAAGTTGCCACTTTCCGGCTCCGTCAAGCAGAAAAAGTGTATAACCCTTGGCCAGTTAATAAGAAAGCTTCAGATCACATGTTAGTAAACCTCGGCTCCGCTTTGGCCAACAATTACATGTGATTTGAGACCTTTCTTACTTTTCTGGCCATGGGTCGTAATATACTATTATTTACAAAGAGAAAATTTTAGATTCTATGTATTTCAAATATTTTAATCTAAGAATTTAAGTATTTACACAAATCTAGCGCTTACCTCGGGTTGAAGTGAATTTTTAAATAAATATATTAACGAAAAGAAATTTTAGATATTTCTGTTTTAAATATTCTTTTTCAACAATTTAATTATCACAACTTTGTATTTTTTGTATATACACTTGTATATCATCTTTGTATATACACAAATTTGTATTAACACAACCCAGCAATCAGCTCGACCTAGTAAATTTTTAAATGATTCTATTTGAAAAAATGAAATTTTAGATTCTATTTATTTTAAATATTCTTCTTTAACAATTCATTATTCACACGAATTTAGCGATCAGCTCGGGTTAAAGTAAAATTTACAATAATTTAATTTAAAAAGATGAAATTTTAGATTCTATTCATGTAATTGTTGTTCTTTGTTATGTGAGATATAAATGATACACACTTCTATGGGGCGTGCGAGGGTGCAAAATAATTAGAAGAAATAATCTGACTTAGATTTAATATTTATTTAATATAAAAATGTGCAACACGAGAGAGGGACTAATTATGACTTGTTTCTAACGCGTCCAGTGATGGTCTGACGCTCGTTGTCGTCTAAAACGACGATGCAAACAACCCAAGGTGAAGTGCCGATCTAGCACTTGGCGCACGAAACAACTTCTAGCTTTGAAGCTCGGAGTCGCGGTTCTCCGAAATTCCAGCTTCATGCTACTTTCTTATCATATAATTTATTATGAGACTACAATTGAAAACTAATTTTCTTAGCATAGTTACAATTTTAGAGAATTTTAAAGATTTTAAAAAACTTTTGATTCTTCTTTTCTATTTTTTTTAATTTTACGTTGAGTACTCCATAGATTTGTTCCAAAATTTCCAGAAAAATTATTTGCGACTGCCAAAATAAGGGAAATTTTGAAAATTGATTTTCCTTATGTAGTTTTAATTTTAAAACCATTTGAAAAATAGAAAAAAAATTTTGATTTTTTTCTTTAATATCCCGTAAATTATTGATTAAATGAGAGTTATTTGCATCTGTCAAAAGAAGTATGACTTTTAAAACCCAATTTTCTTAGCATAGTTTTCATCTTGGAGCCATTTTAAGATATTTAAAAAAATTTAGATTTTTCATTTTTTTTTCCATTTTACGTAAACTACTCGATAGATTTGCTCTAAAATTTGTATAGAAGTCATTGTAAAACAAGCTTTAAGAAAATAATTTTCTTAGTGTAGTTCTTTCATCATTTCTTTTGATTTATGATTCAACGCTTTCACTAACTCTTTTCTTACTTTCTCACTTTCTCTTAATCTTTCAACCTTAGATCGATTTTCTTTTCAACCTTATTTTTATCCATTTCTGACTCTCTCTTCCTATTCCCTAATAACTCTCTAACACTCACTAATTTTTCTTGAATATAAATTATGTTTTTTACATTGTAATCACATTTTTAAAAATGAAATCAAATTACTCTAAATCAATGAGCTCTATGAGAAAGCATTGCGCTAAAGCAATTGGCAGCGTTTTTTAAGTAAAAGCAAAAACAAAAAATGGAAAGAATCACAAAACGCGTTTGAAAATACTGCACTACACAGGACGATCACACGCTGCTCCTTGGTGTGGAAACTGCCACCTGGCAAGCACGTCTTCTGCTGCTTGATATTTACGATGGCAGCTATGAAGACTCTTTTAATGATCCTGACTTTCGTCTAAATGAAAACTGGCTGAAACTAGAGATACGACTAAGAGAGTGACTTCCACTGTGCAGTGGATTTTATGGCTGTTCCGTAGATAATTATCTGGATTATCTATGTGTCTAATAGTGAATGCGCGTAGTCCCCTTTTTCATTTACTTTACATGTAATTTTACGCGCACGACTACCGTGACCCTGATCCTAGTGACTTAGATACTATAACTTTAAAGTTAAAAAACAGAGACAAATTGCACTATGCTATATGCAATTATTTATTCTATTTAGAACAAAATTAATTCTTCAGTCAATTAATACTTATTTATTCGATTATTTTATATCGAAAATGAGTTCATATAAAAGAATCTAGGCGTTGTTACTTATTCATAGTGTCTACGACCTCTTTTACGCTTATCGTTTAAATTTAGTTTTCATGTATTATAAAAAAGTCAGAAGTACCTGGTCAGGATTCGAACCCATGCCCACCCCGTTGAAGGCAAGTGCTCTATCCGTTACACCACCGCGCTCTCTTACACCACCGCGCTCTCAGCACATACTGGTAGTGTCTATCTTACTCGTATCGAATCGGACAAAACGTGGCGCGTGCTGCCTTTATGCCGTGCGTTTGAGGCTGGCACACGTGAATTTGTCCATGGCGCACTTTTTATTTTAAATCAAAATAAATAATTTAAAAAATGTTATTAATTAACTATTTTTAGTTATAACAAAATTTAATTAATAGTTTCCTAATTATTATCTAATTAAATAAAAAGTTTTTTTAAACATAATTCTTTTTATATTAACAGAAAACTATAAAATAAACTTTTTTTTCACTTAAGGATGGGTAGTTTATCAACGAAAAGTTTTTTATTTCCTTTCAATTGTAACTACTAATTTTAGACCCGTTGCAGTTATTATCATGATTCCAAATAAATCAGCATAACATTTATAAAATATTTCAGAAATATTTGAGGAAATGTTTCTGAGGACCATTTAATGAAATGTTTCTGAATAGTTTTTAAGATTTTGCAATAAAGATTCATAGGATTCATAAATATATTTCAGAAATTTTTGTAGAATGTTTTGTAAACATTTCATGAAATATTTCTTGTAAAATTTTAGAAATCTTGCAGAAAAATATTTCATGAAAAGTTTTGGTAATGTTTTTGAAAATGTTTCCTAATGATTCAACATAATGGTTCTAAAGTATTCTAGGGTTATTTCAAGAATTGTTTTAAGAAATATTTTAGAAATTTTTCTGAGAAACATTTCATGGAACGTTTTTGAATAGTTTTTAAAATGTTTCACAAATAATTTATAAAATTCATAGTTATATTTCAAGGACTTTTCTATAATGATTAAAAAACATTTCATGAAATATTTCTTGGAAAATTTTAGAAATCTTACAGAAAAATTTTTCATTAAATATTTTGGAAATTTTTTGAAACATTTCTTAAAATTATTTTCTGTTTCCAAATAATTCAACTTAACATTTCTTAAACATTTCAAAGCTATTTCGAGAAATGTTTATAAACATATTGAATATGTTTTGAATAGTTTTTAAAATGTTCTGAGAAAGATTTATAAAATTTATGAATGTATTTCAAGAATCCTTTCTACAATGTTTCAAAAACATTTTATGGAATATTTCCTGAAAAATTTTAGAAATCTTACAAAGAAATATTTCATGAAATTTTTTGAAAATGTTTTTCAAAAATTTCTTAATATTGCTTTCTCATAGAGAAAGCATTGTATTGGTAAAAAAAATTTTTTTCTATTTTTTCATTAATTTGTACATATTTGAACTCAGTGAGTCGGAAAAAGTGGTTTCCAGAAAATGTCTGTATGTATGTGTGTGTGTGTGTGTGTGTGTGTGTGTGTGTGTGTGTGGATGTATGAATTCAGTTAGTAAGCTGTATCTCGAGAACTACTCGATGGATTTGCTTCTAATTTTGCATGGAATTTAGTTTTGTGACTAACTTGCTGGAAAGCTATTGATAATTTGGTTCTTCCAGCGTAGTTTTCATTTTAAAGTTTTTAAAAAAAAAAAAAAAAATTCGATTTTTCTTTTTTCGTTTTTTTTTTGTTTACTACTCGATGAATTTGCTTCAAAATTTGCATGGAATTTATTTCTGATTGCCCGGATAAAATAAATTTTTAAAAACTGATTTTCTTAGCTCAGTTATAATTTTAGAGCATTTTGAAATTTTTGAAAAAAATGTTTCTATTTATTAAGCCAATAAAATCTTAAAAACTACTCGATGGGTTTACTTCAAATTTTCCATACAATTCAATTTTTTGATGAACTGGTGCGGAAGCTATTGGGAATTGGTTTTCTTGGCGCAGTTTTTTTTTAGAATCATTTTAAGAATTTTTAAAAAATTTCGATTTTTCATTTTTTTTGTATTTTACGTAAACTACTCGAAGAATTTGTTCGAAAATTTGTATGGAACTTTATTTCGACTGCCAAAATTATTAAAAATTTTGTAAACTAATTTTCTTAGCGCACTTTTAATTTTAGAGCATTTTTAAAATTTTTTAAAAAATTTTTATTTTTAATTTTTTTTAATTCGCTACTATCTGAAGAAAACAAGCTTTGGAATACTAATTTTCTCAGCGCAGTTTTAATTTTAGAGCACTTTGAAAATTTTCAAAAAAATTTTTATTTTTCATTTATTTTCTTTTTTGCGTTAACCATACTATAAATTTTCTCCAAAATTTTCATACAATTAATTCGCTATTGTCTGAAAAAAATTAGCTTTTGGAAACTAATTTTCTTAGAGTGGTTACAATTTTAGAGAATTTTAAAGATTTAAAAAAAAATTTTGATTCTTCTTTTCTTATTTTTTTTAATTCTACGTAAAGTACTCGATAGATTTGTTCTAAAAATTACAGGGAAATTATTTGCGACTGCCAACAGAAGGGAAATTTTCAAAAATTGATTTTCATAGCGTAGTTTTAATTTTAGAGCATTTTTAAAATTTTTAAAAAGAAATTTTGCAAAGAAAATGTTATTTATTTAACCAGTTAGATCTCGAAAATTACTCGATGGATTTGCTTCAAATTTTGTATACCATCTATGTTTTTGTATAACTAGGCGGGAAGCTATAGAAGATTTGTATTCATAGTGTATTTTTTTTATTATAGAGCCATTTTAAGAATTTGAAAAAATTTTCGATTTTTAATTTTTTTTTTTGTATTTTACGTAAATTAATTGATGAGTTTGCTTTGAGATTTTCATGGGAATAATTTGCATCTGCCAAAAGAAGGATAACTTTTATAAACCGATCTTTTTAGCGTAGTTTTCTTTTTAGAAAATTTTAAAAATTTTCTTGTTTCAGTATTTTTCCATTTTACGTAAAAATACGTAAAGTACTTGATAGAATTACTCTAAAATTTGTATACAAATTATTTGCTACTATCTTTATAAACCAAGTTTTAAATAAATAATTTTACTAGCGTAGCTTTTTGATCACTTCTTTTGTTTTCTGAGTTACTCTTGAAAATTTATAATAGTACTACTGAATTTAATTACCGTTACTAAAATTGACTACTTGGATTTACCAAGCTTAGTCGTGATAAAAAGATATCCACAAGATAATAAATCATTAACGTGAAAACGTAACTATATATTGAAAAATGAATTTTTCAATTACATCTTAATAAGTCAGAAAAGGTTTTGTAACATTTATAGGATATAATGTTATCGATGATAATACTTGTATTTCATTGGATAAAATGTAGTGGTTAACATTCAAATAAAACTTATTGAATTATAATTTCAGTGATACAGAAAGAGTACCAGCATCATCCCAATATGCTCATTTATTGGTATTTACCTATTTAAAATTTAGTTAAAAAATCTCTTTCAATGTTGAAAGCAATTTGTTGTAAAGTTGCTATAAACATGAACTGTAAGTTTGAAGAATTACCTTGATAAAATAATAATTTATAGTGATATTGCTGAAGAAAAAAAAATTACAGATATAAATAATTACGATGTTGAACTAGTGAAAATAACGCTCATTCAAATGTGCAAATTTAATAGAAGAAGTGAAAAAGGTTGCCATCTTTTTGAAAATAAACGAATTAAGTTGAATTATTAATAATTTTTTCTAGTCATGAAATTAAATTGATTAATTATTTGCTATTGGGAGGTTAATATTAGAAAGAAAAGAGAAGAAGAAGAAAATTAGAAGAAGAAGAAGAAGAAAAAATTACAGATATTAATAATTACGAAGTTGAACTATTAAAAAAAACGCTCACTCAAATATATCTATAATACATTTCTCTTTCTCGCGATTAACGTAATAGTAAATCTATCAGTTTATTTTAATTTTCATCTTGTTAATTTAATTACCGTCATTAAAATTTACTATTTGGATTTACCAAGCTTAGTCGTGATAAAAAGATATCCACATGATAATAAATCATTAACATAAAAACTTTACTATATATTAAAAAATGAATTTTTTAATTATATCTTAATAAGTCAGAAAAGGTTTTGTAACATTTATAGGATATAATGTTATCGATGATAATACTTGTATTTCATTGGATAAAATGTAGTGGTTAACATTCAAATAAACCTTATTGAATTATAATTTTAGTGATACAGAAAGAGTACCAGCATCATGCCAATATGCTCATTTATTGGCATTTACCTATTTAAAATTTAGTTAAAAAATCTCTTTCAATGTTGAAAGCAATTTGTTGTAAAGTTGCTATAAACATGAACTGTAAGTTTGAAGAATTACCTTGATAAAATAATAATTTATAGTGATATTGCTGAAGAAGAAAAAATTACAGATATTAATAACTACGATGTTGAACAATTGAAAAAAACGCTCTTTCAAATGTGCAAATCTAATAGAAGAAGTGAAAAAGGTTGCCATCTTTTGGAAAATAAACGAAGTAAGATAAATTATTCAAAATTTTGTTTAGTCATAAAATTAAAATGATTAATTATAAGCTATTAGGAGGCTAATATGAGAAAGAAAAGAGAAATATATAGAAAAAAAAGATCTAAATAGTAGCAACTCAAATACAACATATACCATTATAGAAACGTCAGATTCATATATAATTATAGTCCAGTAGAATTAGTCGAAATGCATAATGTAATTAGAGACAGGTTTAGACCACCAAAAATGGCTTTGTTGGATGATTAAGAATAAAACTGTGGAATTACGCTCAAAATTTGAGCCGTCAGGAATTAGTAAACAATGATTAAGGTGCAAAATTCGTAAAAATCACTGTTTTTTTGAGGTAGCTTGAAATCGTTTGCGATTTAGTATATGAAAATTATACTATTTGTAGGTATTTCAAAGACGATTAATTTGAGACGTCATAGATGAAAATCGGTTAATAAATTTTATAAATAATGATAAACAAAAATCGAAAATCGCGAAATTTTAAAATATTTGTCATTTGATAAAAAAAGGATGTACATGTTTGTAATTCCCCAAAAATGTGCCTCTTATTATCCTTAAGTTACCATAAAAATTTCATCAAAAAATATTAATTATTTTAGGAGATATTCTATTTGTTTATTAAAAAGAGGTCAAATGTACATTAAAAAATTTACCCAAAAATATCATCGTAGAGACTTTATGATAATTATATAGTATTTAGATATTAACGTAGATTTAACGAATTTCATGTGAAATCGTGTCCATTTTATTATTTTCAACTTAAATATGGCAAAAAAAAAAAGTAAATTTTTTTCTTAATGGTTTTTTTAATATTTTTGCAACTAATGAAAATATCAATATAGGGATTTGATATTCTTATTACTGGCAATTTTACGCAAATTTAAAAAAAAAAAAAGAATGCTCTAGCTCAATTAGAAGCCGAGATAATTTTTTTTTTTTTAAATTCGCCAATTGTTTATTTATAAATATTAAGGACTGAAATTTTTATCACAACTAGTATAATACTTGAACTTTATGATTTTATTGTATCAGAGATGAAATAAACATTTTGGAATGTAAAAAATTAATATTTAAATAATCAAGATTGCTACTAGTTAAACAGAGTAATTTTTCGTGCCTTGCAAAAAAATTGATCTGGCGAGTTCTAACTCTGTTCCGATTAAAAATTCATAATATCTTCGTTAATTACCGACCAATTTCGACGTTTCTTTTTTAATTTGGGGTAGCGCGTGAAAATAATAGCAACTGTTGTATTTGTTTTTAAAAAATTATTTATTTAACAACAATTATTGCAAAAAAAAATTTGTTTAAACATATTTTTTTAAATATTGATTTTAGCAAAAAGCTTGAAGAATAAAGTTTGTTCGTCTTAAAAATATTTAGGTAAACGTAATTTTCGTCATGTGCATTGTAAATAGAAAAATACAAAAAAACGTTATTTTTCATTCGATGTATTATGTATTTAAAAATGTATTAATAATGTAGTTTTTTATTAATATCAATTATTAAAAAAACATATATTTAGGTAAACGTAATTTTCGTCATGTGCATTGTAAACAGAAAAATACAAAAATTTTATTAAATTTTATTAAATTTTCATTTTTTGTTATTAATGTAGTAATTAATAACAACTATATAAATATACACATATTAATAAACGGAGGAAGATAATGAGAGAAAATAAAAAAATTCTTGCCAAAAAAATATATTAAGATTATAATATTATAAATACAAACGCATATTTTCATACGTATACTAATTTTAAAATTTAAATTAAATAAATATTATTTACATAATTTATTTATTTAATCATCGTATTCTACGTCTATCCTTCTCTGTCCGCCGGCTTTAAGAATTGACTCTCTCCCTCTCTCTTTCTTTTTCATAAAGAATAGAGAAGGTTGCGTCTATCCTTCTCTGTCCGCCGGCTTTAAGAATTGACTCTCTCCCTCTCTCTTTCTTTCTCTTATATGTACAATAAAGGTAGCCGCGAATGGAGGGGGCTATGTCTAGCCTTCTTTGCCGGTTACAACAAGGCAGAGGGGCGATTCAACCTATGCTACATATGTATGTATCACGGTGATATGTATGTACGTTCGAACGTAAGTTGGTAGCACTGCTAAGACAAGTCGTCGCGCGCATTGAATCGTCTGTCGAACCGTCAAGACCTCAAGTCTCCGTTTCCATGTAGATACAATTTTTGCGCGCGACGACTTGTCTTAGCAGTGCTACCAACTTACGTTCGAACGTACATACATATCACCGTGATACATACATATGTAGCATAGGTTGAATCGCCCCTCAGTCTCTTTTTCTTTATCTTTCTTATATGTATATACATGCATATTCTTAAGCGGAATGGGAGAGAGGGAAAGAAAGAAAGAGAAAAAAGAATGTTTGTATGTTGATAGCAATAATGGCATCCTATGCCGTATTCGTTCATTCACGCTGGGTGACATTTGGGACTGTCGATTTTTATACATTTAGTGCCCCTGCCGTAACGTCGCGTAAGAAGCATAGCTTCAAAAATAAACAATATTTCATTTCAGTGTTTTCATGATAAAATCAATATTAAATCTGTTAATCTAAAAAACAAAATTAAAAAAATTTTTCGTTGGAAATTTCAACGTAAATTTTCTTTGTCATGAAAAATTCCTTATATCTCCGTTAATCACGGACCAATTTAGACGTTTTTTTTTTTAATTCGGGGTAGGGCGTGAAAACAATAATAACTGTTGTATTTGTTTTGAAAAATTATTTATTTAACAACAATTATTGCAAAAAAAAAATTTGTTTTTACATATTTTTTAAAATATTAATTTTAGCAAAAAGCTTTAGGAATAAAGTTTGTTTGTCTTAAAAAAATAAACAATTTTTCATTTAAGTGTTTTCATGATAAAATTAATATTAAGTCTGTTAATTCGGAAAACAAATAGAAAAAAAATTTGTTTTTTGGACTTTCAACGTAAATTTGTTTTTTCATGAAAAATTTCTTATATCTCCGTTAATTACGGACCAATTTTGACGTTTTTTTTATAAATCGGGGTAGGGCGTGAAAAATATAATAACTATCGTATTGTTTTTTTTAACAATTTAAATGAAAAAATTTGTATTGCAAATACAACAGTTATTATTGTTTTCACGCCCTACCCCGAATTAAAAAAAAAACGTCTAAATTGGTCCGTGATTAACGGAGATATAAAGAATTTTTCATGACAAAGAAAATTTACGTTGAAATTTCCAACGAAAAATTTTTTTAATTTTGTTTTTCAGATTAACAGATTTAATATTGATTTTATCATGAAAACACTGAAATGAAATATTGTTTATTTTTTTAAGACGAACAAACTTTATTCTTCAAGCTTTTTGCTAAAATCAATATTTAAAAAAATATGTTTAAACAAATTTTTTTTTGCAATAATTGTTGTTAAATAAATAATTTTTAAAAACAAATACAACAGTTGCTATTATTTTCACGCGCTACCCCAAATTAAAAAAAAACGTCGAAATTGGTCGGTAATTAACGAAGATATTATGAATTTTTAATCGGAACAGAGTTAGAACTCGCCAGATCAATTTTTTTGCAAGGCACGAAAAATTACTCTGTTTAACTAGTAGCAATCTTGATTATTTAAATATTAATTTTTACATTCCAAAATGTTTATTTCATCTCTGATACAATAAAATCATAAAGTTCAAGTATTATACTAGTTGTGATAAAAATTTCAGTCCTTAATATTTATAAATAAACAATTGGCGAATTTAAAAAAAAAAAAATTATCTCGGCTTCTAATTGAGCTAGAGCATTCTTTTTTTTTTTAAATTTGCGTAAAATTGCCAGTAATAAGAATATCAAATCCCTATATTGATATTTTCATTAGTTGCAAAAATATTAAAAATCCATTAAGAAAAAAATTTACTTTTTTTTTTTGCCATATTTAAGTTGAAAATAATAAAATGGACACGATTTCACATGAAATTCGTTAAATCTACGTTAATATCTAAATACTATATGATTATCATAAAGTCTCTACGATGATATTTTTGGGTAAATTTTTTAATGTACATTTGACCTCTTTTTAATAAACAAATAGAATATCTCCTAAAATAATTAATATTTTTTGATGAAATTTTTATGGTAACTTAAGGATAATAAGAGGCACATTTTTGGGGAATTACAAACATGTACATCCTTTTTTTATCAAATGACAAATATTTTAAAATTTCGCGATTTTCGATTTTTGTTTATCATTATTTATAAAATTTATTAACCGATTTTCATCTATGACGTCTCAAATTAATCGTCTTTGAAATACCTACAAATAGTATAATTTTCATATACTAAATCGCAAACGATTTCAAGCTACCTCAAAAAAACAGTGATTTTTACGAATTTTGCACCTTAAATCATTGTTTACTAATTCCTGACGGCTCAAATTTTGAGGGTAATTCCACAGTTTCATTCCTAATCATCCAACAAAGCCATTTTTGGTGGTCTGAACCTGTCTCTAATTACATTAAATTTTGGCTCTTTTTTCGCTAATTCTACTGGACTATTACGTTACTAGATTCTTTTGAATTGAACAAACAAACGAAGTGAGAAATATATTAATGTTTTTGCTGAAATATAAAAATAAATTTTTTTTTTTAAAAGTTCTTTAACGAAAAACCTTACTTGTGTATCCAAGTAGATAAGAAACTTCGACAGATTCTTCATCATAATTGCTTTCTCATAGAGAAAGCATTGTATCCATAAAAAATTTTTTTTTCTATTTTTTCATTAATTTGTACATATTTGAACTCAGTGAGTCGAAAAAAGTGGTTTCCAGAAAATGTCTGTATGTGTGTGTGTGTGTGTGTGTGTGTGTGTGTGTGTGTGTGTGTGTGTGTGTGTGCGTGTGCGTGTGCGTGTGCGTGTGCGTGTGCGTGTGCGTGTGCGTGTGCGTGTGCGTGTGCGTGTGCGTGTGCGTGTGCGTGTGCGTGTGCGTGTGCGTGTGCGTGTGCGTGTGCGTGTGCGTGTGCGTGTGCGTGTGCGTGTGCGTGTGCGTGTGCGTGTGCGTGTGCGTGTGCGTGTGTGTGTGTGTGTGTGTGTGTGTGTGTGTGTGTGTGTGTGTGTGTGTGTGTGTGTGTGTCTGTATGAATTCAGTTAGTAAACTGTAACTCGAGAACTACTCGATGGATTTGCTTCTAATTTTGCATGGAATTTAGTTTTGTGACTAACTTGCTGGGAAGCTATTGATAATTGGTTCTTCTAGCGTAGTTTTCATTTTAAAGTTTAAAAAAAAAAAAAAAAATTAGATTTTTCGTTTTTTGGTTTTTTTTTGTTTACTACTCGATGAATTTGCTTCAAAATTTGCATGAAATTTATTTGTGATTGCCTGGATAAAATAAATTTTTAAAAACTGATTTTCTTAGGTTAGTTTTAATTTTAGAGCATTTTGAAATTAAAAAAAAAAATGTTTCTATTTATTAAGCCAATAAAATTTAAAAAAACTACTCGATGGATTTACTTCAAATTTTCCATACAATTTAATTTTTTGATGAACTGTAGCGGAAGCTATTGGGAATTGGTTTTCTTAGTGCAGTTTTTTTTTTAGAATCATTTTAAGAATTTTTAAAAAATTTCGATTTTTCATTTTTTTTGTATTTTACGTAAATTACTCGAAGAATTTGTTCGAAAATTTGTATGGAACTTTATTTCGACTGCCAAAATTATTAAAAATTTTGTAAACTAATTTTCTTAGCGCACTTTTAATTTTAGAGCATTTTTAAAATTTTTTAAAAAATTTATATTTTTAATTTTTTTTTATTTTACGAAAACCATTCGATTGATTTGCTTCAAAATTTGTATGCAATTAATTCGCTACTATCTGAAGAAAACAAGCTTTGGAATACTAATTTTCTCAGTGCAGTTTTAATTTTAGAGCACTTTGAAAATTTTCAAAAAAATTTTTATTTTTCATTTATTTTCTTTTTTGCGTTAACCATACTATAAATTTTCTCCAAAATTTTCATACAATTAATTCGCTATTGTCTGAAAAAAATTAGCTTTTGGAAACTAATTTTCTTAGAGTGGTTACAATTTTAGAGAATTTTAAAGATTTAAAAAAAAATTTTGATTCTTCTTTTCTTATTTTTTTTAATTCTACGTAAAGTACTCGATAGATTTGTTCTAAAAATTACAGGGAAATTATTTGTGACTGCCAACAGAAGGGAAATTTTCAAAAATTGATTTTCATAGTGTAGTTTTAATTTTAGAGCATTTTTAAAATTTTTAAAAAGAAATTTTGAAAAGAAAATGTTATTTATTTAACCAGTTAGATCTCGAAAATTACTCGGTGGATTTGCTTCAAATTTTGTATACCATCTATGTTTTTGTATAACTAGGCGGGAAGCTATAGAAAATTTGTATTCATAGTGTATTTTTTTATTATAGAGCCATTTTAAGAATTTAAAAAAATTTTCGATTTTTAATTTTTTTTTTTGTATTTTACGTAAATTAATTGATGAGTTTGCTTTGAGATTTTCATGGGAATAATTTGCATCTGCCAAAAGAAGGATAACTTTTATAAACCGATCTTTTTAGCGTTGTTTTCATTTTAGAAAATTTTAGTCTGTTTTCACATTTTAATGCATATCTGCTGAAATTTAATTGCGACTGAAACGTGCGACAGATTTGTAACAGATTGCCAATCGAAACGTGCGATTCAAAGATAAGAATAAACGCGCAAATTTGCAGCAAAATCGAAGCAGTCTTCCGTAAGAATATTACAGCAGCAATTTACTACAGAATTACATAAGAAAGACATAAGTTAAGTGCAATTATATGACGAGAATAAACACGCAAACTTGCAGCAGAATCGAAGCAGTCTTCCGTAAGAATGTTGCAGCAGCACTTTACCCCAGAATTACATAAGTATGACATAAGTTGAGCGCAATTATATGACGAGAATAAACACGCATACTTGCAGCAGAATTGAAGCAGTCTTCCGTAAGAACCTTGCAGCAGCACTTTACCCCAGAATTATATCAGAATTACATAAGTCAAGTGCAAATATATGCCCACTAGTTATATATTAAAATCACATTTGAATAAATATAAAAAAATTAATGAAACTCAAAGAGCTCTATGAGAAAGCATTCCGCCAAAACACTTGGCAGCGTTTTTTTTTACTGTTTCCAAATAAATCAACATAAAATTTTAAGAATATTTTACAAATATATCAAGAAATGTTTAAAGGAACTCTGTGAAAATTTATTTAAGAAACATTTCATGAAAGTGTTATGTTCTTACGTATATATAGTTATGTTTTAATTATAAGGTAGTGGGTATCTTTTGTATCACGACTAAGCTTGGTAATCCCAAGTAGCCAGTTTGCGTGAAAAATAAAATAAACAATCAATAATTAAAGTATATATATTAGTTTATTGTACTTCCGTTCAGAGAGAGATATCCTATACTGATTTTATATAGTCGCCTTATACGTCCTTACTGCTTCCTTCTATCCGACGTAGTCTCCTCATTTGCTAGGTAATTCTTGATTCTTACTGTTCTACATCTCTCTATCGACTGGTCTACTGACTGCCTCCTAGTGGGATGTCCGGCTGTATTTATATCCGCCAAATCCATTGTTCCCACCTTCATATCCTTCTGGAATATTCTTATTGTTTCGTTATAAATTGCAATTTGCTAATCTATCCATTAGCGATTTCTTTGTTAGTGATACTTTTTCCTTATACATATAAAGAATATAAGTAACTTTTAAGATATTTATTGTAAAAATAATTAATATTGAATACAATAACTTTATTTGAATTTGAATTTAAATTTGAATTACAGGATTTACGACTTGGTACCAATGATGATCCTGGGGTAGTGCCCACTGTCGTTAATTTCAGTCGGCTTTTATAAGATTTATCTTGACATAATTTCATTAAGTAATAAGTGGATTTTGCTTGTTTTATAATTTAATAATTCCGAAGTCAACGAATTTCGTTTCTTAATATCTACTTAAAGTTTCTTTACTGCTTAGGTTGACACATTCTTTTATTGTTCGATGACTGTTAAATTAGTTCATTATTATCATGTTAAGAAAAAGATATTTAGAAATTATAAATTGAAAAGTAATATAAAAGATACGTTGTGACGTAACACCTTGGGGCTCAAAAGATTGCATATCAGAAGGATAGGCAATCGTAAAAAAAACAGTTATCGAACAATTTACAGATAATTATTACAAGCTTAATTGATAAATATACATATTTTTGTATTTGAATAGATACTAATGCACAAGGGTACGTTTTATATCGTACACCTTGGGGCTCAAAGATTGTATGTAAACAATTGTAATAAGTAGTGAAATGTATTTTACAATGATTTTGGTGTGTTTTACAAAAGGTGAATAACATATTGCTAATGCAATTCAGCGAAATAAAATGACAATTCGATATGTCTTCCAAATAAAGGTGAATTTTTTTTTTTACTGATTGTTGTGTGTATATAAGTGCAAAATTTATTAGTTTGAACATAGTCAACATGGATTTCCCGAGGAGACAGTACGCTCAAATCTGCGTAAGTACTATTTACATTTTATATTTTAATAATTATTAAAATTGATCTTAAATAAAAAAAATTAACATTCAAACTTTTAATAAATTATTTTTTTCTAATTTTAAATGTTATTAGTATTTTTTTTTTTTATATTATATATATATATATATATATATATATATATATATATATATATTTTTTTTTAATTTTGTATTTCTGTTAAATATATTTATTTATTGAAAGATGTATTCATGTTGTATAAACACAGTACTAGCGTAGGCATAATTTTAAGTTTACAGGTGTGCTTAATATTAATATATACTAATAAACTTTTCTTTTTCTGTTACAGTCTCGAGATTGGCAACTAATAAGGTTGTTCCGGGCCATGAATAGAGATTACAACAATCTATGGTGGTCCGGAAATCATACCCCAATTGCTTTTGATGTGTGGGATTTAGGGTTATTTTTAAAATATGAGACCCGGATAGAAATAGTAGGAGACCGTAGGATGACGATGGAAGTTTTCCAGAATGAATTTAGAGTATTCAACGGTACCAACATTGTTAATACCGGACAACTATTTCCAAGTCATCCTCGTCGAATCAATCTCTGGGAAGATATTGATCCCGAGCCTATTCCATTTCATGGCGAAAGGTGGGATTAAATATTTCCCACTCTATGTTAATTTATTTCATATATTAACTTGTAAATTTCCTCTCTTCTCTTTTCTTTTTTTTTCTTAGAATATATATGCAGATATTGTTAAAATAAATATTGTTTTCATTTATTTTCCTTATATCATATTTCTTATCCTTATTTTATTTAGTTATAATATAAAGAGAAAAATTTATAAGTTATAAATTATAATATTAAAGTTGAATTCAAATATTTTTAAATTCATAATTTATTAATTGTTTTCTTAAATGAGTAAAAATAATGCTAAGTTATTTAATAAATTATAAAATTTACTTAGATTATTTGTATAATTTTAATTATAACAATCCTTTTGTTTTTTCGTTTAATTTTAAAAATATGATTCTGAAATATGCTATGTTTTTATAATGCTTGAATATATATGAATGACATATGATTAGTGTCATTCACCCCTTCCCTCACAAAGTTGAATCGGAACCGATTCAGCAAATAAAACAAAAAGATTGTTTTACAATGAACGCGAAATCAACTTCTTAATAAACTTAAAGTATCAAATTTTTAAATTTTAGTTCTATAAAAGACTTATCTCTTATAAAATTATAACTTTACTATAATGCAACTTGTAAAATAATTAAATTTTTTATTATCTTAGTTTCCTCCTTATCTTTCTTATATGTATTCATAGAAGGTTAAGATTTCAATGAATAATATTTAAAATCTAAATGTAATATGTGCTTACTAAAGTATATAAATAAATGACTTGCAGAAAAAATGAAATCTATAATCGCTTTAATATAGATGTGTATCGTACATCCATAATATGTTGTTTTCTTGTCTTTTTTTTTATTGTTAGATCAAATATGCTTACGATGTCAATTGATATCGACATGTTTAGGTGAATGACACACGCGCATAGTGTCATTCATCCTTTTATGTGACACAAAACAATGAAATATGCATAATTTTTATTATATTTGAATATTATGTGTATGTGATCTATTTCAAATCACAATTAAAAAGTTTTACTAATTGTTTTTATAACTAACAGCCATATATTGTATGAAGGGTATATCCCCTTATAATAGTATCCATAATTAATTTAATTATGTGAAGAATGATTAAAATCATTATTATAGCTGAACTTATTGACCCAAACGTTGTAAGTTTATTTATGAATTTTTTCCAGGTGTTTTCTACTATATTTGATAAAGTATTTTCTGTTAGTAAATTGCTTAATAAATCTCCTCTGAAATTTTCTTCACCCTGAATTCCTCTCGCTACTAATTATAGTATTTAATAGAGCTGCTTTTTCGAAAGGGAACAATATATGTTGTTGTAGTTCCTGTAAGTCTTCTTGAGAATAAATGCCACTCGTTGCCCGTGATGTTATTTTTTTAGGCATCCATGAAGTTTGAGTATTTGGTCTTAAAATTTTTACAATATTTTTTGTTGTCCTTGGTTTTGGTAAAAGATTTATCCAATCTTCCCCAATTTTATAATATTGTGGAATTATTGAATTACAATTTATTTCAGAACCTGATTTCAATAAAATATGTGTTTTCGGTGTTAAAAAGCATGTCTCATTTTTTGTTGTTACAGGAAGTTGAATATAACACTTATTTGTGTGTTTTAATTGTACTTCTACGGGTGTACGTTTTATTACATGTACTACTTCTCCAGCCAGTTTAGCTATATACCCAGGTTTTTGCATGATATTATAAGCAAATTCATCGGGAGCTATGGATGCAAGGGATAGAGATTCGTGTATTATTTTTTTCTCAATTTCGCATTTTTCTTTTAAGATATTAAAATAAAAATCTTTAAGATCAGCCCTAAAATGTTTTTCGATATATACAAATTTAGAATTCACGTAAGTAAATATGTCTAGGTTCGTTACTTCTTTCCTCATTTCATTATTGTCAAATAATAATTTATTATATGAAAGGTCTAAAATAAATAGTTTAGGATGTTCGGTTTTTGTTAATATCCTATTACAAATGTTAATATTATTTAACGCTGATAATGAAAATGTTGTCTCAATAGAATTTACAGTATAAATACGATTTTGATTGTCTGAATTTATTATTCTTGCGGGGCCTCTATATAAGGTTTCGTATTCTGTTTTAAAACCCTCCTCTGCAGGTAAATGTTCCCAAAAAGTATAGCCTGCTTGTGAATCGATGCAGTGTTCATCCGTAAATTTGCATATGGTTCTTGAGTTTAATCGTAATTTATTGTTTTTTAAACTTACTTGAGCATATTCTTCTAGTAGAGTTATTCTTATGAGGCCTTGGACGTTAGTCCAAGTGAGTACGTTATCCCAGGAACCAAAATTATCCGTGCAAGATGCTCCTTTGCATGTTTTATCTTTAACTGAACCAGCGAAATCTATTCCTACAGATCTTGTTGAATTTATTTTCAAATCCGCTATTGTATGAATATTATCATATTTAAATATTCCTGTTTCATGTATCAATTTGCATTTTTCATAGCTGATTTCGTAAAGATACTCTTGTAGGGCATGAGCTGTAGTACCCAGATGGCTGAACATTCCACAGTGAAATACTGTTCTCTGTATTTCTATTTCACACTGTATGATTTTTATAGATTTAAATTCCGCAATTTGTAATAATTCTATTGTTGTATTAATTATAGTAACATTTTCTTGTTGAAAATCACATTCACCCGTATCTAGTAAAGAGTACGTACTAATGATTGGATCTGTAGATTCACAGTTGAAACCGATGATTGCAGAATTACTCTTGATAAGAGATAAGATAAATATGATAGACAGCATTTTTTTATGTTTATATAGAGGATGAAGAGTTCTAAAAATAGAAAATAATATTAATTTTTACGTTTATGCAAAATTAATTTATTAGCATGATCTAGTTTTGGACCACCCTTATAATTTATAGTGGTATTGCTATTTTCGTGAATTTTTAATACTTCAAAGGGTCCCAAATTATGATTTTTCTCTAATTTTCCTGGCTTTGGTTCTTTTATAAACCAGACTTCATCGCCAATGTTAAAATTTACAGGATTTATAGATCTGTCATAGTATAGTTTAGATTTTTCCTTTGATGACATTAAATTTTTTCGAGCTATTTTTGCAATATCTTTCATGTTTGTTAATAACTTTTCTATATAATCATTAAAAGTTTGCTTGTACTATAGAACGCTTGTATTATAGTTAAATTGTGCAAGTTCAAGCCAATTATCTCATTCGATTTTCTTATCTGCAAAATTTTTCTTTATTAATTTTTTATTTATTAATTTTTCTTTTACTAAAATAAATGATTCTTTAATATTTAAGCACATAATAAAAATTTTTCTTTTTTTAAAATTTATTATTTCGATTTCATTGTCTTTCAATTCATTATTTATTTTTATATTATTTTGTACGAGATATCTATCCGTTAATTCGTCTAATGGCTTTTTTTCCGTTGTAATTAAATGAACAATATTATCTTTTCTATGTTCTATAGAATTTTTTGAATATATTATTGTATTCGATTTGTTTGTACATGTATCTTGTTGTATAATATTTTTGTCAGTCTTGACGTCTTGATTTGTTATTGTTTTAATTATTTTTTTGGGGCGACCTCGTTTCTTTTTTATACGTGTACGTTCTTAATTTAATTTATGTATTTTTATTTCATTTGTTGGTAAAGGTTTATTATTACTTTCGTTTTCTTTAGCTGATCTAAATGGAAGTAATGGCTTATGGTCCATTACTATAGTAAATTTATTTCCATAAATATAATTTTTGAATATTTCTATGCAAAATAATATACCTAAAACTTTAAAAGACTCTATCGTTCGTATTTGTATGTGTTATTAGGTAGAGAAAAATGAATAACAACCATTTATACTCCTTGACTCTATCGATCTTAACGGCAGGCCGGAGTAGATCCTGATACCGACCGAGTAACAATTGAGTTGTTTGTTATTTACTCAAGTATTAATCGATGTATCTTCAAATTAAAGGTTGAGCGCAATAGATATTATTATTATGAACATCTATGCACAAGAAAAAAAAATTCTACCGCTTTGTTTTTGAGAAAAGTAAGGAACACCAAAGAAAAAGTTTATGTTTATAATATTTTTGCGTTCCTTACTTTTCTCAAAAACAAATCGGTAGATTTTTTTCTTCTTATGCATAAATATTTGTAATAATAATATCTATTGCGCTTAAACTTCAATTTGCAGATACGCCGATTGATACTTGAGTAAATAACGAAAATTTCAATTAGACAAGGACAGCGGATCCGGCCTGCTCTTAACGAACTTTATTAAAAAACAATGATTATTCAAATGCCAACGTTTCGATCAATCTTGTGATCCTCTTCAGGGCAACTATAACAACAAAAATAAGAATTCTTTTATTTAAAAAATATTTTACTATAAACTTTTCGATTACAACACAAAGATCGAACGCAGATGCCAACCAATTTACAAAAAAACCGCTTACACACTTACTTTAAGAAATTGATTTTAATCTTTACATAATTACATTATGTTCGAATGTAAGTCAAAAACGATCTTTACAGTCTACTTGTCATACAGCAAGTTTCGTCAAAGCTATTCGACATTACACTGACTCAACATATTCGCCAGAACAAAATTCAAATAAATCATCAAACACTTTCGAGTCTTAGCCCGTGTAACCCCCTCCCCCATGAAGGAAAACGGTAACTACGCCTGTCAATTTCTAACATTCAAACTGTTGATAATTCCTTTATATACGGTTTTTAAATTTTGTGTGTCAAATGTGCGATTGATTGCATTTTCTTTGTAATTATGGATATATAACATTTCACTAATGAGTCTCTTTTTTTCATTACTCTCTTGATCTAAAATTTTGATTTTGTCAAAATTAATATTATGATTGTTATTACACGCATGCATTGCAAGTACAGATCTTTCTTCCGCCAACCTAAGTGACCTCTTATGTTCATACATTCTAATTTTACAAGATCTCGACGTTTGTCCTATATAAGTTATATCGCAAAATTTACAGTCTATCTTGTATACTACATTACGTTTTTCCTCAATAGCATCTTTGTCTTTCCCTAATTTTATTATATTATTCAACTTATTATTTGTTTTAAAAATTACATTTATATTATGTTTCTTGCAAATTTTATTTATATCATAAACGTAGTTTTTAATAAAAGGAAGAATCATTCTTGGTCTATCAGTAAATTCTGTACTATTTTTATTCGATTTTTGTTTTTCTATTTCATTTAAACTTTTTAAGTAATATAATCTTCTTTTTATATATTTATTTATGAATTCCATAGGATAGTCATTATTCACCAACAGATCCCTTACTATATTTATATTCTTAGTTACAAATTTTATGTCTGAAATATAATAAACCTTATCAATCAGCATATAAATTATTCCTATTTCAGTCTGCAAAGTGTGGTTTAAAAAAAAGTTAATATATTTCCCTGATGCAGTGTCTTTTCTATACCAATCTGTTACAATTATGTTATTCTCTTTAATTATGAGTAAGTCCAAAAAACTAATTCTTCCTTCATTTTCTTTCTCAACCGTAAATTGCAAGTGAGAGTCATAACTATTAAACACATTCTGTATATAGTCTATTTTGTCTATAGGTACTATGGTAAAAATGTCATCTACATATCTTAAATATACGGTCGGTTCGAAATCTAATTTGTTTAAACAATCAATTTCCAAATCTTCCAACACTATATTTGCAATAATAGGACTAAGTGGAGACCCATAGGTAATCCCATGATCTGTTTATAGAATTTGTTATTAAACTGAAAATAAGTATTTTGTAAAAGAAAACGAATAGCATCAAAAAATTCTTTTTTGCAAACAGGTATTTTATCTTTTAATTGGTTCTATCTTTTTTCTAACGATTTGATAACTAAGTGTTGGGGAATATTCGTGAACAATGAAACTACATCCATACTAATAGAAATATGATTATCAGGAATATTTCGCAACTAACTTAAAATTTTTTTGGTTTCATAACTATTTCTAATATTAGACTTAGGAATTTCTAAATTCTTTTGTAAAAAGTTAGCTATAAATTTAGCGAAACTATGGGTAGCCGAATTTATTGATGAGACTATTATTCTTGTAGGAAAGTCAACTTTATGAGTTTTTATCAATCCATAACATTTTGGTAATTGGCTAACTATTTTAAAATTGATAATGGATTTTTTCTTGTCCATACCATTTGCCATGAACAAATCATTCCATTTTTTTTATTAATAATTTCATTGTTTTTATCAAACTAACATTTGCATTCTTTTTTACTTCAATGTAATAACTTTCGTCATTCAGACACGATTCTACTCTCTCTATATAATCCTTTTTATAAATAGCAACCGTATTATTTCCTTTATCTGACTTAGTAATAAAAATATTCTCATTATTTTTCATAAATTCATTTGTTTTTTTAATCTTAAAATCAATATTTTTATCTTCTAATGTTAATTTGCGTTTTTTATAATTAATTTTTTTCTCTATTAGTTTAGTAAAATCATTTCTTATACTCTCACCAAGTTCTTTGCTTTTAACATTGTAATCAAGTCCAAATTCCAAGTCTTTTATCAAATTAAAAATAGATTTTTTATCTGTATCTTTAGTAAAATTAAATTTTTCCCCTAATTTTAGCACATCAATGACATAATTTGGAAAAACTTCATTTGTTAAATTTTTAAAGCCTACGACTTCTCCAAGTTCTACATTATTATTGATGTTATTATTTTCGATTCCCAACAATTCAACCTGATTTCGTTCTTGTTTAGAAAAGTTTGATGTTAGTATATTATATTTGTAATCTAATTTTGTTTTGATTGCTTTGCTCTTGTTGTTTATATAGTTTTCCAAATACAATAATAGTTTATTCAAATTTCGATTACCAAAATATTCATTTAAATTAAACTTTAATTTTTCTATATTATTTTTTATGGAAACAATCTCTAAATTCAAATCTTTAATCGCCATGTTTAATAGTTTATTTTTAATGTAATTTTTCCAATTATCTTTTTCTTTCTTGCATTTTTTGCTAAAAACATAAAAATTATCGAAATTATCTGACATATTACATACACACATCGTCATATCGTTTGCTTGGAGGAAAAAAAGGACA
The DNA here is from genome assembly GCA_017163975.1 of Anastatus disparis. NCBI lineage: Eukaryota > Metazoa > Arthropoda > Insecta > Hymenoptera > Eupelmidae > Anastatus > Anastatus disparis. The sequence continues at coordinate 1,829,471 of JAFFSR010000072.1, forward strand.
CGTCAAATTATTGTAGAAAAACCGGACACGTCAAATTATTCTTGAAGAACCGGACACGTCAAATTATTGTAGAAAAACCGGACACGTCAAAAAGCATTTTTTTTTTTTAAATTTTGAGTTGGTACTACTGATTTAAAAAAAAGTTCAACTCCATACAATTATAAATTCTTTTTCGTAAAAATCAAATAATTTAACATGATTGCACAAAAAAAATAATCAATGAAAATTTTTTCTTATTACTTATTAATAAAAATTTCTTTTATATGTAAGGTAATAATTGTGTATTTAAAAATTATTATTAATTAATATTTTATTTAAATGTTTAATTATTCATTAACTGATTAATAAAATAAAAATAAATTTGATTTCAGTAAGAAAATAAATTATTTTATATGTTTGTACATTCATTGAGAAAAAATCTAAAGACAAAAACAATAATCGAGCAAAGTTTATTCTTTAATTATAATTTTAATGGAGGATTGACTTACCATAGAAATTATAAACTCTGACAATCATTTTTTATAATTTCAAATTGTTTATTCCTGATTGTCAATGGTGAGTTATTTTTTTAAATGAATTTATTATTTGAATTCATTTAAATAATGCTTTTAGTAAGCTATATGCATTCTTTGACAAATGACATAATCTTTATTTGGCCTCAAATTTCCAATCAGCGATCAAAAAAACATCAAAAGAATTCTTATTTATCATATTTAAAAATTTTTCATTTAAAATCAGTAGTACCAACTCAAAATTAAAAAAAAAAATGCTTTTTGACGTGTCCGGTTTTTCTGCAATAATTTGACGTGTCCGGTTCTTCAAGAATAATTTGACGTGTCCGGTTTTTCAACTATAATTTGACGTGTTCTTCTTTTCCTCCAAGCAAACGATATTATTACATAACTACGTTTATGATATAAATAAAATTTGCAAGAAACATAATATAAATGTAATTTTTAAAACAAATAATAAGTTAAACAATATAATAAAATTAGGGAAAGACAAAGATGCTATTGAGGAAAGACGTAATTTAGTATACAAGATAGACTGTAAATGTTGCGATAAAACTTATATCGGACAAACGTCGAGATCTTGTAAAATTAGAATGTATGAACATCAGAGGTCACTTAGGTTGGCGGACGAAAGATCTGTACTTGCAATGCATGCGTGTAATAACAATCATAATATTAATTTTGACAAAATCAAAATTTTAGATCAAGAGAGTAATGAAAAAAAGAGACTCATTAGTGAAATGTTATATATCCATAATTACAAAGAAAATGCAATCAATCGCACATTTGACACACAAAATTTAAAAACCGTATATAAAGGAATTATCAACAGTTTGAATGTTAGAAATTGACAGGCATAGTTACCGTTTTCCTTCATGGGGGAGGGGGTTACACGGGCTAAGACTCGAAAGTGTTTGATGATTTATTTGAATTTTGTTCTGGCGAATATGTTGGGTCAGTGTAATGTCGAATAGCTTTGACGAAACTTGCTGTATGACAAGTAGACTGTAAAGATCGTTTTTGACTTACATTCAAACATAATGTAATTATGTAAAGATTAAAATCAGTTTCTAAAAGTAAGTGTGTAAGCGGTTTTTTTGTAAATTGGTTGGCATCTGCGTTTGATCTTTGTGTTGTAATCGAAAAGTTTATTGTAAAATATTTTTTAAATAAAAGAATTCTTATTTTTGTTGTTATAGTTGCCCTGAAGAGGATCGCAAGATTGATCGAAACGTTGGCATTTGAATAATCATTGTTTTTTAATAAAGTTCGTTAAGATCGATAGAGTCAAGGAGTATAAATGGTTGTTATTCATTTTTCTCGACCTAATAATAAATAATATACCTAGTGCTTCTTTTTCATATGTGTGATATTTTAATTCTGGTCCTTTCAAGACCCTTCCTGTGATAATATAGCCCCTAATGCATATCCTGATGCATCAGTTTTTATTATAAAAGGTTTATCTAGTTGAGGAAATTGTAATAATGAGGCAGAGCATAATGTTTCTTCAAGTTTATTGAAAGCTTCTTGCTTTCCAGGATCCCATATAAATTTTACTTCTTTTTGTAATAACTGTGTTAATGGTTTTGTTACTTTTGCAAAATCATTAATGAATCTCCTATAATATCCTGCCAATCCTAAAAATTCTCTTATATTCTTAACTGTTTTTGGGATTGGGAATAATTTTACCGCTTCAACTTTACTCCTGCTAACTTTAGTCCTGCTTCTCTTAATTTTGAGGCTACTAAATTAAATTTTATATTATATTCTTTTTTGTTTTAGAAGCTATTATGTCATCAATGTATACATGACATATTCTTTTACTTATAAGTTCCCCAAGAGCATTATTGGCGACTCTCATAAATGTTCGTGGAGAATTAGTTAAACCAAACGGTAAAACTTTAAATTCAAACCTTCCTAAGGGATGTACGCTAAAAGCTGTTTTATGAATATCAGATTCTCTCATTGGTACCCAATGAAAGGCCGAAACCATATCTACAGTTTTAAAATATTTATTTCCACCTAAATCATCGAAGATTTCTGTTATAGATGGTATTCAGTATGGATCGGGTATGGTTTTTTATTTAATTTTCTATAATCTATGACTAAACGCCATCTTGGTTTTCCATCATTACCAGGTTTCTTTTTTACTACAAATGCTGGTGCATTATAAACACTTTTAGAAGGTCTTATTAAATCATTGTCGATTAATTTCTGTGTTTCTTCTATAGCGATTTCTTTTGATTTGTATGGTAATGGGAATTGTTTAACGTATATTGGTCTATTATCTGTTAAATTTATTTCATGATATTCTCAATTACATTTTCCCATTTTTTCTCCTTCAAGCCAAAATATATCTTCATTTTGTATAATTAGATCCTTTATACTTTGTTTATTTTCTTCGTTTAAATGACTTAAAATTATTTTATTTAATAATTTTTCTTTACGATCGATATTTTCTTCATACATATGATTTATGTTTTCATGTGTTATAGTTTCTTCAGGTTCTTCTTCCTGCATATTTAATGTTGCAATATCTTCTTCAATAAAGTAAGTAAGAAATTGTTTATCTTTATTTTCAATATTAAAATTTAAATTATCTTGTAATTTTAAAAGGAATTCATAATAATCTATATCTTGTTCATCTTTAAATTAATTTTTTTCTAAAATACAATTAATATCTTTCATAAGATTTTCTATGTTTTTATTTTTATCTTGTGAAAATTGCGTAATCGAAGATATGTGTTTAGTATCTTGCATAAGTGTGATACAATTCAATAATTGAAATGTGTAAGTAACTGCTGCGTCATTTCTTTCGTTGTTTTGTATACATAAATTTAAACTTGCATTTTTTCATCTATATAGTCTGTTAGAATGTAATATTTTTTTCCATTTATTTCTAAATATCCTTTATCTAGTCTTAATTTATTTTCTTTTAAAACATTTATATCTAAAATTCCGTCATAGGGTATCGAAAAATTTTTTGACGCTACATGAAAATTTGTTTGTGATTTGTTTATAGGAAAATTAACTATACCACATGTTTTCATAGGTGTATTAGAAATTCCTGATAAATATATTTTAATATTAATAGAATTAGGTGGTACTAATTTTTCTTTTATTATATTAAGTTGAGCACCTGTATCTATTAATAATTTACATACTTCGTCTGTAAATGGATTTTTTATTTCAATAAATTGTAGTGTATCCCCTAGTTTAAATACATAAATTGGTATATTTTTATCTTTATCATTTTCAGAATTACTTATTTCAGTTTCTTTATTTATATTGTTCATATTTTTGGATTTGTTTTCATGTATTATTACTAATTTTGAGTCATTTTTCACCTGTGGTTTGAATTCTATTGTTATCGTATAGCATTTCTTTCTCTATACTACAGTTTAATGTAACACTTAAATTATTTATATCGATATTATCAAATGTGTCACATGTTTCGAATTCGTAATCAATTTCGTGTTCTCTTGCAAAATATTGAATGTCTTCATAATTATTGAGCGACTTTTGTTTTGTAACTCCTCTTGTTCGCTCTTTCCAAGATGAGTCTAAGCGTTTCCCTATGTATTATTTGATTCGGTTATTTTTGATTGACATTGTTCATTCGTATAATTGGTTTTTTCGCATAATGTGCAAAATTTCTCTTGCTTTCTTTCTAAATTTTTAATTGTAAAACATGTATCAAGTGAGTGTTCTAATTTTTTACAATATGGACATTGTATATTTTGATTATTGTTTTGAGGTTTTTTATTTTGATAATCTCGTTTCTTGTATTGCTCTATATTATGTCTTTTAGTTTTACAGTATCTACAAAATTTATGTTGACCTCTTTGTCCATATTCATTATTATATCGATTATTTCCATTATAATTATTTCTGCAGTCTCTACCTGAGTGACCCCATCTGTCACATAATTGGCATCTTATTTGATCATCTGATTTAATTTGATTTACAAATATCTTGAATATTTCGCAATTAGTAGTACTGTGATTCTGATTGCAAATGTCACAAGTTTGTGTGAGTATATTAATCTTTTTTTCGATTTGATTACATAATTCAGAATTGTGTCCGTTCTATTTGCATTTCCAGCATAATTCATATTTTTTTATAATCGGACAACGACTTACTTGATGACTATTTTCTTGGCAGTATTGACAATATTGTTCATTGTCATCTAAAAGTGTACACATACCTCTTGAATGTCCTAGTTGATTACAAAATTTACATATTAATTTTATTTTATCTTTTGTATTAGTGCACTGATATGACGAGTGAGTTGGTTCTTTACAATATACACAACTTGCAATATTGCAACATAACGCCTCATGACCTATATCTTTACATATTTGACAGCATGTTATTTGTTTCGGTGATTTTTCAAAGATATCACTAATCATAATTTTTTTTGTATTTTGATCTAATTGTGTTCTAATATCTTTATATTTTTCCAATTTTTTTTCTACTTTTATTGCTTTTTCAGTTGCTTGTGAAAAATCCTGGACTTCTCCTATTTCATATCTAATTTCACTATTTAAGCCTTCTTTAAAATATTTTAGTGTATTTGCGTCCAGTTCATTATTAAAACGTTGTAAAGCATCTCTTGTTATGCCATTTTCAAATTCCTTTCTATCTTTAATTTTTAAGCTTAATTTTGTTATTCTTTCTATGTAATCGACCACTGATTCATGCTTTGCTTGTTGAATTCGTTCTAATTTTGCATATAAAAAGTGTAAATTATCAATCTCAGGATATAATTTTTTTATAAATTTAATAAATTCTTCTATAGTTTCAATTCTACTACCCTTTATAGCAGTACGAATTGTTCCTGATACCTTAAATCTTAAATAATTCATAAATTTAGATTGTTCTTCTTCACTTAATATATCTTCTGCAATTTCTAATTTTTCTATATAATCTTCTAAAGGTAAATTTTTCCCATCAAATTCAGGTAATAATCTTGAAATTTTTTTCAGTGAGTATCCTGATGTATTTGCCATGTTTGTGTTATCTAGTAAGTTTCTAATTTCGACAATCGAATTGTTATTATTTCCCACAAGAATATTCTCTTCATCTATATATTGATAACTTTCTTGTTTGATAGATAAATTTCCCGTATCGTTAAATATTCCGTCTGCTGTTGTATTATTTTCAGAATAAATCGTCACGTCTCTCGATAAAGTATATTTGTCTAAAAAACTGTCTTGTAGATTATTTTGTGTTGTTTTAGTACTTTTGGAAATTATTTTTGGAATTGTTCCTGTAGATTTACTTAATGGTGTATTCTGTTTGTTTAAAATATCTGTACAGTTTGTATTTGGACTATTATTTTCACTTGTTTCTTGTGGAATATTTATGTCCTCTGTTAGATCTGCAGTGTTATTTTCGATTGTTCCTTGTGAAACATTCGTTAAATTTTAGATATTATTTTCAATTGTTGTGTCTAAAGTTTTATTTGGAGAACGTGCAACTTTCGTACTTTTGCGAAATGGATCGATATTTTCGTAGATACGTTTTTTCTTTTTTTCTTGCTCTCTTGAAACTGCTTGTTTACTATATTCTCTGATTCTATCGCAAAAAGCATTAATATTTTCGTTTTCTTTAGTAGGTATTTTAAATTTTCGACAAATTTCAAATAATTCTAATTGAGAGTATGATAATAAACACTGTGTTTTCCCTTCTTCCAAATAATCCGATAGCTCTTTAAAATTTATTTTACTCATTTGTAATATTCATTATTTACTTTCCAATAAAGATCACATAACACGAAAATAAAAAAATAAATATTATTTTATAAATATTAATGATTATATTTTTAAATATCGTTTGCTAACCAAAAATAATGCATTTAAAATTTCTTTGACACTGACCTACTTTAAAAATAGATAAAAATGCTGACTTTTGCTCTGAATTCTTTTCTTTCTTTGACCTACTGTTGTTGAAAATATCCGGAAGTATGTCACACGATAATTTTGCTGAGTCAATATTTTTATGAGTTGTAACGGTTATTTTGCCCGTTACAAAAAAAGAATTAGCTTTTAATTTAATGTAAACTTTAACTAAGTCCTTAAATTTTACTATATACAGAGTTGCTGAAATTTGTAAGAATTTCATTAAACATTATACAGCGAACTCCGATTATGCTAGCTAATCAATCCTATTGATAAACGACCAAATCATATCTGATATACTTGTCGCTTGCTGCATGCACTGCGTCTCTCTCTCTCTCTCTCTCTTACCTGATCGAGAGACGCGTGGCCGGTAGCGCAGTTTTCCTTCGTGAGGCAGGTTCCAAAATACGTTATATTAATCTATATGATATTACGTAACTAATCAATTTATAACTGCTCACAAGGACCGCGGAGGCGTCGGAATAAGCAACGTGAAATATATTTTATATTAAATATAGTCAGGCAATATAAATTAATTCAAGGCACGTTTTAATAGAAAACAAAATTAATTTATTATAAGACAAATAAGAACATAAAGAGAAAATATGAATTGAACAAAAATGGAATAATATAATATATGAAATATAATATACACTGCTATGAGAGAGTGACCAAAGGGGGGACGCGTCGCGAACTAAATGATACTCGCTTATGACGCTGATCGGTTATATAACCGATAATACAATATACCTGAACAAGTATCTCTCGAGGAAGAGACACTTGGATTTCGCACAGTATAATTATACTTACAATAACGCACTGGCCAGCTTACACTAATTACCTACGTGCACGTAGACGCCGCTCGCCCGTTACTGTAGCTTCCCCCTTGTACGTAACCAATACGTAGATGCTCTGAAATAGATCGGTGGAATACGTCTCTTCCCGATCGTTAAATTCCGCTGAGCTCTGCCAACGTGGTTGCCTGAACGTAGATCGGTGGAATCCTATACACGCCGATCAACGTATTTGCTGGGACTTAATGACTGACCGCTAAGACGCGCGAAAAGTGGTCAAGCAAAACTCTACAAAAAGAATTTCTGAGAGTTACAACTAGCCAATATAGTATAATACTCTAATCGGTATAAACTAACGACTTTTAATTAAGACAATGTCTTGCGCTATCAAATGCGAACTTAGTCTACCGTATTATACGACCACGTGGCTAAATCCTCTAATGAGCACGGCGCGGCTTAGGTTTCGTGTTAACGCAACGGTAGCCGGAAACTCTCTGAAGCGCCTCGCGGCCGGCGAGCTTCTCTCTCGCGTGCTGGTCGTCAAGATGCGCACTTCTTTGCTCGTCTTAGACGATATATATGACCGAGCGTCTATCCTATTTTGATACCTAAGCACGCAAGATTCAAACACGGTAGAATACCGTTACAGAGTTCGATACTCCTTACAGTTATTTAATGACTAATGTCTATTTTTTAAATGCTGTTTTGTTCTGACTTTCAATCCTTAACGTTGAGTCAGGTTTTTTTTTATTCACCGAAACGTATTTCACTTTCAAAATTATGTATTATGTTATTTTCACGATTTTAATGAATTTTTAATGTATCAGATTACTGATATTATAAAATCAATGCAAGAAACTTTTTAGGAAATGGAAAAAAAAAAGTTTTACAATTATTAAGAATAATTGATGTATGAACTTATTTATTCAATTATTTTAATTGTATATAATTTTTAATCGCGCACTTCACGATTGTATATTTTAATTACGCACTATGCGTATAATATATGTATTTAAATACAATATATATATTTTTATTAATTGACGCAATTCGCTAATAATGCACTTCGCGTATATATATATTTATTTGTTTTAGATAACACTATTAATATTTAATGGCACACTTCGTGTTAATTTTAAATGACGCTATTTGCTTTAAATATTGCACTTCGCGTATAAATAATTTATTTAATGGACGCTATTTTGCGTATAATATTTATTGTGCCCTTAGAAATATAATATTTTATTTGACGCACTTTGCGTTTTCTTAATTCACTTTTAAATACTGTATTTATGATTGGTCCGTCATATATATTTTTATGCAATTCGTATATATATACAGTGGGCCATTTTAATCTTCGCACTCCATTTCCTCCGAACCTACTGTAGCTACAAAAAAAGGTCCAGAGCAAAATTGACCGTGACAAAAGGGGCCCTTCAACTGCACCCTTGGTTTTGACCTTGAGGTCCAATTTCAAGGTCATTTGAAGGTCAAGACCATTTTTTAAAATAGAAATACCTATTTTTAACTGTGGATTTAAAAAGAGCGAGAAATTCTAAGATAAGTTTGTCCCAAATCAAAATTGATTTGGTGACCTTTTCAAGGACAAAAATCGAGGTCAAATGTCTAAAAACCGATTAAATGCCCTTTTTCTGCATTATCTTGGTTTGCTGATAAATGCAAATGATCTAAGTAGTGTCAAATGGTCATCTTAGTTCCAAGGTAAAAGGATTTTGACCATCTTGACCTTAAGGTCAAATTTCAAGGTCATTTTAAGATTAATAATGTTTTTTCGGTAATAGAAATTCCTATTTTAGACTACGAATTTAAAAAAACGCTGCCAAGTACTTTGGCGGAATGCTTTCTCATAGAGCTCTTTGAGTTTCATTAATTTGTTTATATTTGTTTAAATGTGATTTTAATATTAAAAAATTGTCTAACATTATTATTTACTCATATTGTACTTTATAAATTTCGAACATATATGCTAGCTGTTTGCTTTTTCAACATTTATAATTTATTTTAAGAGGAGGTCACGTATCTCTGTCCTTTTCTAATCAAAGAAATGATTTTTTTACAAAAACTAATAAATATATCAAAAAATGAAGAGAAAGCCGCATCGTGTATCAAAAAAAGCAATATTTTCTTTAATAACAAAAAATTAATTTTATTGCTTCGTTCTAAAGAAAACCTTGAAAAACCAAATTGTCCACCCTAACCTCTATGATTTAAGTTTTTCAAGGTTTTCTTGAAAACGAAGCAATAAAATTAATTCTTTCTTATCAGAGAAAATATTGCTTTTTTTATTACGAGATGAGGCTTTCTCTTTATTTTTTGCTAAAGTTATTAGTTTCTGTAAAAAACTCAATTCATTGATTAGAAAAGGACAGAGATACGTGACCTCCTCTTAAATCATCAAGTAATACAAAAAAATTTGTTCTATTGAAAAAATGATATAATGTAGTAATAAAAAGAATGATGACAACAAAATTTCTAATCTTTATAAAATGGAATCATATTTATATATAAATACAGTTTATGTCTATGGCTCTATAAAAAAACTACTCTATGAATAACAATTTTCAATAGCTTCCCGTCTAGTTATACAAAAACATAAGTGGTATACAAAATTTGAAGCAAATCCATAAAGTAATTTTCGAGATCTATAACTGGTTAAATAAATAACATTTTCTTTTCAAAATTTCTTTTTCAAAATTTTCAAAATGCTCTAAAATTAAAACTACGCTATGAAAATCAATTTTTGAAAATTTCCCTTCTTTTGGCAGTCGCAAATAATTTCCCTGCAATTTTTAGAACAAATCTATCGAGTACTTTACGTAGGATAAAAAAAAATAAGAAAAGAAGAATCGAAATTTTGATTTAAATCTTTAAAATTCTCTAAAATTGTAACCACGCTAAGAAAATTAGTTTTCAAAAGCTTATTTTTTTCAGACAATAGCGAATTAATTGTATAAAAATTTTGGAGAAAATTTATACTATGGTTTACGCAAAATAGAAAATAAATGAAAAATAAAAATTTGTTTGAAAATTTTCAAAGTGCTCTGAAATTAAAACTGCGCTGAGAAAATTACTTTTCCAAAGCTTGTTTTCTTCAGACAGTAGCTAATAAATTGCATACAAATTTTGGAGCAAATCTATTCAATGATTTTCGCAAAATAGAAAAAAATTATAAATAAAAATTTTTTAAAAAATTTTAAAAATGCTCTAAAATTAAAAGTGCGCTAAGAAAATTAGTTTACAAAATTTTTTATACTTTTGGCAGTCGAAATTAAGTTCCATACAAATTTTCGAACAAATTCTTCGAGTAGTTTACGTAAAATACAAAAAAAAATGAAAAATCGAAATTTTTTAAAATTCTTAAAATGATTCTAAAAAAAAACTACGCTAAGAAAACCAATTCTCAATAGCTTCCGCACCAGTTGATCGAAAAATTGAATTGTTTGGAAAATTTGAAGTAAATCCATCGAGTAGTTTTTAAGATTTTATTGGCTTAATAAATAGAAACATTTTTTTTTTAAATTTCAAAATGCTCTAAAATTAAAACTAAGCTAAGAAAATCAGTTTTTAAAAATTAATTTTATCCGGGCAATCACAAATAATTTCCGTGCAAATTTTGAAGCAAATTCATTGAGTAGTAAACAAAAAAAAACAAAAAACGAAAAATCGAAATTTTTTTTTTTTTCTTAAACTCTAAAATGAAAACTACGCTAGAAGAACCAATTATCAATAGCTTCCCAGCAAGTTAGTCACAAAACTAAATTCCATGCAAAATTAGAAGCAAATCCATCGAGTAGTTCTCGAGATACAGTTTACTAACTGAATTCATACATCCACACATACATACAGACATTTTCTGGAAACCACTTTTTTCGACTCACCGAGTTCAAATATGTACAAATTAATAAAAAAAAACGCTGCCAAGTGCTTTGGCGGAATGCTTTCTCATAGAGCTCTTTGAGTTTCATTATTTTTTTATATTTATTTAAATGTGATTTTAATATAAAAAAATTGTCCATCATTAATATTTATTCATTTTGTACTTTATAAATTTTGAATATATATGCTAGTTGATTGCCTTTTCAACATTTTGTTTAAGTTAAATGTTAGCTTTTAAAGTGTTTAATTTTGTTGACTTTAGCTAGCCTTATACATAGGTTTGAATTTATTATTTTTGTTATCTTGTGGATATCTTTTTATCACGACTAAGCTTGGTAAATCCAAGTAGTCAATTTTAGTAACGGTAATTAAATTCAGTAGTACTATTATAAATTTTCAAGAGTAACTCAGAAAACAAAAGAAGTGATCAAAAGCTACGCTAATAAAATTATTTATTTAAAACTTGGTTTATAAGGGCAGTAGCAAATAACTTGTATACAAATTTTAGAGTAATTCTATCAAGTACTTTACGTAAAATGGAAAAATACTGAAATATGAAAATTTTTTAAGAAAATTTTTAAAATTTTCTAAAAAGAAAACTACGCTAAAAAGATCGGTTTATAAAAGTTATCCTTCTTTTGGCAGATGCAAATTATTCCCATGGAAACTCAAAGCAAATTCATCAATTAACTTACGTAAAATACAAAAAAAAAAATTAAAAATCGAAAATTTTTTCAAATTCTTAAAATGGCTCTATAATAAAAAAAAATACACTATGAATACAAATTTTCTATAGCTTCCCGCCTAGTTATACAAAAACATAGATGGTATACAAAATTTGAAGCAAATCCATAGAGTAATTTTCGAGATCTAACTGGTTAAATAAATAACATTTTCTTTTCAAAATTTCTTTTTTAAAATTTTAAAAATGCTCTAAAATTAAAACTACGCTATGAAAATCAATTTTTAAAAATTTCCCTTCTTTTGGCAGTCGCGAATAATTTCCCTGTAATTTTTTAGAACAAATCTATCGAGTACTTTACGTAGAATAAAAAAAAATAAGAAAAGAAGAATCGATATTTTTTTTTAAATCTTTAAAATTCTCTAAAATTGTAACCACGCTAAGAAAATTAGTTTCCAAAAGCTTATTTTTTTCAGACAATAGCGAATTAATTGTATGAAAATTTTGGAGAAAATTTATAGTATGGTTAACGCAAAAAGAAAATAAATGAAAAATAAAAATTTTTTAGAAAATTTTCGAAGTGCTCTAAAATTAAAACTGCGCTGAGAAAATTAGTATTCCAAAGCTTGTTTTCTTCAGATAGTAGCGAATTAATTGCATACAAATTTTGGAGCAAATCAATCGAATGGTTTTCGTAAAATAGAAAAAAATTAAAAATAAAAATTTTTTAAAAATTTTAAAAATGCTCTAAAATTAAAAGTGCGCTAAGAAAATTAGTTTACAAAATTTTTAATAATTTTGGCAGTCGAAATAAAGTTCCATACAAATTTTCGAACAAATTCTTCGAGTAGTTTACGTAAAATACAAAAAAAATGAAAAATCGAAATTTTTTAAAAATTCTTAAAATGATTCTAAAAAAAAAACTGCGCTAAGAAAACCAATTCCCAATAGCTTCCGCACCAGTTCATCAAAAAATTGAATTGTTTGGAAAATTTGAAGTAAATCCATCGAGTAGTTTTTAAGATTTTATTGGCTTAATAAATAGAAACATTTTTTTTTTAAATTTCAAAATGCTCTAAAATTAAAACTAAGCTAAGAAAATCAGTTTTTAAAAATTAATTTTATCCGGGCAATCACAAATAATTTCCGTGCAAATTTTGAAGCAAATTCATTGAGTAGTAAACAAAAAAAAACAAAAAACGAAAAATCGAAATTTTTTTTTTTTTCTTAAACTCTAAAATGAAAACTACGCTAGAAGAACCAATTATCAATAGCTTCCCAGCAAGTTAGTCACAAAACTAAATTCCATGCAAAATTAGAAGCAAATCCATCGAGTAGTTCTCGAGATACAGTTTACTAACTGAATTCATACATCCACACATACATACAGACATTTTCTGGAAACCACTTTTTTCGACTCACCGAGTTCAAATATGTACAAATTAATGAAAAAAAACGCTGCCAAGTGCTTTGGCGGAATGCTTTCTCATAGAGCTCTTTGAGTTTCATTATTTTTTTATATTTATTTAAATGTGATTTTAATATAAAAAAATTGTCCATCATTAATATTTATTCATTTTGTACTTTATAAATTTTGAATATATATGCTAGTTGATTGCCTTTTCAACATTTTGTTTAAGTTAAATGTTAGCTTTTAAAGTGTTTAATTTTGTTGACTTTAGCTAGCCTTATACATAGGTTTGAATTTATTATTTTTGTTATCTTGTGGATATCTTTTTATCACGACTAAGCTTGGTAAATCCAAGTAGTCAATTTTAGTAACGGTAATTAAATTCAGTAGTACTATTATAAATTTTCAAGAGTAACTCAGAAAACAAAAGAAGTGATCAAAAAGCTACGCTAATAAAATTATTTATTTAAAACTTGGTTTATAAGGGCAGTAGCAAATAACTTGTATACAAATTTTAGAGTAATTCTATCAAGTACTTTACGTAAAATGGAAAAATACTGAAATATGAAAATTTTTTAAGAAAATTTTTAAAATTTTCTAAAAAGAAAACTACGCTAAAAAGATCGGTTTATAAAAGTTATCCTTCTTTTGGCAGATGCAAATTATTCCCATGGAAACTCAAAGCAAATTCATCAATTAACTTACGTAAAATACAAAAAAAAAAATTAAAAATCGAAAATTTTTTCAAATTCTTAAAATGGCTCTATAATAAAAAAAATACACTATGAATACAAATTTTCTATAGCTTCCCGCCTAGTTATACAAAAACATAGATGGTATACAAAATTTGAAGCAAATCCATAGAGTAATTTTCGAGATCTAACTGGTTAAATAAATAACATTTTCTTTTCAAAATTTCTTTTTAAAATTTTAAAAATGCTCTAAAATTAAAACTACGCTATGAAAATCAATTTTTAAAAATTTCCCTTCTTTTGGCAGTCGCGAATAATTTCCCTGTAATTTTTAGAACAAATCTATCGAGTACTTTACGTAGAATAAAAAAAAAATAAGAAAAGAAGAATCGATATTTTTTTTTAAATCTTTAAAATTCTCTAAAATTGTAACCACGCTAAGAAAATTAGTTTCCAAAAGCTTATTTTTTTCAGACAATAGCGAATTAATTGTATGAAAATTTTGGAGAAAATTTATAGTATGGTTAACGCAAAAAGAAAATAAATGAAAAATAAAAATTTTTTAGAAAATTTTCGAAGTGCTCTAAAATTAAAACTGCGCTGAGAAAATTAGTATTCCAAAGCTTGTTTTCTTCAGATAGTAGCGAATTAATTGCATACAAATTTTGGAGCAAATCAATCGAATGGTTTTCGTAAAATAGAAAAAAATTAAAAATAAAAATTTTTTAAAAAATTTTAAAAATGCTCTAAAATTAAAAGTGCGCTAAGAAAATTAGTTTACAAAATTTTTAATAATTTTGGCAGTCGAAATAAAGTTCCATACAAATTTTCGAACAAATTCTTCGAGTAGTTTACGTAAAATACAAAAAAAATGAAAAATCGAAATTTTTTAAAAATTCTTAAAATGATTCTAAAAAAAAAACTGCGCTAAGAAAACCAATTCCCAATAGCTTCCGCACCAGTTCATCAAAAAATTGAATTGTATGGGAAATTTGAAGTAAATCCATCGAGTAGTTATTAAGATTTTATTGGCTTAATAAATAGAAACATTTTTTTCAAAAATTTCAAAATGCTCTAAAATTAAAACTGAGCTAAGAAAATCAGTTTTTAAAAATTTATTTTATCCGCGCAATCAGAAATAAATTCCATGCAAATTTTGAAGCAAATTCATCGAGTAGTAAACAAAAAAAAAACCAAAAAACGAAAAATCGATTTTTTTTTTTTTTTTTTTTTAAACTTTAAAATGAAAACTAAGCTGGAAGAACCAAATTATCAATAGCTTCCCAGCAAGTTAATCACAAAACTAAATTCCATGCAAAATTAGAAGCAAATCCATCGAGTAGTTCTCGAGATACAGTTTACTAACTGAATTCATACATCCACACACACACACACACACACACATACATACAGACATTTTCTGGAAACCACTTTTTTCGACTCACCGAGTTCAAATATGTACAAATTAATGAAAAAATAGAAAAAAATTTTTTTTACCGATACAATGCTTTCTCTATGAGAAAGCAATATTAGTTAATTTTTTATCTAAGATTATTCTAGGAGAGAGTTGATTTTATGACCATGGAATAGTCCAAAATCAAGGTCAAATATTGAAAAACTTATCGAATGCTCTTTATCTGAATTACACTGGTTTCCTAAGACTTTTGGTGTATCGGTATGAAAGAAAAGTTCAGAAAAAATTTGTGCATGGCGAAGGGGGCCTCGGCCTATTTTTGACACTGCAGTTAGAAAAAGTGACACTCAAAGTGATATTTTAAGTTTGTTATGTCGTGAATGGATCTGAAGAAGGTCAATTCAAGATTAAATAACATAATATGCTTATCCCATCTTCAGCGTTACTCAGGAACAACGACGTGGACGTAATAGGATTGTGTTCTTTGGGGTGCTGGATTATTGTGAGTCCCCTTGCCTCTCACTGTTTTAACCACGAAGCAAATGTTCAAAGTTACCTCTATTTACTTGTAGACACAAAGTTAAGCTCCTTCAAAAATGACGTACAGTCTTTAGTAGAGTTTGTCTCGGAATTCCCGCACATGCTTGACGAATGCGATTTTACATGTTTTCTCTAGTTGTAGGCCACTCTTTAAAAATAACATTTTTTTAGGAATCCCCACAAATAAAAATCTGGAGATGTTAAATCAGGTGAGTTAGGAGGCCAATTAACTGGCCCTCCTCTACCGATCCATCTTTCATGGTAATTTTGATTCAAAAATTCTCGGTCAATTCGTGCAAAGTGTGGTGGTGCACCATCCTGCTGAAACCACATTCTTCGTCTAGTTTCTAAATCAACATCTTCCATTAATTCTGGCAAGTGGTTTCTTATTGACTGCAAATAGTTGTCTCCATTAACATTTCGCTCAAAAAAGTAAGGGCCAATCAAATATCCATCGATGCTGATGATCTACAGCTCTGTGCCAATGAGGATTTTCATTTGACCAATAATGACAATTGTGCCTATTTAATTTTCCACCGCTATAAAATTTAGTTTCGTCACAAAAAAGGACGTACTTGGGATCATTTTCTACAATGTGTAAGGCCCATTGGCAAAATTAAGTCCTCATTTGCATATGATTCCTTGTCAGTTTCTGTACGAGCGTGATATGATAAGCATGGTAATTAAGCCTATTTAAAATTCTCAAAAATGTTCGTCTTGGCATACCAACTTCCATTTCTATTTGACGACTGCTGACATGAGGATTAAGATGAATAACCTCTAGAATAGTTATCAAGAATAGTTATAAGAATAGCATCATCTTTGTTATACTCATGACGCCTGCGTTGGCGAGCAAGACGTCCTCGACGAGCTCTGTCAGTTAAACTTTGTATTGACCTATCACTGGGATGTCTTCTATCTGGAAAGCGTTCAGCGTAAAGTCTTGCTGCAACATGATATTTATAACGACATTCCCCTAAAACCATTATCATATCAACAATCTCATTTGGAGGATAGTCAGCCATTACAACAGTTTTTAAATTTAAATAACACTGTTAAGTTGTAATTTATATTTTAAGTGTAGTCCAACAAACATAAAATTTTTGATAATAATAAAAAAAAGTGAAGAAGTAGTAATAGTAGTAAATGATAACTTTCGTCTAGCTCGAATTAGATACTTTAATATTTTTGTGAAAGATTATTTTTGAATCAAAAATAATTTATTTAACACAAACATGACTCTGCATATTTCTTCAATTACTACGAAGGACGCTTAGAAAAAAATTAACGGCAGGCCGGAGTAGAACCTGATACCGACCGAGTAACGATTGAGTTGTTTGTTATTTACTCAAGTATCAATCGGTGTATCTTCAAAATAAAGGTTGATCGCAATAGATATTATTATTATGAATATCTATGCACAAGAAAAAAAAAATCTACCGATTTTTTTTTTGAGAAAAGTAAGGAACGCGAAAATATTATAAACATAATCTTTTACTTCGGCGTTCCTTACTTTTCTCAAAAACAAAGCGATAGATTTTTTTTTTCTTGTGCACAAATATTTGTAATAATAATATCTATTGCGCTTAACCTTCAATTTGCAGATACACCGATTAATACTTGAGTAAATAACAAAAATGCCAATTAGACAAGGACAGCGAATCCGGCCTGCTCTTAAGTTATCAGATAAAACTGAATGATGAGTAGGGGCAAAATTCAATATGAAAATTTATCTATCGTTCTTCGTAAAACTATATTTTCTAATAGAAATAGTCCAAAAAAATATTCTAATATCTAATCCGCGTTTGGATTCATTTATTGCTATTACTACTTCTTGAGACTTAATATTATTATCAAAACTATTTTTATTTTTGTTTATTGCACTTGAAATATTAATTACAACTGAATAGTGCTATTTTAATTTTTCACTTTTGTATAACCCTTAAATAAAATTGTTGATATGAAAATGGTTTTAAAGGTGTGTCCTAATATTTTCGTGCTGCACTAAGACTTTACGCTGAACGTTCTCCAGACAGAAGACATCATACTAGGTATTTCAGCATTTGACCTTGACATAACCTTCCAAAGGTCAAGAAAAATATTTTAAAATACTGTTTCCGACGTAAAATTTTACGCTCTTTTAAGTTGACCTTGAAATGACCTTGAAACTGAAGTTCAAGGTTATAATCTATCACACCAAAAAGTCCAGACAAAATTTGTGCATGGCGAAGGGGGCCTCGCCATGCACAAATTTTTTCTGAACTTTTCTTTCATACCGATACACCAAAAGTCTTAGGAAACCAGTGTAATTCAGATAAAGAGCATTCGATAAGTTTTTCAATATTTGACCTTGATTTTGGACTATTCCATGGTCATAAAATCAACTCTCTCCTAGAATAATCTTAGATAAAAAATTAACTAATATTTTTAAATTCGTAGTCTAAAATAGGAATTTCTATTACCGAAAAAACATTATTGATCTTAAAATGACCTTGAAATTTGACCTTAAGGTCAAGATGGTCAAAATCCTTTTACCTTGGAACTAAGATGACCATTTGACACTACTTAGATCATTTTCATTTATCAGCAAACCAAGATAATGCAGAAAAAGGGCATTTAATCGGTTTTTAGACATTTGACCTCGATTTTTGTCCTTGAAAAGGTCACCAAATTAATTTTGACCTAGGACAAACTTATCTTAGAATTTCTCGCTCTTTTTAAATCCACAGTTAAAAATAGGTATTTCTATTTTTCAAAATGGTCTTGACCTTCAAATGACCTTGAAATTGGACCTCAAGGTCAAAACCAAGGGCGCAATTGAATGGCTCCTTTTGTCACGGTCAATTTTGCTCTGGACCTTTTTTTTGTAGCTACAGTAGGTTCAGAGAAAATGGAGTGCAAAGATTAAAATGGCCCACCGTGTATATATATATACATAGAGAATTTTTTCTAATGATCTCTCAATATATTCAATACGATTCCGCAATTGAAAAGTTTGTATCGGAACCAAAATGTTACGGTCAAACTAATTCGTACCGGAACCAAAATGTTAAGTCCTGGCTTTCACCAGGACTAAATCAAAGTGTATGATTTAATTATGTTAAATATTTTTGTATGATTTATTTGATTTTCACAATTGAAATATATTAAAGAATATTTATTTAGGGTACTTGAATAGAGAATATATAAATTGAATATTCTTACCTTGATTGATGCAAGTAGATGAAGGCTGGATACAGACAGACAAAGAATAGATATAGGCACGATTTAAAATAAGACTCGAGTCGAATATAAGTAACTTTTAAGATATTTATTGACACTTGTAAAAATAATTAATATTGAATACAATAACTTAATTTGAATTTGAATTTGAATTTAAATTTGAATTACAGGATTTACGACTTGGTACCAACGATGATCCTGGGGTAGTGCCCACTGTTGTTAATTTCAGTCGGCTTCTATAAGATTTATCTTGACATAATTTCATTAAGTAATAAGTGGATCTTGCTTGTCTTATGATTTAATAATTTTGAAGTCAACGAATTTCGTTTCTTAATATCAACTTAAAGTTTCTTTACTGCTTAGGTTAACACATTCTTTTATTGTTCGATGACTGTTTAATTAGTTCATCAATATCATGTTAAGAAAAATATATTTAGAAATTATAAATTGAAAAGTAATATAAAAGATACGTTGTGACGTAACAGATGCATGCTTATACATATGGGCCATTCTCAAAAACTTCATTCATTTTGGTCACTCGATTTTTAACAATTCAAAAGTCTATAATACAAGTTTCTGGGGTGGCACACACTTCAATAAGGGCTTAAATTACTAGTTTTTTTAAAGTAGAATATGTAATTAAATTTTGGTATCGATTGGAAAATTGCCCTCCCCGGTATATAATTTTATATGTCAAAAATGATACTTTTTTTATATTTTTCTACGTGTGTTTCTTGAGCTATAAAAAAAGGTGCATACTTTTGATCATTCTCAAATTTTTAGAGCATTATGAATACGGTAAATACAAAAGTTTAAGCCTATCCTGGTATATGTGCCCTTCTTTATAAAGCTGTTTGACTATTTTTAAAGTAAGTGTAATTTTCACCTAAAAATTACACCTACATTAAAAATAGTCAAACAGCTTTATAAAGAGGGGCACATGTACCAGGATAGGCTTAAACTTTTGTATTTACCGTATTCATTATGCTCTAAAAATTTGAGAATGATCAAAAGTATGCACCTTTTTTTATAGCTCAAGAAACACGTAGAAAAATATAAAAAAAGTATCATTTTTGACGTATAATATTATATACCGTGAAGGGCAATTTTCCAATCGATACCAAAATTTAATTACATATTCTACTTTAAAAAACTAGTAATTTAAGCCCTTATTGAAGTGTGTACCGCCCCAGAAACTTGTATTATAGACTTTTAAATTGTTAAATATCGAGTGACCAAAATGAATGAAGTTTTTGAGAATTGCCCATATATACTTTGTTTTCAATCGTATTACATATCTACACTGAAAAACTTTCGGCGCACCCTCTATACTCAAAGTATATGTGAAGCGCCGATTCGTGGTATCGTCAGTTATACGCGCCATCGGAGCATTACACAGAAAGACTCTTGGCGCTACCTGTATATATGGAGGTTATGTGAAGCGCCGATTCGTCAAGTCTCGAGTTATACGCGCAATCGGAGTAACAGTTACTCAGATTCGAGTTTCTCTTGCGCCGATACGGCACATGTGACGCGCAGGTTTGTTCATGCAGCATTATGCTCAGATGATCGGAGCATAGACAATTCGTATTCGGCACCCTATCCGCACCGATTGCGTGGCGCTGGCATACTCAGAGAGAAGGGCATCTTGCAAGCCGAAAGTTTTTCAGTGTACACCGAGAGAGTTTTGCCTCAACAAACATGATGCGCGACGCACTACAAAAAGTGATGCGTTTTGCATCGTAAATCACGCATACTGCTTCGCATTTTATAATTCATGCATCACTTTTTCTCGTGCATAAGTCGAAATACAGTGCGCGAGGTGGCGCCGCATCGAAAAATTTCATGCTTGTTTAGACACGCATCGATATTTATCGTTAATGCGAGCTACCTTGTGGCCCGTTTTAAAAGCGCACCATCGTTTATGATGCAAAACCTTCTCCGTGTAATTTTATCATAACTATAAATATTATTACTTTATCAATGTTATTATTAATATTATTCTCGTAACCAATTTTGATAAGGTTTTTATTATGATTTAATTTATAATGATCCGTCCCTTGAATAATTAAAATTTTATTTTCCTTCTTTTTTGTTTGGGTACCAGGTTATTTTTGACGCATATTTTTTTGCGTTCCTGGTCCGGGATTTCCTTGAATTTTTATTGTGAATTATGGCGGATATATCACATACTCTTAGTGTATGGTGCCATTTTTTAGGAAAATTTTGGGATTCCACTTTTGGATCCTTTTTGCCCTAAGCATTCATCAGGTAGCACGTATGTAAGCTGAGAATTATTTCTTGAATACTTGTATCAGGAATTTTCCCGACAATTTTTTGAGCATGAGAGTGCTCATAATTTTTTTTTTTATTTGAATATTTTTGAGGAAGAGATTATTTTATATTTGCTATTTTAATAATTAAAGTCTTAGTTTTTTATTTACTTATGTAATAATTAATCCCTTATTTAGTTAATCGCGGGAATATTCTTTATTTAATATGAATATTAAATCAATTTCCTTTACTTTTTCTCGATATACATATATTCTCCGAATATCGTTCAATCTGCATAAAAATTTTTCGTTTAGGTTTGTTTTATTTTACGATTTGATTCGTGCTTCTTCGATTATTGTGAGATTTGCGCTTTGAAATTAAGTTTTTTTCTTAATTATATGTGTAAGCCCTTTATTTCTTTCGTTTCTTTTCTTTTTTTTTTTGTTTTGATTCTTCTCTTTTATTTTCTTTTGATGATTTTATTATTTGTCTTATTTTTCTATTTTTAGTTAACCAGAAATATTTCTGTTTGCCTGATGTATGGCTTATCTTATACTATTCCGAGTATTACTTTTTTTATTAGTAATGCGGGAAGATGGATATTAATTAGTTTGCTATAGCAAGGTTAGATATCTTTATATAATCATAATTCGTATGTTTTATATTCATTTTAATACAAGTGAATCCTTGAATAAACGGAGTAATTTTATATCTCTCTACTTTTATTCTTTGTACTTCTTCTAGAATTGCTGATCGTAATAATACCTACTATTTTATTATCTATTTAATAAAATTCTCTTATAATATATTTTAAGATTTTCTAAATATCAAAGTAACTTGTCTATTGATTTGTTTGTATGTTATTATATATAAGTATGTTTGCTGTTTCATTTAATATTTTTTTGCTTACTAAATTTTTTGACATATATAATACTATTGTATTAATAATTATTTCCACAGTTACGTTGTAGTGACTAATTTATATTTGGGACTCTCGTCAGCGTCTGAGGGCCGTGGAAATATTTTATTTTACTTTTTCTTTAATTATTATATTTAATTAATATTTTACGATCGTCGGTGTCTGAGGGCCGCAGAAAAATTTTATTTTACTAAATCTATTATTTATAGAATTTCATAGTTATCATCCATATTTTTTATTTATTTTCTGATGTTTTAGTTTTTTTATTAAGTAAACTATTTCTCCTTCTTTAAGGTGTTTAAAATTTTGCTTTTGATCATAATAACACTTTGATTTATAATTGAATGGTGTCAGATTAACTTTGGGTGGTTTCGGCACTATCCTTATGAATGAGGAATACGGGTTCTCCGATGGCCTAATACCTCCCAATTCTAAATATTCTTCTATACGTTGGTGTATAAATCTTGTGGTTTTTACTGGTACTTCTATAATTAACTCATTTTTATGCTTTAATAAATGTGTTTTTCTTAGTTTTTCTCCAAAAGACACAATCATAAATGGTCTTACTTTTAGTAGTTCGTTAATATTTTCTATTTCTTCTATATTTAGATGCTTTATCTTTAATCTGATTTAATATCTATAAATATCTTTGCTGCTTTATTCTCTTTTTTCTCGCCTGATATGATTAATTTTTGTGCACGTAACATCCTCTTATTCGCTTCATTATTATTAATCTCAATAATTTTTTCTTCTTTATTTATAATATTCAACCGCCAGAACTTCTGGCGATTTTGAAAAGCTAGCTAGTTTGCCGTTAAATCCTTGTGGATCAACGTGTATCGATTATACTACTAAGCGCGTGAGCAATAATTATCCTCGTTTTCTAGAAACGCACCTGTGTAGGTTATCCCAAAAATCAGCGTGAACGCTTTTATATTCATGCTGTTTATTTACAATTGGCGCGCTTCCATCCTACCAAAATGTGCATCAGCAATGCTAATCGACGTTATTGAGAACCGCATGTATGTGGATTATATTAAAACCAACGCGATCACCTTTATACCTATGCGGTAGATTTACGATTAGCGCATGTCTATCCTACCAAAATGCGCATCAGCAATAATCATTGACATTGTTGAGAACCGCATCTAGGTGGGTAATTCCAAAATCAGCGCAATCACCTTTATATCCATGCGGTTTAGCCATGATGAGCGTGTCTCCATCCTACTGATAAGAGAATGAACAATGCTTATCCTCGTTGTTTATACTTGCATCTACGTGGTTGGTCTTAAAATCAGCGTGGTCATCTTCACATCCATGCGGAGCATTGACGATCAGAGTTTTCTATATTCATCTGTTAACTACGTTGATTATGGTTATATATCTGTGGATTGTCCCAAAATCTTTGTCTACATCATATTTAGTTGACGTGGATCGATCCATGCGGAATCCATATGCATCCATGCTAATCACTGTAAATCAACATAATTTACATGGATCATCCACGTTGATCATCCACGTAGATCATCTACATGGATTTTTTTCAATAGTGTAATATTAGTACACACGTCACATGCTTTGCCCTTATTATATTTGGTTACGAAATTGCTAACTAAGATACCCGATCCCATATCTTGGAGCGGTACGAATGTTATATCTTCACTGATTTCCTTGACACGTGCATAACTAATTTGTCTTGTACGAAGAGTGATAATAGAGCACTCTTCTTCAATAAATAGCAATATGTTGCTATTCAATTCTATGCATTTACGAGCGGTATTAACTTGTCCTTTATATTTATCAATCATGTCTCAATCTATTAATCTGTCTGTATCTATTGGGAAATAGTACTTTAAATAATGTTTTATTCAGAAATAGGTTTATCTGTCCCAACGACATGGATTCGTTTTTTATGAATTCTCGCGTTTTTCTTATAAAGGTTTCATCATCGATGTCCAATTTATGCTTGCCGTTTGTCATTATTTCATTTATTTTCCTTAATGCAGATTCCATTAATCCCTTGTTTTTAGAGTCTTGAACAGCACAGTCTGCTAAAGATAATGCATTACGAAGTTCTATGAGTACCCCCTCTTCCAGAGTTTTAGGACATGTGAGACTTGTCAATTTTCTTGGGTCTGAGGCTTCGTGTATTTTGTTGTTCTTTGTCATCTTGTTACGCAAATTTAGTTGTATATTTTATTTATTTATATGTGAATTTATATATAAAAAAGACTTATATTAATGATTATAAATTATTAAGCTTGCTTTTAATTATATATGTGTATATTTTTCACTAAATTAATTATTTTAAATTTATAAGATTTAAAATGTAGTAGCTATTAAAATTTTTGAAGGCTCGCAGCGGGCGCGTATTCCCCTTGAAGGACGTATTAAGACGAGTAGTAAGTTTGCGTGAAGAATAAAATAAACAATAAATAATTAAAGTATAAATATAATTTTATTATATGTTCTTTGAGAGAGAGATATCCTATACTGATTTTATATAGTCGCCTAGTACGTCCTTACTGCTTCCTTTGTTTTGAGGTACTCTCGTCATTCGCTAGGTGATTCTCGATTCTGACTCTTCTACATCTCTATATCGATTGGTCTAATGACTGACTCCTCGTGGGATGTCCAAATGTATTTATATCCACCGAATTCATTGTTCCCACTTTCATATCCTTCTGGAATATTCTCATTGTTTCCTTATAAATTGCAACCTGCTGACCTATCCATCAGCGATTTCTTTATTAGTCGCTATACTTCTTTCTTATACCTCATCTACTGGTCTCGACATGTTGCTGGCTTGTCAGCACTTCTCTGTGGTGCACGTCGTTGTTTGATGCTTCCAGTCAAGTTATAACTTGAACATTTGCTTGACAGCGTTTGCTGCCTTAACTCGTCGATTCGTGTATTTATTGCATTGTTTGTATATTACTAACACTTTCCCATTAATTATTTTATAAAATATAGCATCTGTAACAGAATGTTTTTGAATATTTTTTAAAATATTGCAACAAAGGTTTATAAAATTCATAAATATATTTCGAGAAATCTTTCTATAATGATTAAAAAACATTTCATAAAATATTTCTTGAAACATTTTAAAAATACTATGGAGAAATATTTCATGAAATTTTGGAAATTTTTTTAAATGTTTTTATGATGATTCCATATAAATCAACATAAGATTTTGAAAATAATTTACAAATTTATCAAGAAATGTTTCAAGAAACATTGCTGAAATTTATTTGAGAAACATTTCATAAAATGTTTTTCAAAAGTTTTGTAAATATTGCTGGAAATGTTTCAGATTATAGTTCTAAAATATTTTTCTGATATATTCAGGAAATGTTTAGAAAACGTTTCAAGAAACATTTTTTTGTAATATTTCTGAAACATTTTTGAAATCTCGAGGAAACGTTGGTGAAATATTTTATGAAAATATTTCATAAATATTTTATCCCACAGAACATGAAACGTTTCTGAAATATTTCAGAAACGTTTCGAATGTTTATTTGAGACATTTTAAAAACCTTTCATGAAATTATGCTGAAATAAAGATATGTCTGCAAAAATCACACGTGAAAAAATCTCATGAAATATTTATGAGAAACGGACTTCCGGTTGAGACTCGTGTGCGTGTGGACGTGTCGTTAAATAGCGGAGATAAAAGATAAATATATAGATATTTAGCAAAATCAGAAAAAGAAAATAAGTGAAACAAAGTTTAAAGTAATTATCATAGAACAAGTGAAAAAGTTAAAAACATTGAAAAATATAAAATAAGAAGTCATAAGAAAGAAAATAAAAAATCATAAGGAAAAGATAGGTTGGAGGGAAAATGCGAGAGAAGCGTAATTCTGTAGTGCTATAGAAAGAAGCAAATGACAGTAGGAACGACGCAAGACAAGCGGAACACGAATACAGCAAATACAAGAAGCAACGGAAAAAATAAGGATCAAACAACAATGGATGCGTTTACATCAGGAAAGTATAATGAATTTATAAAAGGAGTATTTAAAGACGTGAAAGCGGGCAATGAAAAGATGATTAAATTAGAAGAAAAAATTGATGAAATGTTTAATATGGTTGTAGAAAAATTAGGAATATTAGAAAAAAAGAAGAGGAATCGATTAAAGAAAGAAAGCAGTGGCAAAGAGAAAAAAATATATTAGAAGAAAGAATAAACAAATTAGAATGGATTCAAGAAAAAACGCTAAGGGAAGAAAAAAGACAAAATATAGTAATAAAAGGAGCAAGTTAAAAAAAAACCAAATAAAAAATGTAAAAGAATTTATAGAGCAAAAATTAAACATTGGAATAAGCGTAGAACAAGCAAAAGAAATAAAAATTAACAGAAAAGGAAAAGAAAACCAAATAGTTGTTGTTAAATTAAAAAATAGTGAAATGAAAAAAAATATAGTGCGAAACAAAAGAAATCTAAATAAAGGAGTCTACATTGAAAATGATCTAATAGAAAAAAAAGAGATACAAAGTATAATAATAAGTATATCAAAAGAAGAGAGAAACAAAGATAAAATTAGTTGTATGAAATTAATGATTGATAATACATGGTGGCGATGGAATGAACGGAGCGGGGAATTGAAAAAAGATGGAGAAGCTACGCAAGCAGAATGAGATACTACAGAAGTAAACAAAGAGGAGAACGAAAGAAGAACAAAGACTTGCATTTGGAATATAGCAGGAATAATAAATAAAGACTAGGAAGTATGAACTTATTCAAAAAATTTCGATATAATAGTGTTAGTGGAAACATGAGTAGAAAGTGAAAAGTGGGAAGAATAAAAAAATTCACTAATGAATGAAGAGCACAAGAAAAGAAGAGCAAAGGAGGAATAATTGCAGGTATAAGAAGGAACATGAAAATTAAGAAAAGTGAAATATGGAGTGAAAATATTATAATGAAAAAATTTAAAATAAATCAATCAGAATGGAAATTAATCGAAGTGTATAATCAAAATTTTGAAAAATCAATGAAAACGATAAAATATAAAATTGAAGAAAAAAATAGAGAAAATCTAATCATAGTAGGAGACTGGAACGCAAGAACAGAAAATAAAGGAGGATTGATAAACAGCAAATAAAGAGGCAAGAGAATAGAAATTAGAAAATCTGAAGATAATGAAGTGAATGAAGGAGGTAAAAAACTTTTAAAAGATATCACAGAAGAAGGATGGTTAATAGTAAATGAACAAAAAGATGATGAAGGTGAATATAGGATAGGTAATAGAAAAATATGGATGATATCATACGCAGACGATATAGTATTTTTAGCTGATATAGAGAAAGAATTATAAAAAATGTTAAAAAGACTGAAAAAGTATTTAGAAAAGAATAAAATGATATTAAGGGGATGTAAAATGGACACTATACCTGTACTCATAAATATTCACTATCTTTACATTTTATTGCAAAATTTTCAATAAAAAAATGCATCAGCTTGTAGTATGTACACTTGGCCGAAAGGATATTTTTCCGAATGTGTACCTCAAATGGCAGCGCTGCATATTTTACCACAGACATAAGAAAACTTCGAATTATGCATTGAGTTTCGCATCATGATTATTTTGTTTTTTCTCATAGGTTATTCATACAAAATTCAAATGATAACAACTTGAATATTATTGCCTATATAATTTAAATTCACAATATTAGATTCTATGTGATTATTGAACTAAGAAATAAAAATTTTATTTAATAAAATAATAATTCGGATCATGAAAAAAGAAAGTAATATTGTTTGTTTACTAAAATTATGTCATTAAGTAATGAGTAACGATGATGTGAAATTTGCTCTACAATTTGAAATTGTCTTATGCCTGTGGTAAAATATGCAATGTTGCCATTTGAGGTTGACATTCGGAAAAATATCCTTTCCGCCAAGTGTACCATGAAGATTATTCGGTTGAATTTTTAAATAAATTTATTCATTAGTTATTGAGAATTTTGGATTTCAAAATTATTTATTAACATTTTTCAATTTTATACGGGAATCCAAATATCTTAAAAACTAATTAATGAATTTATTTGAAAATTTATCTAAATAATCATCATGGTACATACTACAAGCTAATGCATTTTTTCTGAAAATTTAGCAATAAAATGGAAAGGAAGCTAATATCTATGCGTACAGGTGTAGTATCCGTTTTACATCTCCTTAACTGCAGAAAAAACTAAAGTGATGGTATTTGAAAAAAGAAAGAAAAAAAGATAAAAAATGGCAGGGGGAAAAATAGAAGTAGATGAGATTAGATACTTAGGATATATATTACAGAAAAACGAAAGAACCGAAAAACATATAAAAGAAAGAAAAAGGAAAGCTATGGTAGCAATGAAAAAAACGTGGAGTTTTGGAGAAAAAATTTTTAAGAAAAGTTATCTAAAAAGAAAAAAAAATGCTTACATCATTGGTAGAAGGATTGGCGCTGTTCGGAGCAGAAATCTGGGAGTGGGAGGAAGATGGAAGTCTAGAAAATGTACAAAGGAAATATTTTAAATGAATACTCGGCCTAGATAGGAATACCCCAAATTACATATTAGGAGAGGAATGCAAATTGGAGAAATCTAAGATAAAGGCATTAAGAAGAACGTTAAATTTTGAAAAAAGAGCAAGAGAATCAAAAAAATATTTATTAAAGGATGCAGCATAGAAACAGAGAGAGATAAAAAAAGATCAGACATAGGAAAAGGGTCAAGAATAGACTAAAAATTTTAACAAAAGAATGAGTAATTGAAACAAGATACTTGACAGGAATAGAATTCGATAAAGAAGTGAAAGAAAAAATTTAAAAAAAGAAAAAAGAAAACATCAAAAAAGAAAGAATAGAAAAAATAGAAAAATCAGAATATAATAAAATATATAAATACATAAAATGCGAATAGGAGCCAGAATATCTAAGAAACGGCAATGTGACAAAGAAAGATAGGATGTTGATAGCCAGATTTGGGTGTGAAAGCGAAGTAAAAGAAAAAGATCATTGGAAAGGACAAGAGGAAAAAATATGTAAGATGTGTGGTAAAGAAGAAGAAGATCTGATACATGTATTAAACACATGCGATAAAACCAAAAATGAAAAAAATGTGATACAAGTACTAAGTCAAGATGCAAAAGAAATAGACATTATAAGAAGTATTAGAAACAAAAGAATTGAAAAAGAAAGGAGAAATGCTAAACAAAAATAAGAAAAGAACAGTGAAAATGTGAAAATAACAACCCTGCAAAAAAAAAAACATCTATAAATATAGCTAAAAATATAGGTAAAAATATAGCTACATTGTGTATTACAGCTATATTTACGTGTTTTTTTAGCTGTATATCTATGAGAAATATAGCTAGATTTTTAGGAATATTTTTACCTATCTTTATAGGTGTAATCCCTATTTTAGCCCATTATAGCTAGAAATATACCTGAAAATCTAGCTATAATTCTCATAGATATACAGCTAAAAAAACACATGAATATAGCTATAATACACAACAATATAGCTGTATTTTCTTTGTCTATATTTTTAGCTATATTTATAGATGTTTTTTTTTGACCATTTGCAGATGAAATAAGAAAATAAAGAACCCGGTCAAAAAAGGTTAGCTATAAAATATAGCTAAAAAAATAGTTAAATATATAGCTGTATCGAGCTGTATTTACAGCTATATCGATGTGTTTTTTAGCTGTTTTTATAGTTAAAAATGTACTTAATTTTATAGTTAATAATTTCGTTAGCTACCAAAAATATTATTAGCTACTTTTTTCAACTATATTTTATAGCTATTATTATAGTTAAAAAAATACTTAAATTTTTAGTGTATTTATACCCGTCAAAAAAGGTTAGCTGTAAAATATAGCTAAAAAAATAGTGAAATATGTAGCTATATCGAGCTGTTTTTACAGCTGTATCGATGTGTTTTTTAACTGTTTTTTATAGTTAAAAATGTACTTAATTTTATAGTTAATAATTTCGTTATACCGAAAATATTAATAGCTATTTTTCAACTATATTTTATAGCTATTATTATAGTTAAAAAAACACTTCAAATTTTTAGTGTACTAGGTGGGTTTTTTTAACTATAATAATAGCTATAAAATATAGTTGAAAAAAGTAGCTTTTAATATTTTCGGTATAACGAAATTATTAACTATAAAATTAAGTACATTTTTAACTATAAAAACAGCTAAAAACACATCGATACAGCTGTAAAACGAGCACGATACAGCTATATATTTAACTATTTTTTTAGCTATATTTTATAGCTAACTTTTTTTGACCGGGATTACAATATATTAATAGCTAGATATTTAACTATACTTTATAGCTGAAAATAAATGGTTTTTTAGATATCCTTTATAGTTGAAAATATACCTAAATTTTTAGTTGATAACTTGGTTATTACTCATAGATATTTAGCTGAAAAAACATGAATATCGCTATAATATAAATAAATATAGCTGTATTTTACTTATATTATTAGCTGTTTTTATAGATGTTTTTTTGACCGAGAACAGCTGAAAATATAACTGTAATTTCAATTGTATTTTTAGCTGTTTTTTAGCTATATTTTTAACAATTTTTTTTAGCTAAATATTATTAGAGTAGCTTTCAGATATACTCAAGTTTATTTATATTGTCCTTCCCTACCTTCGCTGTAAATTGATTAACCTATACATACACTAAATCTAAGTAATAACTCGCAGGGGTCGCGAGAAAACACGCGCGCATTTTTTAGTAACGGTAAGATGGATCGGTCTTATATACAAAGTGTACTCAACTCTCACCACTTGCGGGAGTTGGACACAAATTTCAACGAGTCAAAACAGCTATATTTTAAGCTTAATTTTTAGCTAATTTTTTTAGCTAAACGTTTTTGACGCGTTGAAATTTGTGTCCAACTCCCGCAAGTGGTGAGAGTTGAGTACACTTTGTATATAAGACCGATCCATCTTACCGTTACCAAAAAATGCGCGCGTGTTTTCTAGCGACCCCTGCGAGTTATTACTTAGATTTAGTGTATGTATAGGTTAATCAATTTACAGCGTAGGTAGGGAAGGGCAATATAAATAAACTCGAGTATATCTGAAAGCTACTCTAATAATATTTAGCTAAAAAAAATTGTTAAAAATATAGCTAAAAATACAATTGAAATTACAGTTATATTTTCAGCTGTTCTCGGTCAAAAAAAACATCTATAAAAACAGCTAATAATATAAGTAAAATACAGCTATATTTATTTATATTATAGCGATATTCATGTTTTTTCAGCTAAATATCTATGAGTAATAACCAAATTATCAACTAAAAATGTAGGTATATTTTCAACTATGAAGGATATCTAAAAAACCATTTATTTTTAGCTATAAAGTATGGTTAAATATCTAGTTATTGATATATTGTAATAAATACACTAAAAATTTAAGTATTTATTTTAACTATAATAATAGCTATAAAATATAGTTGAAAAGATAGCTATTAATATTTTCGGTATAACGAAATTATTAACTATAAAATTAAGTAAATTTTTAACTGTCAAAAACAGCTAAAAAACACATCGATATAGCTGTAAAAACAGCTCGATATGGCTATATATTTCACTATTTTTTTAGCTATATTTTACAGCTAACCTTTTTTGACCGGGTATAAATACACTAAAAAATCAAGTGTTTTTTTAAACTATAATAATAGCTATAAAATATAGTTGAAAAAGTAGCTATTAATATTTTCGGTAGATAACGAAATTATTAACTATAAAATTAAGTACATTTTTAACTATAAAAAACAGCTAAAAAAACACATCGATATAGCTGTAAATACAGCTCGATACAGCTATATATTTAACTATTTTTTTAGCTATATTTTATAGCTAACTTTTTTTGACCGGGAAGAAAGGAAAAAGAAAATAATATAAACAAAAACATTTATTAATATTTTGACTTTTAATATTTGTAATTTTTAAAAAATTTTTAATTTTTAATTTTAATATTTTAACAGTATTTTTATAATGTTAAATAATTATTTTTGAATTTATGATACTCAATTATTTACCAATTATTTATTTTCAATTCCTTATCTATTTTAAATCTATTTTTTTAGATAATTTATTTAAATTAAATAAATCAAATCAAAATAAAAATAGAATAAGTTAAGTTTAATGTAACAAAAATGTAATAAAATGTAAATAAAGTTATGTTATGTATTGAAAGCCCTCCAAACCCATAAGGGACGGAGTATAATAAAATAAAAATAATATTTATGAGAAACATTTCAAGATATATTTATGAGAAACATTTCAAGATATATTTTTTAGAAACATTTCAAAAAAGTTTCAAGATATAATTTTTAGAAACGTTTCAGAAATACTTCAGATTTTTCTTTTATGACTCCAAAAACAGTTCAAAAAACATTTTAGAAATATTTCAGAAATAATTCATGAAATATATTTATGTTATATTGCTAAACTGTTTTCAAAACATTATAAAATCATTTCAAGAAATATTTCTTAAATGTACATATGTCCACAAAAATTACATGAAAAATTTTTCGTAAAATTTTTCTTGAAATCTATTAAAAATATTGTAACAAAACATTACATGAAATGTTTTGAAAATGTTTTTATTATGTTTCCAAATAATTCAACATAAAGTTCCTAAAGTATTCCAAGGTTATTTCAAGAAATGTTTTAAGAAACATTTTAGAAATTTTCCTCAGAAACATTTCATGGAACGTTTTTGAATAGTTTTTAAAATGTTTCAAAAAAGATTTATAAAATTCATAATTATATTTCAAGAATTCTTTCTACAATGTTTCAAAATTATTTTATGTTATATTTTTCGTAACATTTTAGAAATGTTAAAGAAAAATATTTTATGAAATTTTAAGAAAATGTTTTTGAATATTTCTTAACATTTTTTTATATGTTTCAAAATAATCCAACATAAAATTTCTAAAGTATTCTAAGAATATTTCAAGAAATGTTTCGAGAAACATTTCTGAAATTTATTTAAGAAACACTTTATGTGTTATATTGATGCTACTGCTGACACCAAAATTTTATGTGGGATTTAATCGATACCCACTCCTATGGGGAGGGTGAGGATACAAATAAGTAAAGAGAAAATAATCTAAGTTCGACTTACTATTTATTTAATGTAAAATATACAAATCCAGAAAGAGTTTAAATATGACTTACTATTAGCGAGTCCGGCGATCGTCTGACTCTCGTCGTCGTCTGAAACGACGAGGTGAGTCGGCTGCAATGAAGTGCCGATTCAGCACTTCACACACCGTGCGACTTTTAGCGTGGTAGCTCGGAGCCGCAATTCTCCGAACTTCCGGCTTTTTGCTACTCTCTTATCACATATGTGACTATAATAACGTACTCCATAATGTACATGTCCAAGACCGCGAGGCTTCGGCCCCCAAAGCCAATAACGTACATATAAATACAAAAAAAAATTTATAACTAATTCCCTAACGTGTAATTAGTGAAAGAAAATTTTTTGTACCTTTACAGGCCGATGCCTGTCCTGGCTTACAATTTTCTACTTTTTATTTTCTCATGCTTGTATGTTGTTATGAATATGTTGTTTGTGTACTATCTCATTCTTTCATTCTTTCTTTTTGTTTAAGGAGATGTAAAACGGACACTACACCAGTACTTATAGGTATTAACTTCCTTTCCATTTTATTGCTGAATTTCTAGAAAAGAAATGAATTAGCTTGTAGTATGTATCATGATGATTATTTAGTTAAATTTTCAAATAAATTCATTCATCAGTTATTGAGAATTTTGGGTTCCAAAATTATTTATTAAAATATTTCGATTTTATATAGGAATCCAAATATCTTAAATACTAACGAATGAATTTATTTGAAAATTTAACTGAATAATTTTTATAGCACATAATACAAGTTAGTGCATTTTTTTACTAAAAATTTTGCAATAAAATGAAAAGATAGTCAATATTTACGAGTACAGGTGTAGTGTCCATTTCACATCCCCTTTATTCTAATCTTTTATTTTTAAATACGAATTTTACATTCTCTCTCTTTCCTCTTATTACAAAATTTATGAAATTAAAATAAATATTCTACAAAATTTTACAAAACAATCGATCTTAACCTAAAAATAATGCTAATTATTAAATACAATATTAATTTTTTAGAAGAAGATGTTTGCCCTTGTCTTTTAAATTTGTGTGCGCCTCAAGTTACACTGTTGATAAAATAAGTCTAGCTAGTCTCTGAGTAAACTTCTCTTCTTACCCCTAATGATATTTAATTTGTATTCAAAACGTTTAAGGTGGCTCCAGCGATTGGTGCCGTATCAAGCTGGGGCCCCGACAAAAAGGACAAAATAAATTTTTTTTCTTTTAGTTAAATTTAAAAAAAAATGTTTTTAATCAATACCTATATTTATAATTTGTATTAAATTTTATTAGTTGACAACAAATATTAGCAATTCACGCCCGACAGCGTTGTAATCATATCAATTTTCATCAGTTTTTCAAATATCTTATTTATTTCACTGATGACATGACGCATTCTTAATTTATTTAAATTTGTAATAAAAAAATCGACAATTTCATGTTTGGTTCTTAAAAAAATATAATTTTATTAATGAGTTATAAGCATAAATGCTATTTTTGCCGTAAGAGCACGTGTTAAATTTCTAAATTTCAATAATTTTTTTCTCTCAAATTTGGGTATGGACCTTATATTTTCAAAATTGCTTTGAAATCGTAATGACTTCTACTTTTCATGGTATTTTTTTACTAAACATCCTATTTTTTATCAAAAATCGCTGGAGCCACCTTAAAGAAATTGTTTCTTTTTCTTCGCTGTTCTCTACCGTGAGTTCGAAGCGGGATTCCAACATTGTAATTTTTACTGTTTATTGAACTTCTAGAATAAAAATTTTTAATATCTAAATTTCACCTATTTTTATGATAATCTGAAATAAAAAATTAACTGATCAGTAGAAAAGGATCCCCCCTATCGTTTGGCATTTCTTCCTTCATAATTTCGATTTTTTTCATTTTACACTAGTAATTATTTATTCTTTTAATTTTTCTTCTTAGCATCCTTGAAGCTGCGTTTACAAAAATATCTTATTTACTAAATCTGTATTTCATATTTTTTTTATTTTTTTTACGCTTATTTACTTATTCTTTTTTTTACATGTACGAAATGAAACGAGGAAGCGCTACGTCAATAAGAATATGGTCTAGATTTAAACGTGATTGACTTACAAACTGCTTTTTTTTAAATCTTACTTGTTTTCAGTATTTTCATGCTTATTTTCAACTTGTATCGTTGTTACACAATTCAAATATTATTATAACCTTTTTATTAATTTTTTCTTTTTACTTCATGAACTGTTTAATAAAAAATTAATTGCTCGCGTTTGATTCCTATGTTTTAAG
Organism: Anastatus disparis; assembly: GCA_017163975.1. Taxonomy (NCBI): domain Eukaryota; kingdom Metazoa; phylum Arthropoda; class Insecta; order Hymenoptera; family Eupelmidae; genus Anastatus; species Anastatus disparis. Next base: position 1,865,170 of record JAFFSR010000072.1, read on the forward strand.
GATAATTTTCAGTTATGGAAGGTACATCCTGCTTTTTAATTTTTCTAAGATCTTAGCCCATTGGCAAATTCCTAATGGTTTATAATTATTTTTTTTTCAATTTCTTATTCTCAAAAATTTCGATATTATACATGCATATACTAGTATAATGTACTAAACAATATTTTTTGCACTTTTTATTTTTATTTCTATATATATTGCACGTTGATTGATTAATTTACTGCTCAACATGTAGTTTTATCTACAACATATAGAAGATATTACTTATCTTCTGATCATTTTTTTAGCACATTCCATTTCTTTTTTTATTTTTTAACTCATCTATTTTATTACATTTCACTGTCTATTCATTGGACTTTTTTTTCATAAGAGATGAAGGGATACCTATAAGAAACCTTAAGCGAGATTTGCGTTCAACTTTACATTATTTACTAAAATTTGAGTTGTTTGGCTTTTTTGACCATTAGAGTATTTTTTATTACTAAATTGAAATACTAATTTTGCTTATTTAAGGGTTTTCCCTGCCTTATTATACTTGACGCTTTGCCGTATAATCATTCCTTATTAATATTAAAATTTTATTTATTATTATTTGTTATATAATATATTTTTTTCGTTTACTATGGAAAAAAACAACTTAACAGATATTTTAAATAATATTTAGTAATACGGAACGTATATTCATGTACAAAAATATATAACTCTGTTTTCTTAAAAGGAAGATGATATTAAAGTTTGTTACAGACTTTATTTATTGTAATTAACTGGAATTTGTTTGCGTGCGATTCTGCGTAGTATTATTTGTTAAGTTTAAGATAAAAAGGTTTTTTTTGCTTTTATTACACGCATCTTGACTTTAATTTGTCATTAAAAAAATAATTTGGCTTGTACAATTCACATTGAGGTTTTTAATATTGAAGCGTTCCCGACTTTATTCACGGTCGCCAGGTAATATTTTAATTACCGAATTTAAATTTACTTCATTATTTTAATTAATTCCATGCATATACAAGGTGCATACAACAATATTGTATAAGAAAATTATGTTTATCGACGATCTCCTCCAGTGCAATACTCTAAGAGATGCGATAATTTATAATTTTCTTTACGTGTGGATGAGAGGGTAGAATGATAAAAGTTATTATCGACGACTCCGTTGAGTGCAATACTCTAAAGAGTGCGATAATCAACTTTTTTATTATATGAGATATGTAGAAAAGTGTTTAAATCGACGACATCTTTGAGTGCAATACTCTTAGATGTGCGATAAATAACACTTCTATTTAATGCAAAATGAATAAACAAATTATTATCGACGACATATCCAAGTGCAGTACTCTTCAATGTGCGATAATTAATTTGTTTAGTATTTATATGAAAAATGATTAATGAGATGAGATGAGTTATACTTTTATCAATAACTTTTTAAACACAGTCTCATTTAAATTTGAAATACGTAATCTTTTTATTAAAAAATTAAGAAAATATATATTTTACAAAGATTCAAAAGTTACTTAGTATTTTAAGACAGAATGCTTAAATCTTATACTTCTGACAGTATAAGATTGAATGAATATAGTATCCATGTTAGATGTTACATGGTCGAACATCTAAAAGATAATGAGAGCTTGCTTGAGTTCACGCTCTTTTATATTATTTCTTAAACCTTCTATGAGGTTCTATTTCTTATTGAAGAATTATATTTTAGGAAATAGAATGTTCCATAACATTTATTTTAGATATTTACAAAAGAGACATTTAAGAGCAGGCCGGATTCGCTGTCCTTGTCTAATTGAGATTTTCGTTATTTACTCAAGTATTAATCGGTGTATCTGGAAATTGAAGGTTAAGCGCAATAGATATTATTATTACAAATATGTATGCACAAGAAAACAAAAATCTACCGATTTGTTTTTAAGAAAAGTAAGGAACGCGAAAATATTATAAACATAAACTTTCACCTCGGCGTTCCTTACTTTTCTCAAAAACAAAGCGGTAGAATTTTTTTTTCTTGTGCATAAATGTTTATTATAATAATATCTATTGCGCTTAACCTTTAATTTGAAGATACACTGATTAATAGTTGAGTAAATAACAAAAAACTCAATTGCTACTCGGTCGGTATCAGGTTCTACTCCGGCCTGCTGTTAATTAAGATAAATGTATTAGTAAAAGAAACATTCTATTTCCTTTACATTTCAAATAACTATTTTTTATAGTTAATTTTATTATTTATTAATTGAAAAAGTTAATCTTTTATATTTTAATTAATATCTTTAAACTTTAAATAGAGTAATCAGTTTCATATATATTATATAAATAGAATGTTCTATTTATATATACACAATTATTTTAGAAAGTTACATTTTATTATTAACAATTAAATATTGATAATACTTTTTATTAAAAGAAATAGAACATTCTATTTCTATAATCATTTTACTATATCTATATATATATATATACATTTGAGTTATCTTATCGACCTCAGTAGGTAACTATGGAGTCCTACTTATACTTTTAATGTAATTTAAATTTCTTATAACCAAAAATTATTCTATCTTTTAAATAATATAGTCATTCTTATGACATATTTATATTAAATTAAATAATTATACCTAAAATTGATATGAGCCGTTACAATATTGAAAACAAAATTAGAGATATTTTATATTTTCTTCCCATACCTTCAAGGATCTTTTTTTTCATTGTGCGTTAAAATGTCTACTATACATTATTCTTTTATTTTCAATTTTTCTAATAGAAACAATAATTATTTGATAAATACTTTTTTTATTCCTCGTCTGAAGACCACGAAAAAAAAATAAAAGCATTTTGCTTAATCTGTTATTCAAGAACCTAACTGCTTGATTAAGAGGAGGTCACGTATCTCTGTCCTTTTCTAATCAAAGAATTGAGTTTTTTACAGAAACTAATAACTTTATCAAAAAATGAAGAGAAAGCCGCATCTCGTAATAAAAAAAGCAATATTTTCTTTGATAAGAAAGAATTCATTTAATTGCTTCGTTATCAAGAAAATCTTGAAAAACTTAAATCATAGAGGTTAGGGTGGACAATTTGGTTTTTCAAGGTTTTCTTGAAAATGAAACAATAAAATTAATTTTTTCTTATCAAAGAAAATATTGCTTTTTTTGATACAAGATGCGGCTTTCTCTTCATTTTTTGATAAAGTTATTAGTTTTTATAAAAAAATTATTTCTTTGATTAGAAAAGGACAGAGATACGTGACCTCCTCTTAATCTGTAAAGGAAGGGGATGTTTTTATTGTAGTTGCGCGTTTTATTTCATCTACCTAAACCGTTTTTATTTTATTCGCATCTTTAGTATTATATTATGTTTCGCGTGGTTTATTTTTTCGGTTTTAAAAGGCCTCCTGTATTGAACATTGTGTTTCTCTTTTTGCTCTTGCTTTAATAAATATACGCTTTCTCCTTTTCGAAAATTTTTGATATTTAATTTAACATTATTCTGCAATGGTTCCGAAGACTCGTTATCTAGTAGTGTCCAAGGTGGTTTTTTCACGTGGTAATCTTATCTTCTTGACAAAGCAACGCTCAAGCACATCACTTATTTTGTGTGATTGACCTTTCTTTCTTTGCGCAAGTGGATCTATCGTCGGTGTAACAGGAGTACCTGGCTTGTTGAAATCATTAATTCGCTGTTTATTGTTACTCTCGCTCGACGCTGTACTTTCTTCGTTTTCTTTATTGCATTGATGTCTTTTTAATATGATGTTTTTCCTTGTGTGAAGGCACGGCGTAAAATGCCTTCCTTTTGAATAAAAAAGAATAAAATTATTTGAACTATTCGCCTTGAAGTTAGAAAATAGCGTTATATCATAATCTGTTATAAAATGTACATAGATATTTTGATTAAATTTGCAAGAAAATATAAATACACAATTCACATTTGCATGTCTTGTACGTGATGTTAAGATAGCTTCTGCTGTTGGCGGTTCTCCGTATGCGCCCAATGATATCGCATCTAATAATGGCGAAGCGATGCAAGGTATGCAAAAAGCTTTGCTTCTTGCATACAAGGCACGACTGAAAACGCTCGTGCTTCGCGCTATTTGATATTTAAAGAATGTTAAAGCAAATCATTTACAAACGCAAAAGCACTAAGAGTTCATCTTATTTATTTTTTTTCATTGTATTTTTTACCGCAACTTTCAACAGGAGGTTTAAATTTATCGTATTTATTTGAAAAAACAAATTTATAATCATTTAAATTTTTCTTGTGAATTAAGTTGATTGATTTCGAAGAAATTTATGTTATGTGAAAAAGGCGTATTTTCATTAATTTATACTTTTTAAAGTTTTGGATAGGATAATCTATCAAAGAATACAAAAAAAAAATTATTTAATAGTTCAGTAGCTTAAAAGTAAGGTTTTGTATAAAGTTTTTATTTGATCTGAATTATTCCGACGGGAGATGATTTAAAACAATAATACAAACAAAGGTTGGCTGTTTAAAAAAAAAATTGTTCAAACGGTTTTGAAACAGTTGTCCCTTTAGAGGTTGAAGAAATGATTTTTTGGTAATAACTTGAAAAAAAACGAATTTTGAAAAAAACGAATTTTGAAAAAAAAAGTATATAAAATAAAATTTATAGGAAAAAATAACATACATCTTTTTAATATTATATATACTTTTTTTAAAAATAATATTTATCAAATTATTATTAAAAAGCATTCAATTTCAACATTTTTCATGAACAATTTAAAAAATATCAACTTTAGAGAAAAATGTATAATATAAAAAGGATTTATTTTTCTATAATTTTTTTATATATCCTATAAATTTTATTCTATATATTTAGAAAAAAAAATTGTATTTTTCAAGTTATCACCGAAAATCCATTTTTTTGACCATTTAAAAGGCACCTATTTAAAAACGCTTCCAACGATTTTTTTTTCAAAATAGGAACGTTTACCAGTGTTATTATTTAAAATAATTCCCGGTTTGAATTGTTCAGATCGAATGAAAACTTGTCGAGAAAATTTATAAACTTGATTTCTCACACACATACATCCATATATACATTTTAAGGAAGTCTTGTAATAGTCTTATTTTGCTAAAATATAAGTTTTTCATCATAAAATAACATTTTTTAAAGGGTTACATTTTTCGCGGTCTCGAAAATATAAGGCACTACCGTATAGCGGTCGTGCCTAGAAAAAGAACTCTCAAAGGCCAATAGGAGCCAAGACCGGATTTTTTTTTAATCGCTGCCACTTTGTTTATAACAATTAAGAAACGAAACAAGCAACATTCACTAGTTACAGACTTATATTTTAAAAATATATAATTAAATTTTAAAAAATGCGACTTTTTATTATAAAAACTAAAATAATGATAACATAATAATAATAACGGCAAGCAGGGCGTCGTGTTGCGTATGATTCTATTTACGCATGAGGAAAGTTTACGAAAGACTTCGTTGTAATGACATTTGTAAATGATTAACCGTATATCAGTGAATAATGGACCGATTTTGATGTTATTTTGATATCTGGGGTACCTTGAAAAATCATTAATATTGGTACAAACAGTTTTTAAAAATAAGGCATATCTTTATTATAAAAGATTTTCGCCGCTGCCGCTGCCGCTGTCAGTCTCTCACAATCCTCCCTTAACTCTTCCTTTTGATTTCTCTATGAGAAATCATTGTATCAATAAAAAAAAATTTTTTCTATTGCTTTCTCATAGAGAAAGCATTATATCAATAAAAAATTTTTTTTTCTATTTTTTCATTAATTTGTACATATTTGAACTCGGTGAGTTGAAAAAAGTGGTTTCCAGAAAATGTCTGTATGTATGTATGTATGTATGTGTGTGCGTGCGTGCGTGCGTGTGTGGGTGCGTGTGTGGGTGCGTGCGTGCGTGCGCGCGCGCGCGCGTGTGTGTGTGTGTGTGTGTGTGTGTGTGTGTGTGTGTGTGTGTGTGTGTGTGTGTGTGTGTGTGTGTGTGTGTGTGTGTGTGTGTGTGTGTGTGTGTGTGTGTGTGTGTGTGTGTGTGTGTGTGTGTGTGTGTGTGTGTGTGTGTGTGTGTGTGTGTGGATGCATGATTTCAGTTAGTAAACTGCATCTCGAGAATTACTCAATGGATTTGCTTCTAATTTTGCATGGAATTTAGTTTTTTCACTAACTTGCTGAGAAGCTATTGATAATTTGTTCTTCGAGAGTAGTTTTCATTTTAGAGTTTAAAAAAAAAAAAAAATTCGATTTTCCGTTTTTTGGTTTTTTTTTGTTTACTGCTCGATAAATTTGCTTCAAAATTTGCACGAAAATTATTTGTGATTGCCCGGATAAAATAAATTTTTAGAAACTGATTTTCTTAGTTTAGTTTTAATTTTAGAGCATTTTGAAATTAAAAAATGTTTCTATTTATTAAGCCAATAAAATCTTAAAAACTACTTGATGGATTTACTTCAAATTTTCTATACAATTCAATTTTTCGATCAACTGGTGCGGAAGCTATTGAGAATTGGTTTTTTTAGCGTAGTTTTTTTTTTAAGAATCATTTAAGTATTTTAAAAAAATTCCGATTTTTCATTTTTTTTGTATTTTACGTAAACTACTCGAAGAATTTGTTCAAAAATTTGTATGGAACTTAATGTCGACTGCCAAAAGTATAAAAAATTTTGTAAACTAATTTTCTTAGCGCACTTTTGATTTCAGAGCATTTTTAAAATTTTTTTAAAAATCTTTATTTTTTATTTGTTTTCTATTTTGCGTAAACCATACTATAAATTTTCTCAGAAATTTTTATACAATTAATTCGTTGTTGTCTGAAAAAAATAAGCTTTTGAATACTAATTTTCTTAGTGTGGTTACAATTTTAGAGAATTTTAAAGATTTAAATCAAAATTTCGATTCTTCTTTTCTTATTTTTTTTTTATTTTACGTAAAGTACTCGATGGATTTGTTCTAAAAATTGCAGGAAAATTATTTGCAACTGCCAAAAGAAGGGAAATTTTCAAAAATTGATTTTCATAGCGTAGTTTTAATTTTAGAGCATTTTTAAAATTTTGAAAAAGAAATTTAAAAAAAAAATGTTATTTATTTAAACAGTCAGGTCTCGAAAATTACTCGATGGATTTGCTTCAAATTTCGCATACTATCTATGTTTTTGTATAACTAGACGGAAAGCTATTAAAGATTGGTATTCATCGTGTAGTTCTTTTATAGAGCCATAAACATGAACTGTATTTATATATAAATATGATTGCATTTTATAAAGATTAGAAATTTCGTTGTCATAATTCTTTTTATTACTATATTATATCATTTTTTCAATACAACAAATTTTTTTGTATTACTTGATGATTTAAAATAAATTATAAATGAAAAAGCAAACAGCTAGCATATATGTTCGAAATTTATAAAGTACAATATGAGTAAATATTAATGTTGGACAATTTTTTAATATTAAAATCACATTTAAATAAATATAAAAAAATTAATGAAACTTAAAGAGCTTTATGAGAAAGCATTCCGCCAAAGCACTTGGCAGCGTTTTATTTCATTAATTTGTACATATTGAAACTCAGGAAGTCGAAAAAAGTGGTTTCCAGAAAATGTCTGTATGAGCGTGCGTGCGAGTGTGTGTGTGTGTGTGTGTGTGCGTGTGCGTGTGCTTGTGCGTGTGCGTGTGCTTGTGCGTGTGCGTGTGTGTGTGTGTGTGTGTGTGTGTGTGTGCGTGTGTGATTTTAGTACGCCAAAAATATCTTGAGAATTACTCGATGGATTAGCTTCAAATTTTGCATGCAATTTATTTTTTTGTCTAACTGGGGGGGAAGCTATTGAAAATTGATCTTTTTTTTTTTAGAGCCATTTTAATAATTTGAAGAAAATTTTGATTTTTCATTTTTTTTTGGTATTTTACGTAGACTATTTGAAGAATTTTCTTAAAAACTTGCAAGAACATTATTTGCGACTGCCAAAAGAGGAAAAACTTTTACTAACTGATTTTCTTAGCGCACTTTTAATTTTAGAGCAATTTAAAAATTTTGAAAAAAAAAATTTTCTTCTTTTTTTTTATTTTATGAAAAGCATTCGATAGTTTTGCTCCAAAATTTGTATGCAAGTTATTCGCTATCGTCTGAGGAAAATTAGCTTTGGAAAACTCATTTCTTTAGCGCAGTTTTAATTTTAGAGCATTTAGAAAATTTTTGAAAAAATGTTTATATTCTATTTTTTTTTATATTGAACAAAAAGCATTCGTTAGATTTGCTCTATAATCATTATGCAAATTATTCATTATTGCCTTAATAAAACAAGCTTTGGAAAACTAATTTTCTTAGCGCAGTTATAATTTGAGAAAATTTTGAAAATTTTCTTGAAAAATTTTTCATTTTTTTTGGGTTTTACGTAAACTACTCTAAGAATTTGCTTAAGAATTTGTATAGTAATTATCTGCTACTGTTAAAATAATAAAAACATTTGAAAACTGATTTTCTTAGTGCACTTTAAATTTTAGACCATTTTTAAAATTTTTCAAAAAATTTTTATTTTTCTTTTTTTTTCTATTTTACGAAAACCATTTGATAGATTTGCTCCAAAATTTGTATGCGAGTTATTTGCTATTGTTTGAAAAAAACAAGCTTTGGAAAACTAGTTCCCTCAGTGCAGTTTTAATTTAAGAGCATTTTAAAAATTTTCATGAAAATTTTTTTTTTTTTTGTATTTTACGTAAACTACTTGAAGAATTTGCTTAAAAATTTTTTTTTAATTTATTTTTGACTATCAAAAGAAGAAAAATTTTTGAAAACTACAAAATATTTATTAAATAGAAATATAACAATGCCCGACTTTAATTGCCTTATACATTTATATACATAAATCATATTTAGCGATGATAAATTGTAAAAGTTATTTTGATTTTTCTTGACGAATTTGAATTTTTAAAACACTTTTTGAGAAATTAGCATGGATGCCTTTATTATTTTGTTCTATTGATACGAACTAAATAACTTTTTTATGAAAGGACACTTATCATGAATTTGGTAGTGTGTCACCCAATGTAACCCAGCATCATTACCAAAAAATTCCTTAACAGGTTCATTTGTTAAAATTGCTGGAAAAATATTAAAACATAAATTATCTATTTAATCGAATGTTTATAATATATAATATTTGGAATATTGATTTTGATTTACATTTGCCCAGTTAAAAGTTGAATGAATTTTACATTTTACCACTGAGAATGATAAAGCTGTAATGTCGTGAAATTCGTGATGTTTTTGATGTCCGTCCCGACAATATTACATATTCTCCTCATCAAAAATAAAAATTTTTAAATAATATGAAAATTTTTGCAATGGCAATTAAAAGGTTATTAATTGAATACTTGTTGTAGCTGTTTATAAAAAATATTCTAAAAATATTTTTTTAATATTAAAAAATAGTTCTGAAATGAAGAAAATAACAAAATCAATAGCTTCTAATTTAACATTTTTATTTTTATAAACAGTAAGTATAGCTAAACACAATATGTTCTTGAGGTATACTTGATTATATCATTTTAATTTTTATATCAATACTGAAAAAATATATATTTACCTTCTTGAGATCAGATAAACTCATTTTTTTACAGATGTAGGTTGTATTTGTAACATTTAAAGTTTTAATAAATCGGTAGCAGAATATTCCTTAGTTTTTGATCAATGCGATTAGGTTACATTTAGTTTGTAGTATACACTTTTTGTAAACTATTACAAAATAAAAAAAATATCTATCTATCTATCAATAACAACATAATATTAGCAGCAATTTGCACACACGAAGAATTTATTTTATCTGAATCTCCTTTAGGTGTTGTTTGAAATTTTTACCATTCGATAGATTTGCTCCAAAATTTGTATGCAAGTTATTTGCTACTGTCTGAAAAAAACAAGCTTTCGAAAACTAATTTTCTCAGTGCAGTTTTAGTTCAAGAGCATTTTGAAAATTTTCATAAAAATTTTTTTTTTCATTTTTTTTGTATTTTACGTAAACTACTCGAAGAATTTGCTTAAAAATTTGTTTGAAACTTATTTTTGACTGCTAAGGAAAGAAAAACTTTTGAAAACTGATTTTCTTAGCGCATTACCATTCGATAGATTTGCTCCAAAATTTGTATGCAAGTTATTTCTGAATAAAACAAGCTTTGGAAAACTAATTTTCTTAGCATAGTTTTAATTTAAGAGCATGACGAAGCTGTCCGCCTTCTAATAATATTTCCAATCCTAACTTATGAATAAACGATGCGTTTAATCAAGTTTTTTTACTACAAAGAAAAAATTTGTGAGATTAAACTCTAGTGCGGACAACCCAAGAAATCCACCAAAATATTATACATACAAAGTTATAATAAAAACTTTCAATGTATCGTATTTTAAGGTTAGGTTTGTCGAGTTTAATATCTAATTTCCAATCAAAGCTCATAAAAAAATAACAAGTCCAAATGATTTTTTATTTTAACAAAAATTATTGTACTAATATAGCTTTAGTGCGGACAAGTCATTATATTTGTTTAATTTATAAATTTAAAAAGATATTGATAAAATAAAAAAAGCAAAACTCAATTGCTGCAGCTCCGACATGCCGTTAAGAGCATTTTGAAAATTTTCATAAAAATTTTTATTTTTCATTTATCTTCTTTCTTAGCGTGGTTACGATTAGAAATTTTGTTGTCATAATTCTTTTCATTACTACATTATATCATTTTTTCAATAGAACAAATTTTTTTTATTACTTGATGCTTCGAAATACATTATAAATGTTGAAAAGGCAATCAGCTAGCATGTATGTTCGAAAATTATAAAGTACAATATAAGTAAATATTAATGTTAGACAATTTTTTTATATTAAAATCACATTTAGATAAATATAAAAAAATTAATGAAACTCAAAGAGCTCTATGAGAAAGCATTCCGCCAAAGCACTTGGCAGCGTTTTTACTGATAAATTTAGCTAATTTATGGTGAATTTTACCTAATTTATCGTAAATTTCTGGTAATTTATAGTAAATTTTAGCTAAAAATTTCATTTCTTAGCTAATTTTAGCTGATTTATCAAGAATTTTAGCTAAAAATTTACTATTTTAGCTAAGTTTAGCTAATTTATTGAGAATTTTAGCTAATTTATATTAAATTCAGCTAAAATTCTAATTTTTTACTTAAAATCTGATAAATCAGGTCAATTTGATTTAAATTATCATAAGATTTATTTTTCTTTTTATATTATAAAAGATTTTAGAAATTTACAAAAATGAAAATATTTGTTTATGCCAGATAAATGAAATAAGAATTGAGCCTTTAGAAGTTTGGAGGTGATTCTCGGAGTATAATGCGAAATAAAGATCGCTTGGAGATGGTGACCATAACAGCGTCTAATATGCGCTGTATAAATAAATATTTATATCATATGTTATATTTTATATTATGTGTACATTATTATTATTGAAATATAAAAAATGTATAAATGTTTATAAGTATATGAATGTAAAATTATTACAAGGGATTATATACATTATGAAATCTATGTATTAAATTCAAAAGGGGGTTAACGAGCGAAGCAAGCAGGGGGTATATATTATAAAAAGATTTCGCCGCCGCCGCCGCTGTCGCTGCTGCTGTGTATAAGAATTTGAATTGTCCTTGGTTAGCTGGAATCAGCTGGAATCTAGCTAAAATTAAGCTTAAAGTTAGCTGAAAATTAGCTAAAAGTTACCTAAAAGTTAACTAAAAATTAGCTTAAATTTATGTTAATTATAAGCAATTTTAGGTGAATTTTGGTTTGATTTCAGCTGAATTTCAGCTGTATTTTAGATCTATTTATATTATATTCTCTCTATACTATTAAAAGTATATCGCCGCTGTTATCGCTGTAATCGTCAGCAATGTGCTCCTCATTTTTGGACTTACATTACAGCGTTAAATTTAGAATCTTCTTACTACTAGACTGACATTTGATAAAACATTTATAAATCAACTACTGATTTTATTCTTCATTTAATATTATAATAAAACATATACCGTAGCCCTCATAACACACAACATTTAATTATTAATTTTGTTCTGGTATAAAGCTAGGACTTCACAGATGATTAGATTTATTAAAAGATCATTGAAGATTCACCTCAAGAAAACTTTTGAATAATTAATATTATTTAATATTTTAAATAAAAATTATTTAAGAAATTGCAAATTCTTAAATATTTTTTTAAAGTTATAAAAGAAAGATGGGGGTTGGCACGCTTGCGCGCAGGGGGCTTGCCCCTAGTTTAAGTTAAAACAACTTTACCTATTACGGATACCCTAAATGAAAATCATTGCTGTGGCTCACTAAGCCAATATTTTTAGACGTATAACATCTCATTTTGAAGCTAAAAGAAAGAACTTCAAAATAAGATGTTATGAATTCGATAACAATTAATTTTTGCGAAATGCGCGCGGATCTACGATAATGTTGTAAATGAACTTACTTTATTATTACTGGTAAGTATAACTTTTAGAACCTGAAGACAAATTTAATTAAAATTTTTATTAAATGTATATTGTAAATAATTTTTATAATTTATTTTAATAAGCAAAAAAAGTTTCAATGAACAAAAAGATAGTTATTTATAATTGCAAATATTTGTAAAGTAATGATAAAAATTGTTTTCCCGATTTTTTTTACATTTTTTTGTTTTTCATGTAAAAAAAAATTTTCAATCATCAAATATATTTTTATTTTCTCTCTAACAATAAACTAATAAGATCTTTATATAAGGAATATTTTCTAAATATCGTGGTTAAATTAATATGAAAATTGCTTTTTAATTGGAACTATTTTTATTCTTTATTTAAATATAAAATATAAATATGTATCGGAAAAATTATGAAATGCCAATAAAATTTATGGAAGAGGAATGAAAAAAATTTTTATTTACAGATTTCTATTTATTCGCAAACACGGTTTAAAATGCTCAAAATGATGTTGTTTCTGTAATGAAGAGAGTTGCTCCAATATCATGGCGGCCAGAATATAACATGTATTATTTTTATAGAAGTGTGGCATCCCATGGAACTATGCGCTTCAAATCAATATAATATTATTAAAACATTCTTAAATTTAAAAATTATAAATCTTAATGTCATTTCTATTCAAAAGGTTAACAACCAAAATTAGTCCCATGCGATGTCCCGAGTCAGCGGTTTCACAATACCGACTCATTGCGAAAACTCAACCGTCAACTGTATCTAAGTGTAAAGGAGAGACAGAGAAGAATGCTAAAAGAATTCATTAGTAAGCTAGCTAATGAACTTTTAGGAAGTTAAACGACTCCTGTCCTGAAAATTTTGACTACATGTCGAGGTTTGATTGGAGCTTCCATTTCTCGATCGCCCGGACGCGAGGTAATAAAAACAAACCTCTACGTCACTACACTGCCTTTAGTCACAACAAGACGGCAACCGCAAGAGTCGGCTCTGCCAGGTCCACTGGGAAAATCAGTGTTACTTTAAATCTTTATTACTTAAGTTATTTTAATATGAAATATTAGTGAGTAGATTAGAGCCCTACTTCACTAATAAATAAAAATAAGAAAACACTAAGACATAAGATTCAATTTTAATTACTAAATTAAATCAAAATCAGTTAATAGTGACAACGAGTGTAAACTTGAGATCAAAGGTGAATCAAGGTGACGTTGAGGTAATAATCTGAAATATTGACCGAACGTTCGAGCGATTAAAGGAGGAAGCCCAACCTTATCTTGCCACGGACATTCTCACCGTGTAGTTTAAAAAGTCCGAGTATAGAAAACGTCAGGACGATCGAGTTGGAGACAAATTCTTCTCTTTCTCTCCTAATTTTAGTGAGTTACTTATACTGACGAAATTTATAAACCAAATTAATAACAGTTAAAACGTAAATCAGTGAATTAGAATAGTAATATCATACAAATAATCTTTGTTAATATTTAGAAAATTGATATAAAATCATTCAACTATTTTTCTTCATACAAAAATGATTATTGTAAGATTAATATTTAGAATAAGAAATTAACAATAAAGTATAAAACAAAAATCTTTAAATGAATAAAAATCAATTAAAATAATGTTTGTGAATTATTTAATTTAATAAAATGTATAATCTTTTTATAAACATAAATATTTATACATATACATTGTGACTTTATATATGCATATAACGCACTTTTAATAGTGTATGGTGATTAGAAACACCATACACTTCGATATCATACCTTGACTTACTCTCAGAAACGATTTTAAGGGTTTCACGTCAATCGTGCGTCTAAGTACGACAAGATGGATGCCGAGTATATTAATATCCCGAGCTTAACGTGTGCTTAGCCGCTACACGTACAAACTCGTTATACCTTTTTGGTTTTAAATATTAATCATAAGTGAGTTAGATCTCACTAGACCGTACACTGACAGGACGTCTTGCCTGCCAGATTCGGGTCCTTATGCTAGATCTAACTCTTTAAGTTTATGTTTTTTGATAGGGGAAATAGGATGCAGGTAATAGGAGAAAATATGTATTTATCCTCTCAATGCCATTTCACGTTGTCTTCGATAAACGCGACAATCGGTTAAATATCATTTAAATTAGACACTTGCAAAGACGTGTGTGATCCAAGCCAACGCTTTGCTATCAACACGTAAATGCAAGGCATACAAAATGTGCCTTTTTGGCTATTTCAATTTAATACGTTAAACTGTGAAGGTAAAATCACTAACACTTCACACACGTTATTTAATACATTAAATCACTAAGATTTATTAAGTTAAACCGAGGACTTTACACGCGTATATTTAACAATAATCTTATCCAAGTTCACACAGGTACGGAGCACGTAATTTGTGCTCTTTCGCTGTCCTTTGAACTTGTATAAGAAGAAAAGTATAAATGTAAAAAGAATTAAAGTTAAGCAAACTTTATTGACTCGATGATGGAATGAGAGTGCGGAGCACAAGCTTCTCATTAAGCAAGATACTTCGCATTTACGGCGCTTGCCGCTATATTCCTACTCCGCCGCCTCAGAGTAGGGATATTATACATTGTAAAGCATAAGCGTTACTCTTGGTAGTCGCTTGGCTGTCGAAATTAGGGGCGTAGCTACGCGCTCGCGAACGCGCGTTCGGGTCTTTCCTATGTCCCCTCTCGCCGGTTATTACCATGATGCTTTTCTATATAAAAATCATCAAGTGAGGTCTCAACATATACGTATATAATATATATGTATATATTTATAATTCGTGAATATGCACAAGTACTATTAATATTATTATCAGGACATTGATTATAAACGTTTAATTATACACAAAATTTAGGTGTAACTATTGTTATACTACCTTTTTATTTATTCCAAAAATACGTAACTTCGGTTGCGATCCAAAAAATCGTAACTTCGGTTGCGCTCCAAAAAAACGTAACTTCGGTTGCGAACCAAAAATCGTAACTTGGGTTGCGCTCCAAAAATCGTAACTTCGGTTGCGCTCCAAAAATCGTAACTTCGGTTGCGATCCAAAAATACGTAACTTCTGTTGCGATTAAAGAAACGTAACCATCAGTTACACTCAAGTAAAAGTTACATTAACAAACTGATTGGTGTGTAACACAAATGTAGCGCAACTTGAGTTACACTTCTATGGAAGCGTAACGATTGTTACACATGAAGATTGGTTACTTATAATAGATAATTATGCACGTGGTATATTTTTCGATGCAACTAGAATTATAACCTTTTAGTATAAAGATAAATAAATTTTGGGAAACATAAGTTTTAATCGATATAAAAACCAATTTAAAAATTTACAATAAATAAAGATTGAAGAAAATCATTTAAAGAGCTATACTTGTGCGTATTATAACGAATTATTATTAGAATTTATAAGTCAGCAAGAGACAAGGTAAGTCCTGGGACGGTAGACTGGTTCCCAACAAAAATAAATAATTTTCGTTTAAAAACTCAACGACCGAGGCAAGTTCGGTCTTAACAGAAGAAAGCGAAAGCGAGCCAAAGACAAAAAAAAGAAAACTAAACATTGAATAAAAATATATTTAATATGAGAATAAAAATTTTGTAAAAAGTGAACAGGCAGCTGAAATTTTCTGAGAATCAGAATAGTGCGTCGTCATGTATAACCATCTTACCGATTAGATTGCTATTGGATTGTAGACGTTTATGATCAGAGAGGAATAATAATTTCAAATGTCGAGAAAGTTGAAATCTAATTAGTTTGAAATAAACTTTTTAATATAGGATAATTTAATATCATCAACATTCAAAATTTTATTTTTATTTTGATATAATTTAATAAAAATTAAAATAATTTTTTATATATATTAAAGGGTAAGAACATTTTTTTTACTTGTATAATAAGTAAAGTTTAAAATTTGAAAATTTTTCTTTTTTAAACGCTTTTATCCTTACTGAAAAAAGTCAGATAAGATCTCACTTGATTTCTCATCTGAGAACCCATGCCAAAATCGCAGCTGACATCTCATATAATTTCTCATCTGATTTCTTATCTTCCGTTTAAGCGGAAAAAACTAAGTTCACCAAAGCGAAAATTTTCTAAGTGTTGGTTGAAAAAAAAATTCAATTCTAGAAAATTTATTTTTTTATTTTAGGGTTATCAAATTGTGAGGATTCAAGATCTTTTGAAGATCTTTTAAAGTAACAATAAAAGCTTTAAAAATTACGAATTCAAGACCTTTTAAAGATCTCTTAAAGTAACAATGAAAGCTTTAAAAACTGAGAATTGGAGATCTCTTAAAGATCTAAATTCATGGATCATTCTAATATTTTTTAAAGATTTTTAAAGATCTTTTTTAAATTGTACTTCGTTATTTCTTAAATTTTTTTCTTTATTATACGAATACAACCGTGACTGCATCTATTTTGGAACTTTGATTTTTTCTCCGACCGATACAACTCCTTGAACCATGAAAATGCATCTATCTCTGTAACTATGACCCTGCCTATGTGTTCGTGACTATACCCATTTAACAAAATTTAAAAAGATACAATATTTTGTTTGGTTCTTTACAATTGAAAAATTTGAAAAACTTAAAAAATTTATAGGACTATAAAAAATAGATAGGATTTATGAGAAAATTAACTTTTTCGAACTAATATCTTTTGAAATACAAAACTTAACGTTTTGAATTTTAATAAAAATAAAAAAAAAAACAACTGTGCTTTAAATATCATGTAAATATCCTTTAGAATGCCAATAGTTCATTAACTATAAAAAATATTTTAAATAGTTAAATTCTATAATAAACACAAAAAAATAATTTTAAAAACCTTTTTTTATTTATTTTTATTCAAAGTCCAGTAATACGGCATGATTTCAAAACTTTCCCAAGATTTCTGTGCTCCCGCGCGCGACTTGTTAACCTTACTTTTATTGTTGTGTTTATATAACAATATCGACATGTGTGTGGGTTAGAATGAGAGTGGCATAAGTCACATACTTCTAATTTTGAGATTTTCGATATTAAAGTTTTAAATTAATATACATTTCTATTGAGTGCCATTTTTACAGTGCTTATAATATTAAAGAAAAATAAACAAAAAAGTCACTCTATTTTTAAAAAAAAGTTGTTTTAATGTTAAAGAAATGAAATATACCACTAACAAAATTTTTTTGAAAATGTGACTTATGCCACTCTCATTCTCACCCACACATGTAATACTCGTTGTTCGCAAAGATTTTAATGTTTATGTATGTTGTAAGTATATATTTAACAAAATAAAACATTAAATATGAACATTTTAAATATTTTAATAATCATGTTTTTGTAGGTAATACACAAAAATGGATAAAAACGTAAAAAAACACGTTGTTTATAGTAAAGCGGTTATGTGCAAAGCTGTAGACGTTTTGAAAATAAGTGTTACTTGATTTTAATAATTAGTGTAGCTGCTTTGTTTTAGTAAATAATTGATAATTAATAAATTTATTTTATAAAAAAACTACTGTTTTAAAAAAAATTAGTGAATTTTTTCTAGTTTTAATTAAATAATTTATCATTATTGGTGTAATTTATGTTCAAAATGTTCAAGAAATAAATTAGTTTCATATAACTAATGTATATTACTATTCATTATAAGCATTGTTCACCCTACATTTCCCTTCACTTCATTTTTTATTATATTATGAACT
The DNA here is from genome assembly GCA_017163975.1 of Anastatus disparis. NCBI lineage: Eukaryota > Metazoa > Arthropoda > Insecta > Hymenoptera > Eupelmidae > Anastatus > Anastatus disparis. Next base: position 1,883,366 of record JAFFSR010000072.1, read on the forward strand.
TAAAATAAATAGAGTATTAAAAAAAATTGCTATCTCATCAATTAAATTTTTTCTACTTTCAAGTAAAGTTAAAATTTTGTACATTTTTACTATCGTTTCATTTATTTTAATTAAATTGTCCATTTAATTATTATTTTTTTACTTAATAAAATCAACGGAAATTCTAAAATATCAAAATAATCGAAAAAGAACTCAGTATTTCGAATCGCGGATTTGTGGACAGGGCACAGTAATTGGGGGAACAGTAATATGACAAAAGGTTTTCGCAAGGCACAGTAATACGTACAAAATAATTTTTTTTTTTGTTTCGGCATAAATTCGATGAAACAATATAATTTTAATAATAAAAAAAATCGCATTGAATACGAGAATGATTGAAATATGTATATGCATTCATAGAAATGAAAATAGTAATAATTTTAATTAATAATGGATTTATTTCTTAGAAGATCATCTTAATGACACAGTAATCGGGACTCAGACCCTACGGAACTAAATTATCTTTCACAAACATACTACCTATATAATACGCACTACGGCACTGTCAAGTATGAAACTTTAATATAATTAATACCTAATAATGTAAAAACCATGTATAACAATTTTCAACAGTTGATAAATATAATGTGAATCATATAATAAATAACAATTTTAAATTACTAATAATTAATTTTTAACTCAAAAGCTAACTATATTAAAACGGAGTATGGCAGATAAACATGTATCGTTTTATTCCTTAAGAGGATATCGTAGTTATCCCCTCCTAATAATGTTTTTATTCAAAGTTCATGAGTAAAAGGTGCGTTAAATCATATTCTTTTACTACAGAAAGAAAATTTATAAGATTAATCCTGAGTGCGGACAACTCAAGAAATTTATTAAAATACTATACATAAAAAGTTATGAACAAACTATCAATGTATAGTATTTTGAGGTTAGGTTTATCGAGCTTGATATCTAATTTTCATTCAAAGTTCATGAAAAAATAACAAGTTTAAGTAATTTTTTTTTTAACAAAAATGATTGAATTAATGTAGCTTTAGCGCGGAGAAGTCATCATATTTGTCTAAATAGTCAATTTAAAGAGATATCAATCAGATAAAAAAGCAAAAATCGATTCTAACAACTCCGACATCCTGTTAAATGTCACGAATTACAAAATTAATTATTAGTAATTTAAAAGTGTTATATATTATACAAATAATTCTATATTTATCATCTTTTAATTTTAGTAACAAAAAAATTGCACTAAAAGAAATTAACAATCACATTTTCTGCAAAATATTGCCCTTGAATCGAGTAGGTGAAATGTCAGTCTTAGTACCAAAAAAAACGGTACTAAGCATCGAAAATGTATGCTCTCAGTTCATAATATAATAGTACCAATATTAATCACTAAAATTCAAGCCATAGTACTAATTGAAATTATATCGTTACTTTTTTTTCAAATACCTTAGCACATAAATTAGATATACTATATTAAGTACCTATTTTAACAGTACTTTCCTTTCTTCGTGTAGAGTTTTAAATGCATATAGTTCTTTAACATTGATAGTTAGAACCCTGGTAGAAAATTTGTCTAGTTTTATCGAGGCCTTGATTATTTAAGATAAAAAACTAGACAGATCTAGAGTGAATTTCTACCAGAAAGGTTTGAAACTTTTTTAAATGAAAGCTAAACTCAAATCCTTTCTAGTTATAGCATATCAAAAAATTATTTTTTTCCCAAAGTTATAGCGAAATAAAGATTGGATGTGAATTTTCTTTTTAAAACATTAATTATTAACAAAAGCTGAAATTGGACCCAATCTTTATCACGCTATAACTTTGGGAAAAAATAATATTTTGATATACTATAACTACTATTTCGAAAGGATTTGAGTTCAGCTTTCATTTTAAAAAGTTTTAAACTTCTAACTATCAATGCTAAAAAACTATATGCGTTTAAGACTCTAGTAACTTCCTAGTGATTTTCTTTAATTGTCTGTAACTAGGGAAACATTAAGCGTTTGTGACTATAACTTTTTTCACATTTTGTCATGTAAAAACTTATCCCAAAGTTTGAGCAAAATCCGTGATCCGGAGTTGTGATACTCTCCTAGTAAATTTATTCTTGCTCTTATTTTTGGAAAAATTTTTAAATCTACTTTTACTGTTTTAAAATTTTTTTTTTGAGAATAATAAGTTAGACTATCCAATTTTTATCAAAATATACTTACATATTTGACACTTCTTTACAATCCAAATAAAAGTTTAATGTATTCGGAAGAATTTATATTGAAGTCATCGTTTGCTCAGACATAGTTGATCATCTAAGACAATAATAAAATAACCACAAAGCGATTGTTCTTTTTACAAATAATTATTTAGAAAATTGAAAACGCAATTGAAAAAAACTTAATATTATCAACTTCATTCAGATTTTATAAAATTTAAAAGATAATTAAATATCTAATTAATTGATCATCCATTTAACTCCAAATTGTAGATAGCTATGAAAAATTATTATAGAATTATCATAACCTTTGGAATTCAAAATAAAAGATCATGACCAATTCCAATGTTTAATAATTCTATTCCATCTGAAACAATTATACAATAGTCGTGAAGTAAGTGTTTTTTATTGTAAAAATAATTTATAAAATAAAAAATAAGCACGTGATTGAAAAATAACCTCTAATAGATATTTATAATCAACAGGCAGAAATTTATTTTTTTTAAATTTGGTGGAAAATGTAAAAGTATAAATTAAAATTTTTACTTATCTGAGTAATATATTCTTTTTCTTGAAAATCCTACTTGCAGATATTATGTTCTGAAAATTTTGTAACAGCTAAGACGTGAATTACAAAATTTAAAAAAATTTCTCAAACATTGCTTTGACCTGAATATGTTTGAATATTTATAATTTAAAAAGTTTCGATTATGAATAAATTTATGAATTAGAATTTGACAGACAGATTGAAACATACTACCGTTACAACTAGAAAAAAAAATATTTAAGCTATATATTCTTAAATAAAAAAAATATTCAAACATATTCAGGTCAAAGCAATGTTAAAGAAATTTGTTTTGATTTTTTAATTCACGTCATAGCTGTTATGCAATTTTCACAACATAATATCTGCAAGTAGGATTTCCAAGAAAAAGAATAAATTATTCAGATAAGTAAAAATTTTAATTTATACTTTTACATTTTCTACCCAATTTAAAAAAAATAAATTTCTGTTTGTTGATTATGAATATCTATTAGAGGTTATTTTTCAATCACGTGCTTATTTTTTATTTTATAAATTATTTTTACAATAAAAAATACTTACTTTGCGACTATTGTATAATTGTTCCAGATGGAATGGAATTATTAAACATTGGAATTGGTCATGACCTTTTATTTTGAATTCCAGCACTGAGCGCAGATTTTAGTTAGCGCAACTAAATTTTCGAATTACTGATACTGTCACCACGCAGTGACAAGCGTTCGGTTACGATTATTCGAAAAAGCGAGTAAAAACAACTTTAATCAAAAGTTACATTAACAAATATCATTTAGTAACGTGATTTTAGTAAAGATTATTAACACGTTACTATAAATTGTATCACTGCATACTTCTTTTTTTATATATAATGTAATCGTAAAGGCTATAACGAAAGAAATATTAATTATTACATATAAAAGTAAATAATAAGGTTAAAGAATTTTTAAATCAACGAAGATATAAAAATTATGTAAAAATTACGTATGATAATGTAACAAAAAATTTTTAATTTTAATATTTAAATTGTATAACACTATTTTTTTATGCATGAAACAACTTTTTAAAATAAAATTTTAGAAGAAAAGAATATTTTACTTAATTTCATAGAGAATGAAGATAAGCCATCAATCCGGTCAATTACAGATATGAAAAAGTGAAATATTAAATGATCTTTTACTTTTTCAAAACAATTTTATTAAGTTTTCACATATATGTTAACATAATAAATTAATTATAAACAAGTTATGTTGGTTTTACATGGAACCAAAACATTCAAATTTTATATTTTTTAATTACAAACGATTCTTTACCTTTTTTTATTAAGGCAGAAATTGGAAAATCTGGTAAATTTTTTACATTATATAAAAAAACTCGATTTTTTACTACTTCAACTGCATACGCATAATAATGATCATCGAAGTACAAAGTCTTTAGTTGATGTATAATTTTCTCATTATTGTCTACACGTGGAAAATGCATACATCTTGCTTTAATGTCTATTATTTTATTGGTATGGCAACATACGTCATACTGAATTTTTTTGTTTACTCGCAAGTGAGCTAATCTTAATTGAGATTTAACAGCTAATGTTTTATTAAATTTATTCTAGACATAGTAGATGAAGCATACAACTTTAAGTCTCTATGTTTTGACTCAAGTCTCATTCCAGAATAATGCGTCATAGAACTATTCTGTAATAGTATTCAAATAAAGTCATAGTATGAAATTTTTATGTCAAAGCGCCAAATAGTTTAATATATAAGGACAGAAAAGATTAAATAAAAGATTCTAACATTGTAATATCGTCCTCTGTGTATTACGGTGAAATTATTATATTCATTATTCTTCTGAGCATAACATACAAATCCGATCCTTCCCTTTCTTCAGGTAATGATTCGGCAATTAAAATGCCGAAAAACCTTGCAAAGCAAATTGTCTCAGCAGCTGACATTTTCAGCATATGATCTGCTCGATGTTTGGCTTTAATTTTAGGAATCTTGTTCGTCTTAAACTCTCCATAATCAAGATTTTCTATTCTTTCGTTGAGTAATTTAAGTGTAATTTTTTTTTCTTTATAAATGTAATGAAAACAGATTTGCTAAAGTGTGGTTGATCGACCTTCGAACTCATCATGCAACATGTCTAACCCTACTGAAAAAAACCACATGGGATCCCTTATGGGATTTCATATGGGATCCTTTATGGGTTCTCATATGAGGTTTTAGCGCGGGATCCTATATGGGATCCCATATGGGGTCCCATAAGAGGTTCAAAAACTCAATTTTTTAAATATAATATGGGACCTCACATGGGATCACATATGGGATCCCATAAGAGGTCCACAAATTCAATTTTTAAATATTATATGGGACCACACATGGGGTCCCATAAGAAATCCACAAACCCAATTCTAAATACAATATGAGATCACAAATGGGATCCCATATAGGGTCCCATAAGAGGTTCACAAACTCAATTTTTTCAAATATAATATTGGACTGCATATGGGATCACATATGGAGTCCTATAAGAGGTCCACAAACTTAATTTTTAAATATAATATGGGACTACACATGGGTTCCATAAGAAATCCACAAACCCAATTCTAAATACAATATAGGACCACATATGGAATCACATATGGGATCCCACATTATAGTTAAAAAAATTGAGTTTTTTGACCACATATGGGGCCCCATGTGGGATCCCGCATATTTAAAATTAAGTTGTATCGACCTCATATGGGAACCCATATGCAATCCCATACACGAAAAACATTTTGCACGTACAGTGACGGTAACTAGGCTGTGTGGTAAGAAGCCGGCACTAAATTTAAGGTGTCGAGATGGCGTTACAGTCAAGGCTATAGCAAAGCGCACTTAACATATGTAGCTCAGCCTAGTCTTACACAGTAGCGCCCCTCGTGCATTTCGAGGCGAGCGTTGACATTCTACAGAGATAGTCACTGTAACGAAGTAACATCAGCACCATGTTTTTAGGTGCCGATGCAGTAGACGCACGATGTCTCACAAGCACACTTCGTTTATGTGCCAAATGTTTTTCGTGTATGTGATCTCATATTATATTCAGAAGTAAGTTTATGGACCCCTTATGGAGCCCCATGTGGGATCCCACATATTTAAAATTCAGTTTTATTAACCTCATATGGGATCCCATATGAAATCCCATATGTGATCCCATATTATAATTATAATTGAGTTCATAGACTTCTTATGGGGCCCCATATGGGATCCCACATATTTAAATTTTAGTTTTATCGACCTCATATGGGATTTCATATGTGATCCCATATGTGGTCCCATATTATATGTAAAAAATTGAGTTTGTGAACCTCTTATTGGACCCCAAATGGGATCCCAAATAGGATCCCACGCTAAAACCCCATATGGGAGCCCATAAAGGATCCCATATGAAATCCCATAAGGGATCCCATGTGATTTTTTTCAGTAGGGAATGTACTATTTGAAATTACGTGGAAACCTATAATCTCGTTGAAAGTAAGTTGAAAACACTTTCTTTGGCAGTCTTTTTCATAAGGTTCTACCGTTTTAAGCAAATCGACGTTTTCCTTGCACATAACTTGCATGTCTTCAACTGATGCTTTACATATTCGACAAGGGTGACCGTGAGAAAAATTTTCTATAAATCCCAAAATACTGTTTAATCCGAGATTGTCACCAAGAATTAAGCCACATTGAAAAATATTTTATAATTTTTATCATTAACAGTAACCATTATTCCATTATTTCTTAATTCATTCAATTCATAGATAAGTTTCGAAAATTTCATTTTATTTCTATTCTTGTTAGCAATATTTGCTCGATATTTAGAAAAAAATACATTTTTAACAAGAATACTGCTCAATTCCGATGCGATATTTGGTGGCAAGCAAGGTATGCAGGTACAAACCGCTCCGATTTTATTTGTGCCGGCATGTGATCCAAAAGGATTACCTGCTTCGAAGTCGTCGAAAAAAACGAACAAGGGCTGAATGATTTTTTTTCCGAATGATGCTTTTTTTGATTTCCAAAGTCGTGCTTGAATAATATTTCTGATAATACTGTTTTTCACATTTTAAGGTTTTTATATATTTAAAACTCAATTCTAACATATTAGGTATTTCTAAAAATAATTTAAGAGAGAACTTTAGTGGTAGATATTGTCCACAAACATTTCTTACTTCATAATTTGGACTACTATCGAATTGTTTTTTGACAACCTTCTGATCCAAAGCATATTCTTCTGGCATAAACAAAATACCTTTTTTTTCATATGCATGAAATCTGCTCTTTTCTGATTCGAATTTACGTATAATGCCATTTGAATAGTTAAAAACTAATTCAATTTTTGGAATTAATTGTTCCATTGATTTTAATTTTAATATTTGTTTAACATTTTTAAGTAAAAATGATGTATACGCTTGTTCAAGAAAACGAATCATGTTATTGATAAATAAATCAACTACATTTCGAGGTAAAACATTATTATTGTATAAGCCTAAAGTGAAATTTATAAGTTGTTTCTCAAGCTCTATTTTAAATAATATTTGAACGCTAATCTTAATATAATATTATAAAAAATAATTGTTGAAGATGATTCTTGTAATAAATTACTTAGTTTTTATATCTCTACGTGGAAAACGTTTTTATGATTAACATTAACGCTTATATTTGTAACAATGTAATTCTATTAATTATTAAAATGAACACAAAACTATGAATTTCATGATAATGAATCTTCATCTACTAACGAAGATGCCGATGTTGACGTAGATACTGAAGCAGTTACGGGCGTCGATGGACACGTAGACATCAACGTTGGTGCAGATGCAAATTCTAACGCAGAAATTGGATTAGGAACAAGTTTGTCGATGCTACTAATGGAATTTGAAACGCCAATATAATCGTCTTTCTTATTTTTCGGATTTTTAAGACGATAAAAATAGTTTTGTAGAAATATATACAAATATTTGCACTCGACAGGAAACTCTAACCCTAACATAAAAAAACATTTAAAACAACAATCGACAGCATCCAAAAGTGAATGTGACCTTATTGTATATATGTAATATTCATTAAGGAGATGTAAAACGGACACTACACCTGTACTTATAGATATTAGCTTCCTTTCCATTTTATTGCTGAATTTCCAGAAAAGAAATGCATTAACTGGTAGTATGTACCATGATGATTATTGAGATCAATTTTCAAATAAATTCATTCATTATTTTTTAAGATATTTGGATTCCTATACAAAATTAAAAAATGTTAATTAATAATTTTGGATCCCAAAATTCTCAATAACTAATGAATGAATTTATTTAAAAATTTAACCGAATAATCTTCATGGTACATACTGCAAGCTAATGCATTTTTTTATTAAAAATTTTGCAATAACATGTTAAGATAGTGAATATTTATGAATACTGGTGCAGTGTCCATTTTACATCCCCTTAAGAGGAGGTCGAGTATATCCGTCCTTTTCTAATTAAAGAATTGATTTTTTCACAAAAATTAATAATCGTAGCAAAAAATAAGAAGAAAGCCCCATCTTGTATAATAAAAAGCAAGATTTTCTTTTATGAAGAAAAATTATTTTCATCGCTTCGTTTTTAAGAAGACTTCGAAAAACTGCATTGTCCATCCTAACCTCCATTTTTTAAGTTTTTCAAAGTTTTCTTAAAAACGAAGCGATAAAAATAATTTTTTCCTCATAAAAGGAAATCTTGCTTTTTATTATACAAGATGGGGCTTTCTTCTTATTTTTTGCTACAATTATTAATTTTTGTGAAAAAATCGATTCTTTAATTAGAAAAGGACAGATATACTCGACCTCCTCTTAATTACAACATATACTTGAGCTGTTGTTTTATCAAGTGATAAATTTCCCACGAATGCACAGTAAGGTGTAATTTTAATTCCAACTGCTTTACATTCTATTTGCCTATTGATACGCAATAGACGTAGTTCATCAGATGTCTAAAAATTATAAAATATCTTTTATTAATTATATTGAAAAAGGTATTTTTTAAAATTAATCACAGTATTATTAAAGTACTTACTTCAACATTCACAATAAATGAATTTTGTACATCTCTCACAGTTGTGCCTAAAGTGGAATCAATGCCTTTTCTTTTCACAAATGTAGGCTTTAAAATTTTGGATAATAAAAAAAATGATGAACACTCTGGCGTTACAGTTTCTTCCTTATCAGAAATAAAATCCAAGCAAGCTTTTTTCTTTTTAGCTTATATTAATATATATGGTGCAATCAGAGGCCAAATTTTTTTTTTCAATTTTCAGCGTTGCTTTCATATGTTTGATCAAAATCTTACGTAATCTAAGAAAATAAAATATTATTAATAAATAATAAACTTCGTAAAAAAAATAACGTTTGAAAAATTTTTCTTTAAAAACTTACCAATAAATAACCGAAATCACCTCGCAAATATTTGTAAAGATTAAAATATATAATAATATCTTGATAAGATTCTCTGATCGAAAAAGTACTGTTCCATTTGCGTAAATAGTTAATTATAAGAACTTATAATTAACATGTTTATTAGAAAAGTAATAAAACTTTCTCGATTATACGAGTGTTTGTTACTAAAGCAACGATACTAAGCAATTGAAGTTGCCTTCACTCGCTTTTACGAGTAATCATAACTGGACGTTTGTTATTGCGCGTTGTCAGTAACGATTACTCGAAAATTTAGTTGTAATAACTAAAATCTGCGCTCTTTCCAATTTTCTAAATAATTATTTGTTAAAAGAACAATCGCTTTGTGGTTATTTCATCATTGTTTTAGATGATCAACTATGTCTGAGCATACGATGGTTTCAATATAAATTCCTCCGAATACATTAGACTTTTATTTGGATTGTGAAGAAGTGTCGAATATGTAAGTATATTTTAATAAAAATTGGATAGTCTAATTTATTATTCTCAAAAAAAAATTTTTAAAACAGTAAAATTAGATTTTAAAATTTTTCCAAAAATAAGAGCAAAAATAGGTTTAGTCATACACAAATTTTTTAAATAAATTAAAAAAAATTATTGAGCAATATTTCTTAATGGTTAATGGACTAATGCCTTTCTAAAAGATATTCACATGATATTTAAGGCGACTACGGAAGTTCGGTTCGATTTCATTTTGTAGTTTACAAATTAATCTTTCAATTTCTAAAATTTTTTGAATTTTTTAATTTTCCACCATTTATTATAATCCGTAGAATGGTGAAAAATTAAAAAATCTGAAAAATTTTACATATTGAAAGAGTAATTTGTAAACTCAAAAATAAAACCTAACCTAAAATCTGAAGTTGCCTTAAAGCATAGTTTTCTAATTTTTACTAAAATTTAAAACGTTAAGTTTTGTATTTCAAAATATGTTAAGTTTGAAAAAGTTAATTTTCTCATCCATCCCATTTAAAAATTTTATCAGTTTTTCAAATTTTTCAATTGTAAAGAACCGAACAAAATATTATATTTTTTTAAATTCTGTTAAATACGTATAGTCACAAACACATAGACAGGGTCATAGTTACAGGAATAGATGCAATTTCATGGTTCAAGAAGTTGTATCGGTCGGAGAAAAAATCAAAGTTCTAAAAATAGACGCAGTCACGGTTGTATTCGTATCAGAAGGAAGAAAAAAATCAAAGTTGTTTAGAAGTATTATTTTTATTACGAAATCGACAGAATGTAAAATTTAATATATTTAATTATGTAAAATAATAAATCAAATAAAAAAAGTACAATTTTAAAAAAGATCTTTAAAAATCTTAAAAAAATATTTAAAAATCGATGAATTAAGAACTCTAAGAGATTCTAAAAAGATCTTGAATTTTCAGTTTTTAAAGCTTTTATTGTTACTATAAAAGATCTTCAAAAGATTTTGAATCCTCAGTTTTTAAAGCTTTCATTGTTACTTTAAAAGATTTTCAAAAGATCTTGAATCCTCACAATTTGATGACCCTAAAATAAAAAAATACATTTTCTGGAATTGATTTTTTTTTCAACCAATACTTAGAAAATTTTCGCTTTGGTGAACTTAGTTTTTTCCGCTGAAACGGAAGATGAGAAATCAGATAAGATGTAAGCTGCGATTTTGGCTCGGGATCTCAGATGATACATCAAGTGAGATCTCATCCGATTTTTTTCAGTAGGGATTTAACTTGCCTGTCTCCGAATATGTCCTCAAATCTTACAAATAAAAATTAACGAACTTCCCATTGACTTAGATGGCTGAAATTTTCAGAATATACGTATTTTGCATGACAATACATGATTCCGTAATTTAAAAAAAATTTTTTTATAATTAAATATTTATCATATATAAGCAATATAGCCAGCGCTATACGACTAATCAGCCTCTCTTCTTTGTGCAGCTATTTGTAACAGCTGCTTAATTCTCAGTAAAGGCTTATACATTGCGACGATGCAATTTTTAAGCATCGTGCTTAAACCGGGTGCCGAGCTTAACCACTACGAGGCGTCGCTCCCGCAACGGGAATAGAAAGCCTGAGGACTTATAAGAGCCGTTGCCAGCTTGTTCGAATCAGAGCTTATCCAACCTCTCCGCTGTGAGCATGTACTAGGGGGAGAACTTTGCATGCTTCACAGTGTACCTTTCCCTCTCCACTCTCTTGGAGATTAAATAGAGTGGTTTCCTTCCAACATACACGACTGTGTATTAGGAGATATACTTCACGCAGTCTCCTAACCACTCTCCTCGACTCTCTAGGAGTATATACTAAGAGTCGAGGCTCCTCTCCAGCCTCCACGGCTATGTACTAGGAGAAAACTTTACACGGTCTCCTTAACCGCTTACCTACACCATCTCGGCTAGAGGTAAGGTCCTCCGATAGTCGATGGGAATTCCACGTCTAGCATACCCCCTCTACGTCTTCGCTGGAGTTAATACGAATCTTGGAGGTTACCTGTCCTGATTTTTCTGTGACAGCCCCCTGTACCTTTTAACCTATACCGCGTGTCATGTAGACACTGTCACCATTAGCCGCTGCCGGTAAATTAACTTCCGACCGCACCGTCCACCGGTAATAACGAGACCTGTATATAGTAGTATGTAAGATTATTCTATTAGCTTAGTTAATTCGTCACCGATACTGATAAAAATTATTGATTAGTATAAGTAGTTTAAACCGCGCTCCAGTAAGAATAAATACCGACCGCCTAAAATTATAATAAAAATCTTAGTTTATTTTTTTTTATAAGCCGCCGTTTTCGGCCCTCTTTTAGATAAGAGTTAACTTTAGTTTTACCGCCATTTTGATTAGTAATTTGCGTACACCCATCGTCCGGCCTGTTCTTTTTCCAAGTTTATTGATTAATTTAACCTTGTATTAGTTTTTAAGTCAATTCAATAAATGCAAAGAATATTCATTGTAAAAAATATACATTGCTCAATTCATGCTCATTTACCAGTTCCACTAAACCTTTTCTGTAAATCCGCCCCGTCGTTTATCATTTCAGATTTAAGCTTGTTTGTTTTATAAATTTAATTATTATTTAAATACAATAGTAAATTCTCTTTTTTTTATCTTTTTATTGATATTAATTTTTATGCGTGCCTTTTAAGCTTTTCATTAGTAAATTCACTTTTTTTTATTTTTATTATTAAATTTAGTAAAATCAATCTAGTCTATAAGTTCTGAACTTTGGCTTCCGGGAACCACCGAGTATCACCGAGAATTAACTTCTCTAAAAGTCTAATAGCCACGGCATCAACGAGTTCATTCATGGACAAGAAGCCAAACATTACAACATATAGGCTTTACTGAGAAAATGTATGTAAGTGTGTGTGTTTTGCAAAAAACACACTCATGTATACGCTTACGTATAGTTGTACGTATATGCGTGCATATTTGTGTATTCATATAAATGAAAATAATAAAAAAATATTTAAAGAAAACGCTTTCATTTAACGTTACAAAAAAATGCTGACAAGTGCTTTAGCGCAATGCTATCTCATAAAGCTCATTGACTTAGAGTAATTTGATTATATTTTTTTTAATGTGATTTCAATGTATTATACAATTTCTATTCAAGAAAAATTAGTGAATGTGAAAGAGTGATTAGAAAATAGGAAGAGAGAGGCAAGGATGGATGAAAATAGGGTAAAAATAAGGATCAATCTGAGATAGAAGGACAGAGAGGAAATAAAGAAGTAAGAAGAGAGTTAGTCAAAGCCTTAAATTAAAAATCAAAAGAAGTGATCAAAATGCTACTCTAAGATAATTATTTTTTGAAAACTTGTTTTTTAAAGACATTAGCAAATAACTTGTATACAAATTTTAGAGCAAATCTATCGAGTACTTTACGTAAAATGGAAAAAAGCCGTAAAATAAAAATTTTGTAAGAAAATTTTTAAAATTTTCTAAAGTTAAAAATACGCTAAGGGAATTGGTTTTTAACAATTATCCTTCTTTTGGCAGTTGCAGATAATTCCCATGCAAATCTAAGAGCAAATTCGTCAAGTAATTTACGTAAATTAAAAAATAAATGAAAAATCGAAAATTTTTTTTAAATTATTGAAATGGCTCTATGAAAAAAAACTACACTATAAATACCAATTTTCAATAGCTTCCCGTATACTTATACAAAAACATAGATAGTATGCAAAAATTGAAGCAAATCCATCGAGTAATTTTCGAGATTCAATCGGCTGAATAAATAACATTTTCTTTTCAAAATTTTGTTTTCAAAATTTTCAAAATGCTCTAAAATTAAAACTACCCACTGAAAATCTATTTTTGAAAATTTTTCTTCCTTTGGCGGTTACAAATAATTTCCCTGCAAATTTTAGAACAAATCTATCGTGTACTTTACGTAAAATAAAAAAGATGAGAAATAAAAAATCAAAATTTTTTATAAAATCTTTAAAAGTCTCTGGAATCGTAATTATTGTGAGAAAATTAGTTATTAAAAGCTCATTTTTTCAGACAATAGCAAATTGATTGTACAAAAATTTTATAGAAAGTTTATAGTATGGTTTACGCAAAATAGAAGATAAATGAAAAATAACAATTTTTTTGAAAATTTTCAAAATACTCTAAAATTAAAACTACTCTGAGATAATTAGTTTTTCAAAGCTTGTTTTCTTCAGACAGTAGCGAAAAACTTGCATACAAATTTTAGAGCAAATCTATTAAAGGATTTTCGTAAAATAGAAATAAAAATGAAAAATAAAATTTTTTTAAAAATTTTTAAAATAATTTAAAATTAAAACTGCACTAAAAAAAATTAGTTTTCAGAAGTTTTTCTTCTTTTGGCAGTCGAAAATAAGTTCCATAAAAATTTTGAAGCAAATTCTTCAAGTAATTTACGTAAATTACAATAAGAAAATGAAAAATCAAAATTTTTAAAAAATTTCTCAAATAGCTATAAAATTAAAACTACATTAAGAAAACCAATTTTCGATAGTTTCCGCATCAGTTGATCGAAAAATTGAATTGTATGGAAAATTTAAAGTGAATTCATTAAGTAGTTTTTAAGATTTTATTGGCTTAATGAATATAAATATTTTTTTTTCAAATTTCAAAATGCTCTAAAATTAAAACTAAGCTAAGGAAATTAGTTTTTAGAAATTTATTTTATTTGGGCAATCGCAAATAATTTATATGCTAATTTTGAAGCTAATTCATCCAGTAATAAGCAAAAAAACCAGAAAAATGAAAAATCAAAATTTTTTTTTAAATTTATAAACGACTTTAAAATTAAAACTACTTTAAGAGAACCAATTATCAATAGCTCCTCAGCAAGTTGGACAGAAAAAAAAGTTTTACGCAAAATTAGAAACAAATCAATCGAGTAGTTCTCGAGATACAATTTACTAACTGACGTCACACACACACACGCACGCACGCACGCACGCACGCACACACACATACACACACGCACACGCACATACACACACACACACGGACGCGAACGCGGACACGAACACGAACACGAACACGAACACCAACATAAACACGAACACGAACACTAACACCAACACCGACACCGACAAAAACACCAACACCAACACCAACATTAACACCAACACCAACACCAACACCAACACAAACACAAACACAAAAACAAACACGAATACGAACACGAACACGAACACAAACAAAAACACAAACACACACACACAAACACAAACACAAACAGAAACAGGAACACAAACATAAACAGAAACCCAAACACGAAAACCAACACAAACAAAAACACAAACAGAAACACAAACACAGAAACAAACAAAAATACAAACAAAAACACAATCGCAAACAAAAACACAAACACAATCACAAACACAAACACAAACACAATCAAAAACACAAATACACACACAAACACAAACACAAACAGAAACACAAACACAAAAACAAACACAAAAACCAACACAAACACAAACACAAACAGAAACACAAACACAAAAATCAACACAAACATAAACTAAAACACAAACAAAAACACAAACACACACAAACAAAAACACAAACACAAACACAAACACAAATGAAAACACGAACTCAAACACAAACACAAACAAACACAAAAACAATCAAAAACACAATCACAAACATAAACACAATCACAAACACAAACACAAACACAAACACAAATACAAACTTAAACCCAAACCTAAACCCAAACACCAACACAAACACAAACACAAACACAAACAAAAACACAAACTCAAACACAAACACAAACAAAAACACAAACAAAAACACAAGCACAAACACAAACACAAACACAAATACAAACTCACACACACACACACACACAAACACAAACATAAACACAAACACACCCACACACACATACAAACACATACATACATACAGACATTTTCTGGAAACCACTTTTTTGACTCTCTGAGTTCAAATATGTACAAATTAATGGAAAAATAAAAAACTATTTTTTTTATTAATACAATGCTTTCTCTATGAGAAACCAATTGATAGGAAAAAATAAATTTTTCAAATTCCAAAACAACTAAAAAGTAAAAGAAATAAATAATAAATAATTAAAAAAAACAGATTTATTGAAAAACAAAAAATAAAAAAATAATTTCAATAATTTAAATATATAATAACATTATAAATTATATTTCTGCCTAATATTTCATTAAAATTTTATATAAACGAGTGGAGAATATAATTTTAATTGCTCTTTTTATATTCTCCGTGCTCTTATATAAAATTTCAATCAAATATTTGGCAGAAACATAGTTTATAATATTATTATACATTTAAATTATAAAACTTTTTATTTTATTTTTTTTTGTTTTTCAATAAAAGTGTTTTTTTAAAATTATTTTTTATTTATTAATTTTTCTCGTTTACACATAGTGAAAAATTTTTTTTCATAAATTCTCTTTCATCAACGATTGCCAGCTCGCAGCACGGTAATTGATCGGCGCTGTGTGTGTTGTGGATAAAATTTAGTATTTTCTTGAAGATCTTGAATGTGAAATTGATTTTTACACTACGTGTTAAATACACATGTAAAATAAATAAATTGACCCCACACATTCAGGTGTGCATTTTAGACGATAGTTTAAAAACGCACAGATTTTTTGATTTAGTTGTATACAGTGGGGTCTAATAAAAAAGAGCCACCCTTGGGGAAAAAAGTACCAATTAAAAAATTTTGTATCTCAACAAATAAGGGTCGTACAGAATTCTACGATCACTCATTTTAATCGTATTTGCAAGGACTTTTCAATGGTTTATTGGCAATTTAATTTTGAGTACTTGTCTGGGAAATATTACGACTTAAAAATAGAAAAAAAAAATTTTTTATTCGACAGTGTTTAAATTTGAATCATTTTTCAGAAAATGATGGTAGAAAAATTTTACACGGTTAGTTTTAAAGGTATTTCGCTTGAAATTTATATTTGAGTTTTTCTTCTAGGTTCAAAATTTACCGAGATTTAGCGATTCTTGTTCAAAAAAAGGGTCTTTCTTATTTTTCCGATATCTGCTTAATGAGATCTGCTTAAATTTTCTCAAAATTTTTTGTGCTTTTCAATTTTTTTGATATTGTTGCAGTACTCTTATATACATGTATACCATAGTCTTCTAAGAGTACTGCAACAATATCAAAAAAATTAAAATGCACGAAAACTTTTGAAAAAATTTGAGGTTATTCTACATACAAAAATACACTTTTTTTATTTGGCATTTTTCTATATCTCCTCTCATCAAGCAGATATCAAAAAATAGAAAAATAAAAAAGACCCTTTTTTTGAACAAAAATCGCTAAATCTCGGTCAATTTTGAACCTAGAAAAAAAACTAAAATATAAATTTCAAGTTAAGCAAAATACCTTTAAAACTAGTCGTGTAAAATTTTTCCACCAATATTTTCCGAAAAATGATTCAAATTTAAACACAGTCGAATAAAAATTTTTTTTTTCTATTTTTAAGTCGTGATGTTCTTCAGAAAAGTACTCAAAATTTAATTGCCAATACACCATTGAAAAGTCCATAAAAATGAGATTAAAATGAGTGGTTGTATAAGTTCTGTACGACCCTTATTTGTTGAGATACAAAATTTTTTAACTAGTACTTTTTTTCTCAAGGGTGGCTCTTTTTTAGTGGACCCCACTGTATATATAAATGCTTTGTATTTTAAATTAACTAAATTTGCAGAATTTTATTTAGTATTTTATATTATATTTTTCGTTTGATAAATTATTATAATTATTTTAATTTCTATTATAAATCCAGAAATCAAAACATCTAATTTTTCATTAATATATATATACATATTATATTTGTTATATAAATATATAACGAATTTTTACTGTTACCTATGTATATGGTTCTATTATAACAATATATTAACGATCAGTAATATAATTTCCTTTATGAAACATACGAGCGTACATACACACAGCGAGCGTTATCGTTATAACACGTGGTTAATATCAAGAGAAATTCAAGAGAGAAGATAGAATTAGTAATAATGGCGCACGCTAATAATAAAAAAGAAAAATGCGACCATGCAGCAGCGGCTGAATAGATATTTAAATGGGCAACTCACCTGCCAAAAGAGGACTTAATAACGTCGCAAGAGGTGTTAGAGCTCAACACAGAAGGGTATTATTTTCAACAGTCATCGCCGCTTACAGAGTGGCTATTGGGTAATTACACAGCTGCCAATTTTGTGTAATCGAATCCAAACGAGGACAAAATTGCGACCAGGCAATGTCGTATAACGGTAAGAAAGGAGTTTATATACACAGATACACAAAACGATTCTCGAAAAGATGGACTCTACGATTTTCGATGATCAGGTCGATCCAAATGCAGAGCATTCGCTCACAATTTTAAGTAAAGATCCAGTAGTAGCTTTGAAATTAAACACTACATTGAGCAGTACAGCCGTTAGCAAACTGACTAACGTTTAGGCACAATAACAACAGGTTTACAGTGCTATATGGGTGATTCTATTCGAACGGGTCAAATTCAAATTTTGAAATAATAGAAAATAAAGATGTTCATTTTAAAAATTTTACTCAGATTTTTTTATGATTATATCTAATAGAACAATATCCCAAAGTAGCCAAGCTGTCGATAGGTTATTCCCAGAAAAACTGATAGATAAAAAATATACTGATACAGAGGAATTACTTTTATTCCAAGGGAATTACTTTTTTTATTACCATCACTTGATATACTATTTTCTAATAATATTTATGTCGAACAAAGATTCTAAACTATCTGAAATACTTCAGAATTAGCTATTACGATATATGGATGAATTTTTAAAAATAAAAAACGACGAGTTACAGCAAAAATATGTATTTTTAAACATTATTAGAAGAAAGTTAAAGAACAAATATATCCATACTTGAGAAAGTTTGCTTTTTCAAAATGTATAATAGTATTATTTTTGTGTTTGGGAGTGGAGTTAAGTGTACTTGATGATAAAGAATTAGTAGGAAGTTCGTCACGTCCACGTTTAGAAACCATTTTATCACCAATACAATCTAAAATAATATATTATCAATTTATAGATTTTCCAATTCAGATTTTTCAAAGACTTTCATTTAAATTGGAATAATTATATACTTACTTTGATATCGACGACAAACTCTTCATCAAGGCTAATGACAAACTGATATTTTTATTTTCTGAATACTACGATGTAACCTTTGATTTCGCTTTATTTATTTGTAGTATATACGTAGTATATAGCCTAGTATGTAAATATGACTACAGTGATTGTTTACAAAGAGATTTGAGAGTGTGCTTACTCGGAAATTCTCCACAAATATATATATATATATATATATATATATATATATTATATATAGTATATCCTCCTGCTCGCTCTGTTCGCCAACCCCCATTGGTGATTATGCATATCTTACATATATTTTACCAATAAAAGAAAAATTAATCATTCATAAATCACATGATATATCTGAAAAACAAATAATAATTTAATTATGATTGTTTATACCTTATAAAGTAAACGAGTTTCCACACCACCTTACATTTCAAACTAGTTATTATGATGAATTGCATTCATATATTTAATTTAATTGTATAAATTTTTAATATTTAAATATAGATTTTAATTTAACTAATATATTTTAACTGTGTGAAATATAGAGGTAACGTTACGGCGCGTTAGATTTTTCGATTAGTGGAAACCCTCGCCAGGAGCCCTAAAAACCACTTTATTTTATAGATAATATTACATAGATTAGTTATACATTTATAATATAACTTATTTTATGTATTGAATATGAATAAAAAAATAGTGATATCGTACGATATATAAGTGAAAAAATAACTTATTATTAATTAAATGATATTAATGATCAAAATTATAATAAATTTAAAACTATATACAAATTTTTAAATAATTATTTGGTATAAAAATTTTATTAGTATTATATTTGATATATCATAATGTTTATTTATGTCTTAAGATTTATAGGATTATTTTGATATAAATTCCTTTTTGATATCTTTTTGACTTATTTTTACATTTTTTAAGATATATCAATATTTTATACTAAAATTTAAAAATTTGTTTACTTTAATATTCAAAAATAAGTGATGTAATTATTATCAATATTCATAAGATCAATAAATCATTATATTATTTTAATGATTTTAATTTGTATATATATAAAATAAAATAATTTTGAAATATTAAACTTACTTTTTATTACTTACTTTTATAAATTTTGATCAAATATGTTCTTAATAATATTAACTAATCGTAATAAATATCTAGAATAAATTTGATAATTTTGATTAATATAATATTCTGTTATTGGTTCACATATTTGAATTTTATATTCTATAATTTTATTAACGTAATATTTATAATATTCTGGTACTTTATTCCAATTATTGTATTCAACTTTTTCTTCGTTCCCGCCAATATATGAATTAATAATATTATTTAATTGAGAAATTTCTGTATCCTCTGAAATATTATCATTTAAGCTTTCTAAATAATATTCATATTCTTCTTCATAATTAAAGTGGTCTTCAATTTGATTATTTAAATAATCCATTGAATGTTGATCGATAATATCATTTACTTCAACACCATTTCCAATTAAATTAAATATATGAATGCAATTCATCATAATAACTAGTTTGAAATGTAAGGTGGTGTGAAAACTCGATTGTTTATTTATATAAATAAACAATCATAATTAAATTATTATTTGTTTTTTCAGATATATCATGTGTTTTATAAATATAATTACTTATTCTTCATGTAAATGTTTTAACAAGAAGTCTTAATTCATTAATTAATAATATAAAGAACAAATTTTTTTATCTATTAATAATTTTATTAATGTATGAATATCAAAGTATTATATAATAAAATTTTAGTATTAAGTATATAATTTCGTTTTTCATTAGATATACCGTGAAGGCCATAATTTCTGATCACTTAGAAGGTATTTCTGATCACATATTTACATGTAAAAAAGTAAAAGTATATTTCTTTTTCACACTAACGAAGCATTTCTTACGCTCAATCTATTTTTTCTCATAAATTAAAAAAAAGTTTTTCCTACTAAAATCTTATAGATTATGATTTATATTAAATAATGATCAGAAATTACGCCCTGATCAGGAACAACGTCCTTTACGGTAACACATTATATTAATTAACATAATAATGCATGCAAGTTATAAACTGTTATACGAGTCATTACACGAGTGGGGGGCAGTGGGGGGTGATGCGGGGGGCATACGGGGGTGCACGGGGGGCGTGGAGGGGGACCTATAGAGGGAGTGAATGGTTACAAAATATCGTAGAATTACAAACAATTTTACGTTATTTTGTAGGAATTCCTTACAAAACATTATTGGGAGCTGTGGGGGGGCGTGGGGGAGGGCTGAAACTGAATTTTTAATATAACTATATAATATAGGATGATATTATATATATATATATATATATATATATATATATATATATATATATATATATATATATATATATATAAATATTCAATTTTGAATATATAAAAATTATAAGCAGTATAATATGTATTAAATTTCAAGTGTACAAATAACACAGGCCCACAAAATGAAAGAAAATGTCTGAACTTTTGACCGGACATACATATTCCCATGTATTTTTCGACGCTGAATCCGAATCTGTAATAAAAATAAAGGGTTTTCCTACCTTTTCTCAGAGTTTTATTGAAAAAACCTCATTTTTTACGGTTTTTTTGCGGTTTTTCGAGTCTAGAAAAAACAAATCATGAGATACGGTTAGTTGGACTTCAAAATCGAATTCTACGGGAAAAAATACACGGGAAACCATACCTTCAAATTTTTTTAACGCGATTCTAGTCCTCTGTATGGGGCTGAAAAAATGAGGAAATCGGTAAAAGTCGAAATTTTGCCTAGAATGGATTTAAAAAATATTAAAATTTAATCATGCGTCTTTTGAAGAGTCGATAAACATTGGAAATACTATCCTGGGGGTTTTTCAGATTGCTGATCATGAATTTGAAGTCAGATTGTGTGAAAACTACTTCTAGAGGGCGGTGACAAGAACTGTATATGGTAAATTTATCGATTTTTTAAAAATTTTACGTCTGAAATACTAATTTTAGAGTCTTTCACAGCATTGACTGTAAATTCAAGATATTAACTTAGCCTATTGTGTACGTTAAACTTAACATTTTGTCTATGTTTGTCTCTCTCTCTCTCTCTCTCTCTCTCTCTCTTCCGATGTTTTTTTTAAATTGGCTTACGCTTACGTACACATTTCTCTTCGAATGACCGATGTAGTGGATTTCTGACACGTTTTTGTCCTTTTTTCGCAGCTGTTTCTCTTTTTATCATCCAGCAGTAATCTGCTAACATGTTGATACCCCAGTTTCCTTGAAATCTACGTTCAAACTCCTTTAAATCTTGGTGAAATCGTTCACCATGCTCTTCACTAAAGTCTCCGTTATTTTCAGGAAACTGATCAACGTGTGAATCAAGAAAATGAAGTTTTAAGTTCATTAGACAACCCAATTTTTCAAAATTACGTACCATTCTTTTCACAATAGCTTTATAATTCGTGTCTTTGGCATTACCCAAAAATTTCGTCGATACCTCTTTAAAACTTAACCATGCTGCCTTTTCAACATCAGTCATGCTTTGTTCAAAGTTTTCGTCTCTAAATAAAGTTCGGATTTCAGGACCATCAAAAATACCTTCATTTAATTTAGCATCAGATTTATGGGGAAATACTTTGCTTATATATTGGAAGCATTGACCGTCCTTGTCCAAAGCTTTAACTAATTGCTTTATCAATCCAAGCTTTATATGCAGAGGCGGTATCAAAATTTTCGAAGGATTAACGAGTGGATCTTTTATAACATTCTGTTTTCCAGGTTCAAACGATTCTACTGATGGCCAAATTTTCTTTTTATAGTGTTTTTCTCTATCTCTGCTATCAAACATGCATAAATAACATGGGTACTTCGTAAATCCAGATTGTTGTCCAAGTATCATAGATAAAATCTTTAAATCGCCACATATTTGCCATTTATGTTCTCTATATTTTATTTTCGTTAAAAGTAGTTCAAGATTGGAATACTCTTCTTTAAGTACTGTTGAATGTGCTAATGGTATAGGAGCATATTTATTTGTGATATTGAGGAGTACTGCTTTAAGGCTGCGCTTTGATGAATCAATGAATAGTCGCCAATTTTCAGGTTTGCATATGTTGGGTTTCAATTCATCAATAAGACCTTTCACGTCCGTGCAATAAACCATATTAGAATCATTCTTGAAATAATTTCTAAAGCGCTCTTCTCGATTACGATATGCACATACTTTAGTACCCTTTGTCAACATATTTCGTCTCTTAAACTCTGAAGCCATAAACTCTGATTGTTCCTTAGATAAACCACTCTTTCTAAATAAATCGTTCAGACTTTTTTGATCAAACTTTTCAACAGTTCGTTCTTCACCCTTAGGAATATACTCTTCATCACTATCCAGAGAATGTTCTTCAGGTGAACTTAGATCTTCTTCATTTGATGAGCTTCCGTCTGCGGCAATCAGATTTTCAGTTGTTTCATCTGTCGAGTTTTCATCTACATTTAGATTCCCTAAGTTTGTTGTAAAACTATCTCTCGAATCTTTATTTTCAAAAATATCTATAAAATTCTTGGATGGAAATTCTATACAAGAAGTATTAGGATATACTATTCCTTTTTTCTGTATCTTGTCTAAACCTTGTATCTTTGTTAAACAAAAATAGCAATCATTTTCATCTTTTGGTTCCTTCCACTTTGTAGGTATACTAAATTTTAATTTGGACCTAGCCTGACTGGTGTTGTATCGATTCATCATGGCATAACATGAAGCACATATATAATGAGGAACCCAAATTTTATCCTGTTGAGAAATCTCAATATCAAAACATTTTTGATAGATAAAATTAATATTATCTGTGATTTTTCTTTTGTTTCGTTGTCCAATATATTCTGAACATACATAACAGAAATTATCTTGAGATCCATTACACGTATGGTTAAAACTGTTATTGGATGTACCAGCGCAGTTTAAAAAAGGTTGAAAATTTGAATTAGCCATATTGTTGAATTAAACCCCACACACTAGGAATCCTGTTCCGATCGCAGGTGAGTCCGCCGTCCTAGGGGTGATAACTCTCATACCTCCCCAGGCCTAAGTATGAGAGCTTTCCGACTTTGACGAGGACAATGTCAACTCGTCGTCGGACACACTACGGCATCATTCTCACATCCTAGTGCTCCCCTGCAGGACAGCGCGCCTTCGCTGGGTTCGTTACTGCAAAGTATTGAGTACACCGAATCATTCTACACATCCCATTTTCAGGGCAGTTGTCATCGTGACCAATACTTCGCAGCAGCAGGTTTTTTTTAGGTACCCTTATAGAGTACTGTTATTTATATATATATATATATATATATATATATATATATATATATAGCTTTGGAAAAAGATCATAAGTCCCATTCGTTTATAAACAATGCTTTAAGATCAATGACAGTGTACAACAGTGATTAACTGAACGGAGCTTTAAAATGAAACCAAACTTATTTCTAAACAACAGTACCCAGTTTTACAACAGAATAAGTATAAATAAAAAATTGACAGATCAAATTGTCTCTGACACAAACACACCAAATGAAGAAGATCTAAGTTCACCTGAAGAACATTCTCTGGATAGTGATGAAGAGTATATTCCTAAGGGTGAAGAACGAACTGTTGAAAAGTTTGATCAAAAAAGTCTGAACGATTTATTTAGAAAGAGTGGTTTATCTAAGGAACAATCAGAGTTTATGGCTTCAGAGTTTAAGAGACGAAATATGTTGACAAAGGGTACTAAAGTATGTGCATATCGTAATCGAGAAGAGCGCTTTAGAAATTATTTCAAGAATGATTCTAATATGGTTTATTGCACGGACGTGAAAGGTCTTATTGATGAATTGAAACCCAACATATACAAACCTGAAAATTGGCGACTATTCATTGATTCATCAAAGCGCAGCCTTAAAGCAGTACTCCTCAATATCACAAATAAATATGCTCCTATACCATTAGCACATTCAACAGTACTTAAAGAAGAGTATTCCAATCTTGAACTACTTTTAACGAAAATAAAATATAGAGAACATAAATGGCAAATATGTGGCGATTTAAAGATTTTATCTATGATACTTGGACAACAATCTGGATTTACGAAGTACCCATGTTATTTATGCATGTTTGATAGCAGAGATAGAGAAAAACACTATAAAAAGAAAATTTGGCCATCAGTAGAATCGTTTGAACCTGGAAAACAGAATGTTATAAAAGATCCACTCGTTAATCCTTCGAAAATTTTGATACCGCCTCTGCATATAAAGCTTGGATTGATAAAGCAATTAGTTAAAGCTTTGGACAAGGACGGTCAATGCTTCCAATATATAAGCAAAGTATTTCCCCATAAATCTGATGCTAAATTAAATGAAGGTATTTTTGATGGTCCTGAAATCCGAACTTTATTTAGAGACGAAAACTTTGAACAAAGCATGACTGATGTTGAAAAGGCAGCATGGTTAAGTTTTAAAGAGGTATCGACGAAATTTTTGGGTAATGCCAAAGACACGAATTATAAAGCTATTGTGAAAAGAATGGTACGTAATTTTGAAAAATTGGGTTGTCTAATGAACTTAAAACTTCATTTTCTTGATTCACACGTTGATCAGTTTCCTGAAAATAACGGAGACTTTAGTGAAGAGCATGGTGAACGATTTCACCAAGATTTAGAGGAGTTTGAACGTAGATTTCAAGGAAACTGGGGTATCAACATGTTAGCAGATTACTGCTGGATGATAAAAAGAGAAACAGCTGCGAAAAAGGACAAAAACGTGTCAGAAATCCACTACATCAGTCATTCGAAGAGAAACGTGTACGTAAGCGTAAGCCAATTTAAAAAAACATCGGAGAGAGAGAGAGAGAGAGAGAGAGAGAGACAAACATAGACAAAATGTTAAGTTTAACGTACACAATAGGCTAAGTTAATATCTTGAATTTACAGTCAATGCTGTGAAAGACTCTAAAATTAGTATTTCAGACGTAAAATTTTTAAAAAATCGATAAATTTACCATATACAGTTCTTGTCACCGCCCTCTAGAAGTAGTTTTTACACAATCTGACTTCAAATTCATGATCAGCAATCTGAAAAAACCCCAGGATAGTATTTCCAATGTTTATCGACTCTTCAAAAGACGCATGATTAAATTTTAATATTGTTTAAATCCATTTTAGGCAAAATTTCGACTTTTACCGATTTCCTCATCTTTTCAGCCCCATACAGAGGACTAGAATCGCGTTAAAAAAATTTGAAGGTATGGTTTCCCGTGTATTTTTTCCCGTAGAATTCGATTTTGAAGTCCAATTAACCGTATCTCATGATTTGTTTTTTCTAGACTCGAAAAACCGCAAAAAAACCGTAAAAAATGAGGTTTTTTCAATAAAACTTTGAGAAAAGGTAGGAAAACCCTATATTTTTATTACAGATTCGGATTCAGCGTCGAAAAATACATGGGAATATGTATGTCCGGTCAAAAGTTCAGACATTTTTTTTCATTTTGTGGGCCTGTGTAATTTAACACTTCATGGTATGAAATTCATGAATAAAATTGTTGACTGTATTATTTAATTAGAATTTTGTGAGTGCATCTCAAAAAAGGCAGGGAAATTATATGCCAGGGGAGATTACCTTATAATTTGAATGAAATTTTTACTGAGTAAACGGTCTCCAACATTCACTGCTATACAAACTTTTTTAGTTATACATTACTACTTTCTTGAACGTCTATTACGTATTTGAATATGCACTTATATCATCTGTGACAGTTAAATGTTCAGAGCCAGGGGAATTATCGTAGTAAAGGTAACTTAGCTTTCATAAGTGAAATGATGTTTACACGTAAGCAAAAATGTATTCTATGATCAACAAAGCAATTTTTTAGCGAAATAAACATATAATAACAATATTTCCATGTGATAGGAATAGCTTATATTTTCATAAGATTCAAATATAACATTTATTATTATAATGCTTTTTATCTATGAAAAAATAAACATTTTTTTTATAATAACAGAGAGTCAAAAAAAATTTTTTTTTATATCAGATATTATTTTATTGCTATCGTTTAAACATACTTGTTATCTTCAAAGTGCACGTCATGGTAATTTAGAGCGCCCCTCCAGGGTGCGATCAGCAAAATATTTACATCCATTGTGCTAACGTTCTACCCAACAGTATTATAAAGTTAATATTTTATAATTTTAAAAAATTAATCGATATTATCAATTTCATGTACTTTAATTATTTAAATTATTTTTGATTTTGGAATGAATGAAATTTTATCATTTTTATGCTATTTGAAAGATGAAAATTTCACCCTGTTTGTAGAATTTTAGAAAGTATATATAATTATATCGAATCATGCATAATAAGTAGATTCGATGAGAATTGAGTACAACTTGAAACTTGAGTATTGTTACTTGAGTAGCAGCTGTTACTTTATTTTTTATATTAAATATAAAAGCACACAGATATGATAGTCATCGGTAAAGATGTCACACTCAATTAAAGTAACAGCCGATACTCAAGTTTCAAGTTGTACTTAATTCTCATAGTACCTACTTATTATGCATGATTCGATATAATAATATATACTTTCTAAAATTCTACAAACAGGGTGAGATTTCTATCTTTCAAATAGCATAAAAATGATGAAATTTCATTAATTTCAAAACCAAAAATAATTTAAACTAGCAAAAAATACCTTGCTCCTAACGTCGCTCGGTTGAATTTTTATATATGATAATATTATGTATAAATTAGCCAATTTTAAAATAAAAAAGAATTGCCGCAACTTATGAATTTTAATATTGTAATTTTGCACTACATTAAATTTTTATATTTTTATAAAAAAGAATAATTAAAGTTACAATACGCATAAAAATTGTTTAAATACAAATTATATCATGATGAATTAAAAATTTGTTCCACCAAATTGCATTAGAATCAATAAAAAAATATAATAGGAATTCATTCTTTTTAATCACGTGTTTCAATAACGAACCATGAAATAATCGAAAACAGTATTTGACGTTTACTAGGACTAACAACTACACGGAGAAAGGAAAGTATTGTTAAAATAGGTTCTAAATGAAGTATATCTAATTCATGTACTAAGGTACTTGAAAAAAGAGTGGCGATATAATTTCAATTATATCGCCACAAGGGGTAGAGACGGTAATGCTTACGGGCCTGTTCACAAAGAGCAGTTAAAGCCATTTATAGTTAGGCAAGAAGTGGAACTACCATCTCAACCACTGCTGGAACAAACACATGCGAACGATACGATGAGTGACTCGTCTTTTGTGAGCGATGCGACTTCGTATGCCAATGGAGGATCGGGCTCAGACTGTGTGCGACCGTCTGTAAGCGATGATACTCCCCAAATCGATAAACTGAATAGGAAGCAAGGTCGTCCACGTAAAAAAGCCGTAGTTGTAACACGAATTGTAAAGCGTATGCGTCAAACTGAGCCCGAATCTATGAAGCGTAAGTAAGGTAGGCCAAGAGGTTCTAACAACGTAAAGCGTAACGAAAATGTAATTTACTATTTACAAAAAAAACCGAGTGCTCAACAAAAAATTATGGAGTATTAAAATATTAAATGTATTAACATTGCTCAAAGCGTTAGCTGCACACCTTCCGCGCGCTAAGCAGAGCAGCAGAACCCGATTATGCTGCGTCTGGTGAAGGGGTATCGTTGTATTCTACCGTGTTCGAATTTTGCGCGCTTAGGTTAAATAATATGACACGCGCTCAGGCATACAACTCGTCTAAGTTACGTGAAGAAGTACGTACCTCCACAAGCAGAGCGCACGCGAAGAGGAAGAAAGCCACAAGGTCCGGCAGAACATTTTCGGCTGTTATCAGCGCACATGCTTGATTGAATATTTCTGACTTGTGCAAGGCAGACATTTTCTAGCAGTCTACGAGCACGCATGTCTAGAGGCTTACTCCTACGACTTTTTCTTAGAGTTCGTCTAATAGTTTGTTGGTGTAGAACTGCAATATAGTTTTTTTGTGATTTTAAAAGGAGACAAGTTCTGCCTGGGACAACCGAGCATTCACGCCTGTTTTTCCTGCAAACATTATAAACTGATGCTTGTGATCAATCGTCTTGGCTGCTGTCGGTGAGCTTCAGTAACTAGGTTGTTGATTTGTGCTCCGCTGGTCAATGCTCAAAGACATTCTCTGTGTGTATATGTAAAAGCTTCTATGCGTAGCTGTAAGTACTTTATATATCTTGTTAACTAAAAGTAACTTGCCTCGCAGAAACTTTAAAAGTGCGCGTATCCGTTCTTGCTTCATGAAGCATTTTAGTTTGCGACGCGTCCTCCCTATTTGCTATCTCTTTTAAAAAAATAAATTTTTTTAATTTAATTAAATTAATTCTTGTTTGCACTAACTTCAATATATCAATTCAATGTTATTATAAGATTTATTATATTAATTTCTTTTTGTTTAATAAACCATCCCAAATCAAATTTAAAACTTTCTTTGACTTAATTTACATTGCATGATTGTATATAGCATTAAATATATTTCTCGTTGCTTACTTTAATACATTCGCGGTCTTTGTGAGCAGTTTTTAATTAATTACTTACAAAATATTGAATAGTTTAACGTAACATATTTTTAAACCTGCATTATAAAAGAAAACTGCGTTGCCGGCAACACGTCTCTCAATCAGATAAAAGAGAGGGAGAGACAGACGCAATGAGTATAGCAAGCGACAAGCATATCGATTAAGGTCTTATCGCTCATCAATAATTTCACAAGCTAGCACAATCAGAGTTCGCTGAATAGTATTTAATAAAATTCTTATAGTTTTCAGCAACTCTGCATATAGTTAGATTCGTATTTAGTTTTTGCCTAACTTTGCACTTTCCTGGAGCATTTTCTACAGTTTCTTTGTTACATTCTATATAAAGGGACCATGTAAGTGGTTTAGTATTGTGCAAGCGCGAACTGTCTTCATCGTTGATAGAGACGAAGCAGCGGCAATGTATCAGTAGCGTCCGAACCTTTTAAGATATAAGTTCGACGCGTAGGCCGGTGGTTGCTGGCGAAAACAGTTTAGTAAAGAACTAACTCTTTTAATTCAAATCCATCGCAGATTATTTATCAACCTTCCCAAACACTCTATTTATCCAGGTTATAGGTCTTGGATGTATATTCATTGGAGTAGGATATTATTACGTACGATCTAGTGCGTCTAACCTATATTGGTGACTTGTCTTTGGAAGGAGGTTTTTGTGTACCTGCAATACGAGAAAGCTGTGTCGCCTTGGGTCTTTGGATCTTCAGAAAAGACCTTCAACGCTTGTTGCAGCTAAGAAGAGTGTACGAAGACAATTTTCTTTTCAGATTTCCGTGGGCATCGACCTTTTGCCCACGAGGTTAGCAGCGAGGTTGCACCGTAGATCAGCGCAGTTTGCAGTCATTGCTTTGCACCATTCTCTGCTGCACATCAGGTGGCTATCGCTTCGCATCGTCCTTTTCTGCACGTCGACAGCGGCTTGGTGAGGCTCCTCTTCAGCACAACAGAGGTATAGAGTTATTTATGTAGTGCTTCCGAAAAATTCGCTCCTTACTAACATCGTATTATCAAGAGATACATATTTTTTTCAATACCTTGCGGTTATGTACACAAAAGTGAATTTAGTGTTTCTTTTAACGTTCAAAAACGCAATTTTATATAAAAACACTTGCGTATAAATTTTCTTTTTGCTGTACGGAGAGGCATATTGACGGCCATGTTTGCGTCATTTTTACGCTTGCTCAGTTTATCAAAAGTCTTTTTAACGGTCATATTAGCGTCGTTCTGTGCTATATAATTAGAAGGCAGTTTAGACGCTATTTTGTTTTTAACGCGTCGGTTGCGTTACATCATCAACACACACAACTCGATTAGAAAATTTTCTTTTTGATGACGTACTTCCGGGACGCGGCGTGCGTTTAAGCTATGTAATTTCAAATTTTGTTTTTGTCCTTTTCAACTAACATTTTGTGTTGGAGCGAATTTTAATTTAATTAGAAGTTTGCTTCTTGGTTAAAATGTTGTGATTTAATCTGTTTTCTTTTTTTTTTTTTAATTTTTTCTAAAATAAACTAAATTCATTTTTTAACTTGAAAATTAAAGAAGCAAAGTTTTATTTTTTTAAATTTTCATAGACTGATTTAAAATATGATTTAGCAGGAATTCTAGTGATTTTCTTTTCATTGAATAACTAAGAAGCAACAGAAAAGACCGAAAAAGTCGAGCCTTTGTTATGTCAGGTTTACCTATATTCAATCTGATTTGAATTGTAAAATTGTAGATGCTAAAAATAAATGATTTAATGAATTATAATAATATAAAATATTATACATATTTTATGGCTCGAATTTCGCTCTTTTTATTAAGATGCTACGCACGACCAGCCCGATTTCTTTTTTTCTCTAGTCAGTTTTAGATGGAAAAATTAAGCTTAATATAGTATTTTATTCTTTTTGCGATAGCAATTATCGATCTCTTAAAGGAGTCCGCAAGTCGGTTGACCAAACTTTTAAAAATAGCAGCATTTGATGTGTGTGCGGTGTTCATTCGGTTTGGAGTTTGTCGGGGTGGTCACCTGGACACCTAAGGTGCTATCCTTGTCTAAACTTTAATTGTTTTGAAATATTAAGTTTTAACTTTGGTCCAGTGATTTGGTTTGCCCCCTGTGTTAGTCTGTGTATGCATGAGTGTGTGATAAAGAATTGTGGTATGTTGATTCAGAGCAGATGTTAGTGTGGGTACTGAGCTCAAGAGCATTAAAAAGCGTTTTATTTACAGATTTTTTTCATAGACTAATTGACCTTGCAGACGTCTTTGTGCCCAGCTCCACTATTTAAAAGGTCTGGAAGGAACGACTTCCTAAAGCAATAATTCTTTATTTAGGCCCAAATGCCGTCTGTGAGCAGATGCTCCTTGATCAAGCACAGAAAATCCGGGAGACTTTTTAAAATAAGGAAAACGTCGTGCACTTTATCACTCAGCAACCTAGCAACAATATCTTAGATAATGAAACTAGAATTGAAGCTAGAATTGAGACCTTGGAGAGAGCTTCTAAAAAACGCTTATTTGATAGAAAACAGAAACAGGGTAACGCAAATAAGCTGAAGCATAAACGTAACTCTGATGTTGAGTCTGCTACTAAAGATAGCCTAGTAAGCTTATGTTGGCACCATAAAAAATATGGTAATAAAGCCCTAAAATGTATAAAAACATGTAGTAGATACGCTGAATTCACTGCCCTGACTAATAAGAAAAAGCCAGATCAGGGAAATGTAGAAGGTCTGCTGTAGCGGAGGTATCAGCAGATAAGAGTAAAGGGTCGGCTCACCTCCATGTTAAAAATGTAATCAGTAAGGACCTTTTCCTAATTGACACTGGCGCGAAAGTTTCTCTGTTATCTAGAGGTTCTCTTAAATTAGATTAGACTCCTGGCATTAACTTATATGCAGCTAATGACACTCTGATTAAAATTTATGGAACTACGAATAAGAAGTTAGATATAGGCACCGGTAGAATTATTGTTTGGAATTTCATCTTCGCAGGTGTGCCTTATCCTATGATTGGAGAAGACTTACTTGAGTTTTACCATTTACTTCCTGATTTAAAGAATAGAAAGTTAGTCGATGGCAATACACTGCGTTCTGTTGATGCCATAGAGGAAAAAGTTAAATATTTTAGAGTGTCGTTGGTAGCATCGAATTATAGCTATGCTCACGTGCTTAACAAGTAATCCAAAGTACTGGGAGTTGAACAGGCAGCACCTTCAGAAGATCGCAATGTCAAACACTTCATAGAAACCACTGAACCACTCATTGCTCATAGAGTGAGACGTTTGTGTCCAATGAAGCTCCAGGCAGCTAAAAAGGAGTTTGAAGAGCTTTGCGATTCGGGCATTTGTCAACCATCAAGCAGTCCTTGGGCAAGCCCTATTTACATGGTTCCTAAGAAAGACGGTAGCTGGAGAATTTGTGGTGACTATAGAGCTTTGAACCAAGCTACAGTACCTGATAGGTACCCTGTACCACATCTACATGATTTCCCATAGTTTTTCAGTGGCAAATCTGTTTTCTCATCTCTGGATTTAAAAAAAGCTTATTATCAGATTCCCGTTGCGGATTCTAATATTCCAAAAACAGCAGTGATAACACCATTTGGACTTTTTGAATATAAAGTCATAACATTCGGACTGCGGAACGCTGCTTAAATGTTTCAGCGATATGTTAATGAGGTACTTGGAGATCTAGAGTTTGTGTTCGTTTATATTGATGATATACTGATTGCCTCTTCTAGTGCAGAAGAACATGAGTGTCATCTTCATACCGTCTTAACAAGGTTAGAGAAATCACACCTCTTGCTTAATATCGAAAAATGTACTTTTGGAGTAAAAGAATTAGATATCTTAGGTTTCAACATCAGCGAAGAAAGTTTTAGACCTTTACCTAGTAAAGTTCAGACTATCTTGGACTTTCTAAAACCAGAAATCGTAGATCAACTTCGTCGTTATATGGGAATGATCAACTTTTGCAGGACATGTATCCCTAGCGCAGCTCACACGCAGCATTTATTAAATCAACATCTTAAGGATTGTCGTTAGAAAGACAAACGTCCTGTTTATTGGGATCCTGAAAGTGAGACTGCTTCTGAAAAAAGTAAAAAAGACTTAGCTGAGGTCACATTTTTGACATATCCTGCACTGAAAGAAATTTCGTCTTCGGGTATCTCGATATTTAGAGTCTATTGATTTCATGAAAGAAACAACATTTTATAACTCTACATTTCGTATTATTTCAATTCGTACAAGCGTATAAAATAAACTCTAAGAATCCTCGAATACATGCAAAACGAAACTGAACTTGATCTTACTCGAAATTCGTAAATATGGAATTCGATGAGTCTTCGCAATAGCGCAAGAGCACGGCCGAGCTACCTCAACTCGGCTCTGGGCGTCTGAGGCTCCGAGAGCCGAGATTCTCGATTTCTGCAATACCTTTGAATAAGAGACTCCGACGCTAGCGAATCAATTTAACACAATGTATTGAAAAGTCTTTATCCCTTAAGTCATCGACATCTCCAAAGGCGAAATTTTTCAGTGTGATAATCGTGCTGAAACACGGTTAATCGCGTAAGTTGACGCAACCGCAGAAGAATTATTTAGTGTATGATCGAGAGCTCACAGATATTTTCGAAGCGCTGAAATACTTCCATTATTTTATTGAAACAAAACAATTCAAGATCTACACTGATCATAAACCGTTGGTTTTTGCCATGTCGCAAAACTTGGAGGAAGCTTGTAGCCGCAAAATCTATCAGTTGACTTATATTGCTCAGTTCAACTGCGAGATCTGTTACATAGAAGGAGAGAGCAATACAGTCACTGATACTCTATCACGAATCCAAAATGTAGCTGAGGTTAAAATACTTAATTTAAATGAGGTAAAAACTTCTACTTCATTTAATCAGCTGAACATAAGAGTCGATGCGTTCCATTTACCATTAATGTACGATTTATCAGCTTTACACCAAGAACAAGAAAAAGACGAAGAGTTGACAAAGATACTCCTAAATAAAAAGCATCCTTTTAAGTTGCATAAAGTAAGCTTAGGAGCTGAAGACACACTATTTTATTGCGATGTACAGGACCAATTCTTGAGACCTTATTCACCTAAGTCTCTAAGAAGGAAAACGTTTAGTCTGTTTTATTCCAACTCACACGCAGGTGCGAAGGTCACTGACAGACTAATTAGAAATAAGTATGTCTGGACAAATATGCATCGCGATATTAATAAATGGTGTAAACACTGTCTGAAGTGTCAACAATGCAAGGTATCAAGGCACAACAAATTCTTGCCAGAACATTCTACTGCACCTGATGAGTATTCACGCACGTGCATTTAGATTTGATTGGACCATTGCCCCTGTGCAACGGATATAAACATTTATTGACCATCATAGACTGATACACCAGATGACCAGGAGCCATTCCTATTGAAGACACATTGGCGACAACGGTGGCTAAAGCCCTTGTTAAGAACTGGATTTCGAGATTTGGTGCTCCTGAAGTCATAACTACGGATTAGGGAGCTCAATTCGAGTCACAGATGTTCACTAACTAGGAGAGTGTCACACCTCTGGATCACGGATTTTGCTCAAACTTCGGGATAAGTTTTCAGATGATAAAATATGGAAAAAGCTAAAGTTATAGTCATAAATACTCAATATTTCCCTAGTTACAGGCAATTAAAGAAAATCACTAAAAAGTTACTAGATTTTTAAACGCATATAGTTCTTTAGCATTGATAGCTACAAGCTTGAAACTTTTTTAAATTAAAGCTGAGCTCAAATCCTTTCGAATTAGTAGTTATAGCATGTAAAAATATTATTTTTCCCAAAGTTAGAGCGTAATAAGGATTGGACCTAATTTCAGCTTTTATTATCAATTAATGTTTTTAAAAGAAAAATCAGGTCCAATGTTTATCGCGCTCTAACTTTGGGAAAAATAATATTTTTACATGCTATAACTACTAATTCGAAAGGATTTGAGCTCAGCTTTAATTTAAAAAAGTTTCCAGCTTGTAGCTATCAATGCTAAAGAACTATATGCGTTTAAAAATCTAGTAACTTTTTAGTGATTTTCTTTAATTGCCTGTAACTAGGGAAATATTGAGTATTTATGACTATAACTTTAGCTTTTTCCATATTTTATCATCTGAAAACTTATCCCGAAGTTTGAGCAAAATCCGTGATTCGGAGGTGTGACACTCTCCTAGTGAGTTATTAAGCATACTTGGTTGTGCTAGGATTCGCACTACTGCTTATCATCCTCAGGCTAACGGTTTAGTTGAGAGGTGGCATAGATCATTAAAGACCGCTCTTCATTTCCACGCTGATAATGGCAACTGGGTTGACTCTCTTCCGTTGGTTTTACTTGGTTTGATGACTTGTGTGCGGATGACACTTAAGCGTGTTCTGCCAACTTTGACTATGGGTCTAGTCTGCGAGTTCCTGGAGGATTCTTCGCTTTTTCAAACCATGACCCATGCAAATCGTCATTTCTAGAGGTATTCAGGGCAAACATGAGAGAGTTAAGACCAGTGCGATCAAGAAGTTTATGACTGCATGCTCATTGATCATGTATTTAGTGCTAAAAATCTCATTGAGAAATAGGAATTAACGTTTACGCAAGAGCGCAGCCCTCTGATTAAGTGGGCCTATGATCCACGACTGCATCTTTCCGTTGCTCTCAAACATATTAATTTAATTAATAATCGTGACCTGGAAGGTCTCGTGGCCAATATACTGGCCAAGAAACGTTCCGTAGAGCACTTGATCTAGAATGGGATAAAGATCAATTATGCGCTTGATTTTTTGCATTTAACTAAATTGAAAACTCTTAGCATTGACTATAGCCCTTTTATATGTGATTCTCTCTCTTCCTTAACAAGCACTCAAATAGAAAGCATTAGAATACACAACAAGTTAGGTAAGAAAAAAATTAAATTGTTAAAATCATATTTCTTACTTGATATTAGTAAAAAGACCAATCGACTTTTTGTTGAATTGATAAAATGTAAAACAGAGCGTGCGGAGGTTATCCAGGCGCGTCTCAGAAACTGTAGGGTAGAGGAGATAGGCAAGGCTTTTAGAATCATTAAGGATGGGTAGGGCTGGTCGTTCGAGCAAAGGCGTAGTTTTAAGAAACTTATATTGTTTGTTGATGAAAAATGTAAGATATTATATTTTTTTCTCTTATGTACTTACAAGGAGAGTATTTGACCTCCAGGAAACGGATTTGGCTAAAACTGCAGGATGTGATTTTTTTATTAAAAAAATGGACCATTGTTTTTTCTTTTGTGCTAATAAGCCCTATGGACAGAGATATAAACATTTCTTCGAAAATGTAGTGAAAAGAAGTCTTTATAAGAACTTGGTTAACTAAACAACTAAAACTCTTATAGAAAATTGTAAGGAAAATAAAAGAGAGTACAGGTTAAAAAATTTAATTTAAGCTTTGTTACATTAAAAAATCTCATATAGTTCAAAAGTTACAGGCGATTGAAAAATGCTTATAAAATAGGGTAAAAACTTGATCGTATGTTACATGCTAAAAATATTAATAAATCTATAGTAATTTTCAATTAAGAACGACTTTTGAACTACAGAAGCTTTTTTAATGCAATAAGGCTTAAAATAAAGCTCTTAACTTGTACTTTTTTCTATTTTCCATACATTTTTCTGTAAAGTTTTTAGTTGTTTAGCTATTCAAGTTCTTATAAACGCTTTTTTTCTCTATATTTTCTAAGAAATATCTATATCTCCGTCTATAGGGCCTATTAGCACAAAAGAAAAAAAAAACAGGTTTATTTTTTTTCATCAAAGAATCATATCCTGCAGTTTCAGCCAAATCCGTTTCCCGGAGGTCAAATACTCTTCTTGTTAGATAATAAGTATTCACAAGTAACCACCTTAGATTTGTACGTGGTTATGATTAGAAAACTTGTAATAGGTACAAGTGTACATTGAAACCTAACATGTATATACTACTCTGTATTCTTTAAATGAAGTATTTAACAGTATGATATTGTATAACGCATATTACTTTTAACATTGTTGTAACACATACGTATATGTATTGACAAATTTATAACGAGTTCAGTAAGCGTAAAGTAGTTTTTTTACCGAATACGTGCGTTAGTGCGTATTATGGCTGTTGAATGATAGCAAAGATTAATTTACTTACCTTTGTAAGTGTGCATGGATCCAATGTTTAGATCGTAAGCGATTTTTATCATTTTAAACACTTTAGCTGAGTTAGTAATTACTCAAAAACTGAAAAATTTGAAATTAAGATGAAATCTTAAGCGACGTTTTACATTAAAGAAGCATTAGTAATTTCAGAAATGTTTACGCATATAAGAGTACAAAGTTAAGTAATTTTTTACCAGTAATAAGATATTTTTGTACTATTTAATCATAAGCTGCTTATACATAGCATGTTGTAAATTAAATGTTAACTTGCGCTTAATTGAAAAATATTTGGTTTGTAAGCCTTTTTGGCAGGACATGGTCTGTTATACTTTAATGCAACGCGACCAAAATCTATTTTTTGTATCGCTAAATCATTGTATTTTTTATTAGAAATCATTGTTTTTCAAAAATTAGAATTTTCTCCGCATCGGCATTTGGGGGAAGTGTGTAGAGACCATGTAAGTGGTTTAGTATTTCGCAAGCGCAAACTCTCTTCATCGTCGATAGAGAGGAAGCAGCAACAACGTATCAGTAGCCTCCTACCCTTTTAAGATGTAAGTTCGATGCGTAGGCCTGTGGTTGCTGGTGAAAAAAGTTTAATAAAGAACTAACTCTTTTAATTTAAATCTGTTGCAGATTATTTATCAACCTTCCCAAACACGCTATTTGTACAGGTTATAGGTCCTGAATGTATATTCATTGGAGTCAGATATTATTACGTATGATCTAGTGCGTCTAACCTATATATATAGGGTGTTTTTTCATCGCCCTTAACAAGTCTGTATAGGTTTCATTAAGTCCCCAATTAATGTCTTCAAAATATCTCTATCAATTGGACTATTATCTTGAGCTGTATCTTGTAAGTTTTCTTATCTTTCGGTTTTCGATTTATATTTAATATTTCTATTAATGAATCTGTTCACAGCCGCTTTTAGTATTTTTCAATATACCTTTATTTCCAATTTTTGATGCTTTGTTTGCTGGTTCACTTGAATTCGTTTTTGTTCTTTTCTTGCTGACACTGTACGCGGTCTATCTATTGGTGTACTTGCTGCAAGAATTTCTTCTACACTGAAAAGACATCGGCGTAAATACAGGCGTCCACCTGTTTATAGTGGCTCCAAACGCCATAGCTTACATAGACTGTGTGACTGCACTGAGAGAAAATTCATGCCAATAGAGCATGTAGTCTACGTATCCAAAGTTAGTAAGTAATATCCTATGCTTTAATAACAGCGCCATCTACTCTTACGAGGTTTGTGCTATCCAGAAACTGTTTGTTTACATGC
Organism: Anastatus disparis; assembly: GCA_017163975.1. NCBI lineage: Eukaryota > Metazoa > Arthropoda > Insecta > Hymenoptera > Eupelmidae > Anastatus > Anastatus disparis. The sequence goes on from JAFFSR010000072.1 coordinate 1,922,356, forward strand.
TTTAGTAGCTCCCCACTCTAATATCCTTCGATAGCTAGCGCTGTATCCTCTCATGGGACGTGAAGGAAGTAAACGTGGCTTGTCCACTATTCTTTCTTTACTGCTAACTATGGCATTCTTCTATTGCTCAAGTCGCCTCCTCTTTTGGGTGGCGACGCGAGCAAACACGGTTGGTCTATATCCAAAATCATGTTGCAAATTTCGCTAACGTATTTTCGTAGGGTGAATCTTTTATTTCTTTTCTTTTCTTTTTTTATGAAGGGAGATACGTTATAAATATAACCTGTTAAACTTTTTAACTTTAAATAATTAATTTTTAACTTGAAATTTAATTATTTTAAACCGCTGGGGGGCAGATGAGCATGTACGATTTTACGCCAGAGATATTTCGAAGTAACGTTGGTCTAGTGCGTAACGTTCGCGCTTTTCCTTTTGAGTAGGCGAGTTCAACTCTCGGCTAGGGTCTTTTTTAATTTTTTTTATTATTTCAATAGTTTTTATTGCTTTTTTTATTTATATTTTTTTATTTTCTATTTTTTTATTAATTTTAAAATCTATTTTTTCACAAGTTACTTAAAATATGCTCGTTTTTTTATTAATATTTTTAAATAAATTATTTCATATAGAAAATAATTTCAAATATTAATAAATAAATAATAGTGATATTTACAATACTATAGTTCAATTTTGTCTTTATAAACATATTTCAATATACAATATATATTATAACATAAATAATAATAACTCAGTTTTATTTATTTATTGTAATTTATTGTAAATTTTATAAACTAAATTATAAACAAATTAAACTATACTATTATAAAATAAACATCACTATTATAAAATAAACATCACTATTATTTATTTATCAATATTTGTAATTACTACCTATAAAGAATAATTTATTTTTAAAAAATTTTCATTGAAAAAAACAAGCGTACTTGTGGAAAATTAAATTTTTAAATTATTAAAAAAATACAAAATCTAAAAAAAAATAAATATAAAAAGGAATAAAAAATATTAAAACAATAAAAAAAAAATTAAAAAAAAAGTGACCCTAGCCGAGAGTTGAACTCGCGTACTCAAAAGGAAAAGCGTGAACGTTACGCACTAGACCAACGCTGCTCCGAAATATCTCTGGCGTAAAATCGTACATGCTCATCTGCCCCCCAGCGGTTTAAAATAATTAAATTTCAAGTTAAAAATTAATTATTTAAAGTTAAAAAGTTTAACAGGTTATATTTATAACGTATCTCCCTTCATAAAAAAAGAAAAGAAAAGAAATAAAAGATTCACGCTACGAAAATACGTTAAAGAAATTTGCAACATAATTTTGGGTATAGACCAGCCGTGTTTGCTCGCGTCGCCACCCAAAAGAGGAGGCGACTCAAGCAAACAAAGGATATGAGAGTGGGGAGTCATCGAAGTATACCACGCGAGTCATCATTGAATGCCGTTCATGCTTTAGTTACTCTCCATACCATCTTTTTTAGTATAAGGTAATCCAATACTAATAGAGCTTCTCACGGCCTGTCATATTTGTATCAATGTTTTATATGCTCGCATAGATGGCAGTTCGCATGCTCTATTAGCATGAATTTTCTCTCAGTGTGGCATCGCATGAGCGCTAGCCCGTATCATGAGCGTGCCACATGGTCCTCTTGCGGTATCGGTTAGCACATAGTATACGGTGTCGCTATTACGGCTTACTAAGTGTGCTCAAACCGGCGCCGCTAAAGTGCCGGTTGGCTCCTATAGTATGCTGAAGTACGAGCGCCACCACAGCCATGTGGCGGGGTTAGGGCCGATGTCTTTTCAGTGTAGCTATATTAAATATGGTTTTTGTCGTTCATCAATACTCATCTCGCTAGCACGTCGGAATCCACATTGTAATATTTAACGTGAAATTTTTATAGTTTTCAGCAACTTTGCATATAATTAAATTCATCATAAAATTGAAGTGAATGTTTTTGTAACGTGCGTAAATAACCATTACAGTATTCATTAAGCCAATTAGATCTCGAAAACTACTCAATGGATTAGCTTCAAAATTTACATACAATTTATTTTTTTTATCAACAATTAGTGCGATAGCTATTGAAAATTGGTCTTCTTATTGTAGTTTTAATTTTAGAGTATTTTTAAAATTAAAACAAAATTTTAGGGTCATTAATGGCATTAGTTAAATTTTCATGTCAAATATCTCTAGGAATAAAAATAGAAACAATCATTAAATGAATTATCGGGTAATAGAGTACTGTGTTTCTAAATTTATAAATATTTAAAAATTATATTTTGAAATAAATAAATTAAAAATTTTAAATGGTTTTCAAATAAATTACAAAAGTTTGTAGCATTATAAAAAATAAAAAAAAAACTTTTTATATATATTTTATTTGTAAAATATAATAAATTATAATTTACACTGCCGCCGAGACACTTTTGCCCCCCTTCGACTAAAATCGACTTATCTAAAAAGTTTTATAACTCTGGAAAAAATGGTCGTAGCCTAAAAATTCCAACGGGATTCGAAAGATTGTTGAAAATTCTTTCAAAAACTATTGGTTTGATATAAAAAAAACATTTTTTTCGTATCTCTTATCCTTGTTTAAAAAGAAATTTTTTTAAACTTTTTTTTGACTTTGTAAAGTAGTGTTCAATTTTAGTAGAAATTGTTACATTAATACAAAACCAAATAGGTTTTAAAGCTTATATTTCAACGATGAAAATGCAATGTTGAACGTCTAGATTCGACCTTTTAAACCAGAGTTATAAGATTTTATATTTAAAAATAAGGTTTTTTTCGATGTAGCAATATTTCTGAATTTAAGAGGAATAGAAAAATTTGTCAGAGAGAAAAAATGTTCCTTTTTGGTCAAATAATAATAATATATAATAAAAAATTCATTTCGGAAAAAAAATTTTTTTTGCATTTTTACACACAAAAAATTTTGTTAATACATTTTTAAAAATAAAATAAGTCATTTATTAATGGAAACTTATTTTTGTTTTGCACATGGAAATATATATCATACATTGATTTGAAATCTTACTTACAATTCAATAAATGTAAATATAGTCGATCATAAACTATAAACATCATACTATATGTATACAAAAATGTTTCAAATAAACTTATATTCTTCAAATCAAGAATAAAGATATTTACAGAACGCTAAAAAAAATTATAGAATAATCATTTTCTATGAAACTTAAATATTATCACTTTTTCAAATAATTATTAAGTACACTCATTAAACTTAGAACTATAAGAATCATAACTTAAAAAAAATAAAATATACAGTCAAACAATAACATGATTTTTACTACTTTAATAAAATATATTATACTTTTTTCTCGTCAAAGTGTCCTCCTTCGTGCTTTATTACGGCTTTGCACAATCTTGGCATTCTTGAAATAAGTTTATTCAAAGTTTCTGAATTAATTTTATTCCAATTTTGCTGCAAAATATTCCACAAATCAGTTGCTGAAGTTGGGCACTTTTTTCTCACAGATCGATCTAGTTCTTCCCATAGCAGTTCAATTGGATTCAAATCCGGCGATTGCGGAGGCCATTCCATGATTTTTAACTTTTTCTGTTTTTCTAAATTTTGCAAATAATTTTTGCACAATTTCGAGGTATGCTTAGGATCATTATCCTGCTGAAAAATAAATTGTCGTCCAATTAATCGCAATCCTGATGGTACCGCATGTTTCTGCAAAATTTTTTTATAATTTTCTTTTCTTAAAATGCCCTCAATTTTGTAAAGATCACCGACTTTAGATCCTGCAAAACACCCCCATACCATAACTGAACCACCTCCGTGTTTTACAGTAGGAATCACACAATCACTGCGATATTTTTCGTTGACCTTTCGTCTTACATAAACTTTTCTTTTAGATCCGAAAATTTCAAATTTGGATTCATCTGTCCAAAGAACTTTCTTCCAATCACTAAGAGTCCAATTTTTATATTTTCTTGCCCACTTTAATCGCTTTTTTTTATTTACATTTCGCAACAAAGGTTTTTTTACTGCAACTCGTCCGAAAATTCCTTGTTCTTTAAGTCGACTTTTTACTGTTGATACCGATATAGGATTTTTCAATCGTTTATTAACATGAACTGTGATTTCAGGAGCTGTCATTCTACGATTAAGCAAACTTACTCGACAAATGTATTTATCTTCACGAGCAGTAGTTTTTCTTTTTTTTTTAGAACATCTATTTTCCACACTACTCGTTTCTAAATATTTTTTAATATTATATGCAACAGTGCGTCTACTTATATTTAATTGTTTTGCTATTTCATAACTACTTTTGTTAAGTTCGTGAAGAGCGATAATTTTATAACGATCGCGTAAAGTTAAATTTTTTGTTTTCGCCATCACTGCTAGAAATTAAAGAGCCGTTGGTATTGACAAGAGTTTGCGACAGACTAAGCTTATAATCAAAATTATACAAATATTCAAAATCTTTATTATTTAACAACACGAAAATAAGGATAGCGCAATGTTTGTAAACATAAATCACGCTTAAGAATTTTGAATTCATAGTATACCTACATCTATATAAGCACATATATTAAAAACGGTATCATTTTCATTTAGTTCAATCAAATTTATTGTTGGAATGTAATGAGATTTTCATATCTTTAAAATATTGAACAACATGGGTAAAAAAGGCAAAAAAAATTTTTTTTCCGAAATGAATTTTTTATTATATATTATTATTATTTGACCAAAAAGGAACATTTTTTCTCCCTGACAAATTTTTCTATTCCTCTTAAATTCAGAAATATTGCTACATCGAAAAAAACCTTATTTTTAAATATAAAATCTTATAACTCTGGTTTAAAAGGTCGAATCTAGACGTTCGACATTGCATTTTCATCGTTGAAATATAAGCTTTAAAACCTATTTGGTTTTGTATTAATGTAACGATTTCTACTAAAATTGAACACTACTTTACAAAGTCAAAAAAAAGTTTAAAAAAATTTCTTTTTAAACAAGGATAAGAGATACGAAAAAAATGTTTTTTTTATATCAAACCAATAGTTTTTGAAAGAATTTTCAACAATCTTTCGAATCCCGTTGGAATTTTTAGGCTACGACCATTTTTTCCAGAGTTATAAAACTTTTTAGATAAGTCGATTTTAGACGAAGGGGGGCAAAAGTGTCTCGGCGGCAGTGTAAATGATATTTGTTTATATTTAACAAATAAGATTGAATCTTGTTCATTGTATATGCTTAAAAGGGATTTAATCATAAAAAAACATTTTCGTAACAAAAATTTGTTTTTTAGAACTGATAAATTAACATTAAAATTTTTAATATAATACTAAATGATGTAGTTTTTTGATTTTAGCAGATGCAAGATAGTATAAACGAGTAAATTAAATATTAAATATTTAAAAGATATGGGGGAATATTAATAATAGATCATTTTTCAGATTGAAATGATATTTAAAAAAATTAAATAAAGTTACTACTTGATGAGCTCTATCAGAAAGCTTTGCGCAAAAGTGCTTGGCAGTGTTTTTTTTTTATTCATTCTTTTTTTGTGTAGAAATTTAGAATTTCTGCCAGTTTTTTCTGAGGTGACCAAATTTTTGAAAGTGACAGTGTATATCGTTATTTTAATGATGATTACCCTCTAATAAAAAAATATTTTCAAGATTCGCACTGAAATTATACACATCAGATACAAGTTTTTTTTTAGAAAATCCTTTAAAGCGTGACAGTGACCGCAGTTTATAAAAAAATTTTTGAAGATGGCCTTGTACCTGACGAAATAGATCTCTTGAATTTAAACATTTTCGCGTATACTGCAAAATTGTATTTCATGAAATATTTCCAACTACAGAAATGATCTTTTTTTTACTTTTGATCAAGAGCAATTCCTTAATATTTAAGAGTATAAGAATTGTTTGTCATAATATGTAAAAGCTGCATTATATGCAATAATAAATATAATGAAACAGAAATTATATCAAGCTAGAAATAATAATAAAACTATTGATCTGATTATTTATTACTGTTTTTTCAATATACATATTTTATATTTACAATTAAAATCATTTAAAACCTTGCAATTCGAAAGTATAGCCCCTATTGTAATGGATATTACTATTCATTTTCCTAACTGTACTTTAGGAGAAGAATTGATATATTTTTTTTCTGTATTAGGTATTTTGTTCAGAACTTCCAATATTTCTACGGGAACATAAAAATGGGATGTACAGAGCTGACGTATATTTCATTTGCAAAACAATTGCGGAAGCACCTATCTTTATAGCAGTGCCACTTATTTTTACAATAATCTCTTATCCTATGATAGGACTGTATCCTGATGCATATCATTTTTTCATAACAGCTTCAATAGTTGCTTTGGTTGCAAATGTTTCAACATCTTTCGGTAATCTGTTTAAATATTTTTAATTATATATTATTAGAATTTTTCAACCTCTTTTATAAACTGAATGTCGTTATTTTTTTCGAGATAAAGAATAAAGCTTTAATGTATGATAAAAGCAATTAAAATTATAATAATAGTGAAATTGAAAAGTTTTCTTCCATTTGGGTTGTCGAACCTAAAAATCATCAGAACAAAATTCAATATTTCCTCGAAGGCCATTAGCTATGCTAATACTATTATAAAAACTCTTGAGATTAATTTCTGTAATAAAAAAATTATTGGCGAAAAATTAGTAGGAGAAATACATAAATTACCTAACTTAGAAACGGGAGGAATAAGTTTAGCGCTTTTTGCAACGAATTTGCGTGATGCCGTAAGTGCATTTGAGTCATTAAAATTATTAGGGTATTTATGCAGTCCAGATTTAATGAAAGAAATCCGTCAAAAATTACTGGTGGCATTGAAATATTCGTTCAATCGGTTTTACGCCTAACTAGCTACCAATAAAACAGAGAGAGAAAAGTTAGCCGACTTTTTGACTAAGGAAGCAGAACTTGCTGCAGCAACAGGTGTCTTTGATTTTCACTCAGCAACGAAAAATTCTAAATAAAGTACTATTGTTTTCAAGCGTCAAGTGAGAGTAGCGGGATCGGGTAGCACATATAATCAAGTTACAACACACGAACCAAACCAAGCGGAAAATATACTCAAAATAAAGCAGCTAATATAGAAAATTTTAAAAGATTTATTTTTAAAAGATCTAATCATAAATTAATAGAATGTCTACATTTTGCGCGTGAACCACGTTCTCGAAAATGAAATTTAGTTATAAAATATCAATCATATTTTAATTGTTTATCCAGAGGGTATATGCGAGAAGAATGTGGGCGCGCTACCTGTAGCACATGTAATCAAAATTATCATATAATTTTGCATAAGCTATTAAACAATAATGATTCTAATAAATTTCCTTATACTCATGTATAGAATATAAAGAAAAACAAAACGCTAAAATCAATATTAATCAAGAAGCATGACTGGAACAAAATGTCCATTATTGAAAATTATTGTCCTATGCGTATATGGCCAAAATGATTTTTTAAATAGTTAAGCGTTAGTTGATGAAGGTTTAACCGTTACTTTAGTTGAAAAACCATTAACTCATTTTATTGGTACCACTTAATAACTAAAATAAAATTTTAAAAAATTCAATTTAACCTCTTAACTGGTAAGGCTTTTATAACTTTTCGTGCCAAAACTTATAGCCACAAATATTATGTTTAGGTGTACAAAAATATTGTTTCGGAAGGTTTTTAGGCACGCTAATTCTATCAGCATCATTATTTTTACAATAAAAAATATGATACATAGCCAGTTTTGGTACGACTTTTTTTGTGCATATATGTTACACAACCAGTTAAGGGGTTAAAATAAAAGGAACATTTAAAATGTTACACACTAAGAAAAATTAAACAAACAATTAAAAAATAACCCTCTAAAATTATTAATACCAACATTTAACAAAAATAAAAAAGCTCATCTTAATACAGCCACACTACCATATATAAAAGGCGCCATGGAACAGATCGGACAAATACTAAACAAACACAGCACCCGTATCATATATAAACCTCTAACAAAAATAGGAAAAATAATTCATAACCCCAAAGATAATAACCTTCGCTACACATTCCCGGTGTCTACAAAATACCTTGCACTTGTGAAAAAGTCTACATAAGAGAAACTGAAAGAACAATCCGCCAAAAACTCGAAGCACACAGCAACAAGGTTGCATTAAAACACTTCACACAATAAGCATTAGCTATTTTTCTATGAAAAATGCCGTCTTAGTAAATGAATTAAGTTGCCCAAAACAATCTATTTCCAAAAATACAAGTTTAATAATTAAAAATATAACAGGTGTAAGCTAACAAAGTTTTCATAATGCACAACTTTAGATTTTACTAGGACAAGATAATTGGAATTCAATATTAATTGGTAAAATTATAGAAATAAATCAAAATAACATGGCTTCATCTCGTACTTCATAAGGTTGGGTTTTACACGGATTTAAACAACAAAATTTAATAGAAAACCGTATTTTAAATATTTCGGCAATTCAAAAAACACAAATTTTTGAAGAAAATGAAAAACTAGATGTATCATTAGAAATATAGAGAGGCTCAATCGTATGTGCATAGTGTGTGGTACCGCCGTAAGGTGGAGTATGTTTGATGAGCGTGAAGTGCGTTAGTTCATTCCTTGGAAGACTGTTTGGCAGTCAAGTTTGTAATAAATAATAAATTATTTATTACAAATTAAATCCTTTTATTATATTTAGGATATCCTCGCTAATTTTAACAGGTTATGAGCTCAGCTTTACCAAAGATTTTATTAATTGAAAGTATGATTAAGAAAATGTTTTTCTTGTTTACTTCCCTTGCTTTTTTGTCTTTTGCTGTGTGTGCTGCTATTGTAAAGATATAGTAGCAGTGTTTAAAAAAAATACACAAAAGGCTAACATGAGCGGGCCTCGTGCAGCACAGAATAAAAGAACAATGCCAGTAATACTACAGTAGGTAAGAAAATAAAAATATAAGAGAAAAGTGAAGTGCAGGTTTTTAAAAGTAAAAAGAAAGAAAAACAGAGCGAGCGTTACTTGAGTAAAACGACGGATTATACTCGAGTAGTATATGGGGTCCCACATAGCACGAAAGATTCGGGAAGCTTCCATCAAAAAATTCGAGGAAGATTCTAATGTAAGCTTCTTGCAAGCTTCCCGGAAGCTAAATGAAAGTTTCAGGAAGCTTCCATTGGAATCTTTCATATTAGCTTTACGGAAGGTTCAGGGAAGCTTACATGTAATATTCCATGAGGGCTAAATGGAACATTACCAACTAGCTTTCAGTAATATTCCGGAAAGATTACATGCAATATTACAGAAACGTTATTTGGAAGATTGCATTATATCTTGTAGGAAGCTTCCAGTAATATTTTGTGGAAGATTCCATTCAAACTTCCTGCAGCTTTTCACGGAATGTTACAGGAAGAATATTTCAATGATCACAGAAGGTTACCAGTAACTTGTCAGGAAGATTCCCTGTAAGCTTCCCGGAAGCTAAATGAAAGTTTCAGGAAGCTTCCAATGGAATCTTTCATGTAAGCTTTACTGAAGGTTCAGGGAAGCTAACATGCAATATTTCATGAGGGCTAAATGGAACATTACAAAATAGCTTCCAGTAAGCTTCCGGAAAGATTACATGCAATATTATAGAAACGTTATTCAGAACATTAGATTATATCTCGCAGGAAGCTTCCAGTAATATTTTGTGGAAGATTCTATTCACACTTCTTGCAGCCTTCCACGGCATGTTACAGGAAAAATATTTTATTGTTTACGGAAGGTTACCAGTAACTTTTTAGGAAGATTACCTGTATGCTTCCCGGAAGCTTAATGAAAGTTTCGGGAAGCTTCCATTGGAATCTTTCATGTAAGCTTTACGAAAGGTTCAGGGAAGCTAACATGTAATATTTCATAAAAGCTAAATGGAACATTACGAAATAGCTTCCAGTAAGCTTCCGAAAAGTTATATCCGAGTGTTATTTGGAAGATAACTTTACATCTTGCAGGAAGCTTGCAGTAACATTCTGCGGGAGATTCTATTCAAACTTCCTGCAGCCTTTCACAGAATAGTACAGGGAGGATATATTAATGTTCACGAAAAGTTATTGCAAAGTTTCAAAAAAAAAAATACATTAGCTTGTAGTAAATATCATGAAAATTATTCAGTTGAATTTTTAAATAAATCTATTCCTTTGTTTATAAGAACTTTGTATTCCTTGTACAAAATCGAACAATTTTAATATATATCATTGTACTCCAACATTTTAAATAACTGATATATGAATTGATTTAAAAATTTAATAGAATAATCTTCATGGTACATAGTATAAGCTAATGCATTTCTTTTTCTAAAATTTTACAATAATATGAAAAGTCAGGCAATATTTATGAGTACAGGTGTAGTGTCTGCCTTACATTAATTTAATTTTAAAGATTAAAAATATTGTCTTTTTTTCTATTAAATTAATGTCTCATATTCTTTTTAATCTACAAAATTTATGACAGATTATTTAAATATGAAATAAAACATATTACATTTTAAATGATTGAAAATTTTTTATAATTGTGTATAACTTTCGATAAAAAATTTTTATTATTAGTGATTTTAATTAATAAAAAAGGACACAAAAAAATATATTATTTTTTAAGAGAAAGTCGTTAATTTAATAAAATTTTATAAATTAAATAAATTAATTACAAAGTCTAAATATCTTTACAATGTTTTGAATACATGAATTTTATCAAATAAAAGATTTTTCCTCAAAAAAGCATAATATTTTGTGTTCTTTTACCAACGAAAAATTAATAGTGATAAAATATTTTTACCCAAAGTAACATAATTATAAAAATTAATTCATTTAATTTGTAATCTGCTTTTTCCGTATTTATATAATGATCCCCCATTAATTATATAAATTAAAAATATAGTCTTTTTTTGTTAAATTAATGTATAAAGATATTCTTTTTAATATAAAAAATTAATATCGGATTATTATAGGAATACGAATAAAACAGATTACAAATTAAATGATTAAAAATTTTTATAATTGTATAACTTTGGATACAAAATTTCTTTTAATATTAATTTAAGTTAGTAAATAAGTACACGAAACATCTTGTTGCTTTTTGAAAGAAAAGTCTTTAATTTAATAAAGTTTTAAGAAAGAGTATTGTATTATTCATTTAAGTTTTTTTTAAATAAATTTATTTTAAAATCTACATAAAATGAATTTTTCGACTTTATATAGCATGAAAATGTTTGTGTGTGAATTATACGTAAGTACATGTACATATACATTTATCTGTATACATAAAAAATATTTAAATTTAAAAAAAATAGTGAAATATATGCATGTACAACGTAATTCATGAAGAAAAAAAAATAATATGTTTAGTGGGGAATTGAACTACCAACAGATATCTTACAAGTCCGTCATCTTCGATTCGCAGTTACGCCTGCAGGAGGATACGCGTTGAATGGGCGTTTTGTCCCTAAATGGTGAGATGATACCACACTTACTATATAAGTCGAACGTTGTCGGTTTTGAGTATGTACCCACAGCGCCTGCCTTAAAAATGTAAATGCGTCTTTATAATTATACGTAAATCCTAATATATGTGAATATGTATTGACGTATAAATATGATATAATAATATATAAAATAGTATGTTGTAAGTAAATATGTGTTTTTCACAGCAAATATTTGTAAAATAAAAAATACAAAATAGAATGTTGAACAGAATCGTAACAAAATACCTTCCAAACGGTGAAAAAAGATAAAATTAACCAATTGATATTTGAATTGTTGACTTCCCCAAAGCCTCCGGGAACCGTACACTAGAATCTTTTTGGAAGCTTCTAGCATTTTTTCATGAAAGCTTCCATGAAGTATTTTTGGAACCTTACGGCAATCTTACATTGAATCTTTCTGAAAGGAAAGTGCGCGGGACATTTTACGCTTCTAGGAAGCTTTAATTAAAGCTTTCACGGCAGCTTACATGTAAGCTTCTTGCATTATTCCGTGAAAGCTTCCATGAAGTACTTTTGGAACCTTACGGCAATCTTCCCTGGAAGCTTCTTGTAAGTATTCAAAAAGACCTTAGTGCTAGCTTCCATGGAAGCTTACTGATTTCTTCCATGAAAGCTTTCTCGAAGCTTTCAATGAATCTTTCTAAAAGAAAAGTGCGCGGGACATTTATGGAAGCTTCCTGAAAGCTTTCCGTAAGCTTCGATGCTATGTGGGCGTAGTATAGCAAGACGTCAATATCGATTTTTCTCTCTTTCCTCTCCCCTGTCTGGGTCTGACATAGAGTACATGGATTTGGTATAGCGTGACATATCCACATCTACCCTTGTCTATTGTGCCGCACTATTCTCTCCCATGTACTGTATATCAGATCTAGATAGGAGGGAGAGAAGGTGAAAAAACTGATATTGACGTCTCTCCATACAACCTCAAAATTTTTAAATATTATTAATTAAAATAAATATTAATTTTACTTTGGGAAAAAGGAAGTAACAAAAAATAATTATTCAATTATTCATTTATTTATTCATTTATCAAAATTCTCTCATATACAATGTGTAAAATATGTATACACTATTAAAAATTAATAAATAAAATTATTTTAATATTTATATTCATTCTATGTTGTCATACGCGTAACATACAGTTGGAGGCTGTGATATTTTTTTATTAACTAAATCAGTCCTCATTGACCCTTTGTTTAATATTTTTTAAATAATCTTATTTTGTAGTAATAGAATAAAATCCTTCTTCTCCGTATGGATGAGCAAAGAGTTCCCAGTCTGTTTGTGACGTAGATGGTTCTAGACCAGCGACGTACACTGATTTTACACGTCAAGCGTAATTTATAATATAAACAAATTCCAGCTCTTCTTTGCACTCCAAAGTGATACTGCCGACTGTACCAAATTTTTAAAAATTTACCAGCGGTTTTGAGAATTTTATTTCTCGTTCTCTTGCAAATTCCTCAACCAATTGATCCTTCGTATTTATTTTGCGTTTTCTATCTTCAGATAATAAAATACAAACCTCTGATGCTTTCCGTTTTCTATATGATGATCAATAAAAAATTTCCGAAAAGTTGAAGTTCAACGTTTCGGAAATTTTGTATTTAATATGCTATGGTTAAAGATCAAAATTGTGTAATTTTATTTCTAAAAAATAGGCAGAAGGGCCATTAGCTTCTAACAACTTATATTTGAGAATTCGATACCATCAGCTTCAAAATTATTTATGTCTTTTTAAAATTTAAGGGAAGATACCCATTTTGATTGTAATACTTTTAATAAAATAAAATTATGCATTCTCTATCTCATTACACTATTTTTTTATTTTCAAGTGCTGTAAAATATATTAAATTTTACTAAATATCTACAAAATAACTTGCCAGGCCCGTGGTTTAATATTTTATGGTGTAGCTGAAAATTGTAACGTTTATATAGTAAAGATAAGTGAGAAAAAACTAAGATTTTTTTGTTTCATCGCATGCATTAAAAAAAATAATTTTCGAGCTCAAAATAGAATTTTGTTTATTGAATTAGTATCTTTGTTCTTTATTTTGAAATATTTTAAATAATATTTTATATTAATATAATAAATAAAAAAGCACGCACCGTGATGTAAAAATATATTGTACAATATTTTGAGCAGGATCTTAATGTTCTCAATATTCTTTGAATATAGAAAAGTACTATCCATCAGATGCAAATAATCATTGATAGCTAATATATATATATATATATATATATATATATAGCATTAATGTAGGTAATAAAAAAATTAGTATTTTTTAAATACTATTTTATATTTCAAGATAAAGAACTTTTTTATTAAAAAAAAATTAGAACATAGAAAATTGGAAAACCATATTCTACAAGACTAAATATTTTCACTCTTTTACATTAAAAATATATAGTGACAGATAAAAATTGTATACGTACATAATTCGTGTACAGATTCATATTCTTAATTATTATTCAACAATCTTGAACTCGCTATCAATTCGTATTTTATGTATTTTATATATGTATTTTAAATTTATTTGTAATTTTATTGTATTACACGCTTTTTGTAACTATAATACGAAATAAAATAATATCTAATATCTAATCTAATTCAATTATCAAGCAGTACTCACATACATTGAGAATTTCACCAATTAAATATTAAACCACGGGCCTGGCAAGTTATTTTGTAGATATTCAGTAAAATTTAATATATTTTACAACACTTGAAAATAAAAAAATAGTGTAATGAGATAGAGAATGCATAATTTTATTTTATTAAAAGTATTACAATCAAAATGCGTATCTTCCCTTTAATTTTAAAAAGGCATAAATAATTTTGAAGCTAATGGTATCAAATTCTCAAATATAAGTTGATAGAATCTAATGGCCCTTCTGCCTATTTTTTAGAAATAAAATTACACAATTTTGATCTTTAACCATAGCATATTAAATACAAAATTTCCGAAACGTTGAACTTCAACTTTTCGGAAATTTTTTATTAAGTCTCTCATCAGGAATAAAATAAAATAGATATCACTAAGATCAAGTATAGTTCGTTAATGTTTAAGTATTAACATTCACTCATATATGAAATAAAAAGTTGATCTGGTATATCATTTGTTTTTTTAATTTTGATGTGTACTATCATCGCTATATTCATCTGAATTATCCCCTTTTTTCATAAATTATTTGGCAAAGTTTTTCCAAACATTCGTCTATCAAAGAGAATATAAATTGAACATTTTATGAATTTTATATTATTAAAAAGAAAGAATTGAATACAGAAGCACTTGGCGATTGCTTGATTGATTTCAAAACTTTCTTTAGCCAAAACTGTAAATATTTCATGAATTTTATATTATTAAAAAGAATGAATTGAATACAGAAGCACTCGACGATTGCTTGATTGCTTCCAAAACTTTCTTAAGAGGAGGTCACGTATCTCTGTCCTTTTCTAATCAAAGGAATGATTTTTTTACAAAAACTAATAACTTTAGCAAAAAATGAAGAGAAAGCCGCATCTTGTATCAAAAAGAGGAATATTTTCTTTGATGAGAAAGAATTAATTTTATTGCTTCGTTTTCGAGAAAACCTTGAAAAACTTAAATCATAGAGGTTAGGGTGGACAATTTGGTTTTTCAAGGTTTTCTTGAGAACGAAGCAATAAAATTAATTTTTTCTTATCAAAGAAAATATTCCTCTTTTTGATACAAGATGCGGCTTTCTCTTCATTTTTTGCTAAAGTTATTAATTTTTGTAAAAAAATCATTTCTTTGATTAAAAAAGGACAGAGATACGTGACCTCCCGTTAAGCAAAAACTATAGATAAATCAAGTAACAGGTATAAACTTTATGATATATAATTTCTCAATTCATTTCAGTACTTTCAAGAGCTAAAATTAAAAAAAAAAATATAATATATGTAGTAAAAAATAAAATATTTAGAAAAAATGTTCTAAAGAATACTATACTATTCAATATACCTAAACTCGCCTAAAATATACTTTTTTAAAAGTAATAATGAAGATAAAATAGTATTTATATTATTAAAAAGGAAGATTTTATGAATTTTATATTATTAAAAAGAATGAATTGAATACAGAAGTACTCGACGATTGCTTGATTGATTTCAAAACTTTCTTAAGCAAAAACTATAGATAAATCAAATAAAAGGTATAAACTTGATGTTAATTACTCAATTCATTTCAGTACTTTTAAGATTAGTATTATTACATAAAAAAATTATTTTAACAAATAATTTAAATACTATCAATTTTAACAATCATATTATTAAATTAACGATTCTTTTAATATAGCAATTCAATGTTGTTTTTTTACCATTTTTATTGATCAAATTAAACACCAAAATTTTTTTATGGACCATGGCATGAAACAGTGGCTGATTCTTAAATTTTAACTCGTCAAAAAAATAATTTAAATCATAACTATTGTTACTATGACAAAATATAATTTAAAATAATCCAATATACTTTTAGTCATATTAAGAAAAATTCATTAGATTATTGACAAAGTTATTATTTTTTTATATGTGCATATTGTAAATGACAAATAAAAACCATTAAAAAGGTTGAAAAGATAATATTTCAATACCTGTTTTACAAAATATTTATTAAATAGATATATAAAAATGTCTTATTTTAATTGCTTTGTACATTTATTTACATAAATATTATTTAGCGATGATAAATTGTAAAAATCAATATTTTATTTTTTCTTTTGACAAGATTAAATAAATCCTTGTTCTACAGTTGTATATTCACCATGTGTTTGTAAAAGTTTTGTAACAAAACTATCTGTAAAAACAGATGTACAAGTACTATTCGACTAAAGTATAATAATCTAAGAGAAAATCAATCAATCAACTTATATACTTTAATATATATAGAAGAAATTAAGCTTCAATATAATTTGATTTAGTATAAAAAATTTTACTGAATGCGTAAAGTAATAAATAACAATAATGGAGGTGATAACATCAACATGATTATATGTCTCACTCTAAACGATACAACTTAGTCTGCCAGATACTGCAATGGGTCCTTTTTTTCTGTTATGGTAACATGCACCAGTCTGGTATGTATATTTATATATATGACTGTATATGCATAATCAATAATAAATATATATTGTATTTGGTTTCCAACATACAACAGAATATTGACAGCCATTTGCCCATCTCTGATAGCACAACTTTTTCAATTCTTGTGCAATTCTGCTGCAATTTCTCTGCCCGTCAGCAAAACTACAGCAGATCTTAACAAACATGCTTTCCATTTCAACTATATTTCTGCGCTAAGATGATTGCATCAGGCTCTAAGCATAATAATTACGTTAGACTTACGCAAGCTTTAGTGCACTTACAAGAGGATTTCCAACTGCACTGGAACTTTCAGCAGAATTGCGACGAAATTGCATTTGAGCACGTACGTGAGACACTGAGCAGCAGAAATAGATTGACTTGTGCAATTAAGCATGCTTAATCTAAATGATTTGATCACGAGTTCGGGCGTCAGAATTGCAGCAGTTTCGTGCATCACATCTTTAGCAGATAAATTGCAACACACTTGCGTCAGACTTGCAGCAGCTTTAATGCACTTATAAGAGGATTTCCAACTGCACTGGAACATTTAGCAGAATTGCGACGAAATTGTATTCGAGCACGTACGTCAGACACTGAGCAGCAGAATTAGATTGTCTTGTGCAATTAAGCGTGCTTAATCTAAATAATTTGATCACGAGTTCGGGCGTCAGAATAGCAGCAGCTTCATGCATGGCATCTTTAGCAGATTAATTGCAACATACTTGATGTTCCTGGCTGCACTTTGTCTCGCTCATTCTGCTGTGAAGTGTCTGCTGCACGATGCCTTTCATAAGTATATTGCAATACTGCTGCAAGCGTCCGTGCATTAAATGTTTCTCTAGACTGTAATTCGTCTGCCGTAAGTCTGCTGGACATCTGTTGCAAGTACCTGATGCAATGATCTGACTGCATAACTCTAATAGATTTGGGAAGCATGTTATATAAGATCTGCGTACTGATACTTGCGTCAGATTGTGCTACCAGGGATACTAAGAATTAATTTTAGCTAAATCTCCTTTGGGTGTTGGTTGAAATTTTGGTTGTAAAGCCAACATAAGCTTTAAGAGTTTATACAGATGAGCCTTGAGTTTTCTCATTCCATTATTATATCCTAAAATGTGTTCTTCCGAATTTTAAAATTCTTCACCTTTTAATTAACACATACCTGAAATTAAAAAAAAAAAACAAAAGTTTTTTACACGAAAGCTTTTTTTATAAACTGTAATTATAGCTAAACACAAAAAAAAATATTGATTGAGGTATATTTCACATTATTTTAATTTATATTATTACTGTAAAAATATTTATTTGTAATTACCTCCTCGAGATTGGATAAACTCATTTTTTCACAGATGTAGGTTATTTCTGTAATATTTCCAGTTTTAATAAATTACTAGCAAAAACTAAGTGCTCAACAACAATTACCAAATGCATACCACAAGAGGCATTCCTTATTCTTATATCACAATTATGTCGCTTCTATGTTAAATAAGGTTCAAAGAGAATGTTCCTTAGTTTTTGATCCATGCGACTATCTTGCATTTGGTTTCCAACATACAACAGAACATTGGCAGCAATTTGCACATACAAGGAATTTATTTTATCTAAGTCTCCTTTAGGTGATGGTTGAAATTTTTGTTGTAAAGCCAACATAAGCTTTTAGAGTTTATACAGATGAGCCTTGAGTTTTCTCATTCCATTATTATCTCCTAAAATGTGTTCTTCTAAATTTTAAACTTCTTCACCTTTTAATTAACACATACCTGAAATGAAAAGAACAAAAGTTTTTTACATGAAAACTTTTTTTTATTAACTGTAATTATAGTCAAACACAAAATATTGAGGTATTCAGCAGTTCTCAGGCTATCAGCTTTTGTTGAATTGACATTGAAGATGCTGATCTTCCTTAAATTTATCTCTTGTATCCGCTGTCTTATGATTTTTCTCGTACTTATTGAGTGCATTCATCAGCAAATTACTGTCCGAACTTGAAACATGTGTTTCTTTTTTTGTAGATATAAAATTTACCATTTCTTCTTCGTTTAAATTTACTATTTCATTATTTATTTCAGTCAATTTGATGAAATATCGAGCAGATACAGGTTTCGAGAGGTGCAGTTTTAAATTTTTTGTTAAAAATATTAATAGAGCGAGTGGATAATTTAGAAACTAATAAACTTTCACTACCTGCTGATGCATCATCTGAATCCAAAGACGTATTTAATTTATTTTCACCAACATTTTTCAATTTATTAAACAACAAAGAATAATTTGGAGTTGATTTTTTGCTATTTTTACGAAATGTTTCTTTGATACTTTCATTGGAGTGAATAGAACTCAATGAAGAACCAGATTTCAATTTTGACTGAGGCTTTTCAAAGCTAATTATATTATCATCGTATTCCTCCAATAACTTTTTTCTTCCTCTTTTTATAGCCAATTCACTCCAATCATCCAAATAAGATTCACTATTGGTTTCATGTTTGCTATTTTTTTTCTTGAATTGGACTAGATGCTAAAATTTTAACTGCATTCTTTTTTGGTAATAGTTTTAAATAATCTTTCTTGATAGGATTATTTAAATTTTGAGGCTCATCACATTTCAGTCAAGTTTCAACCAATTGCCTTCAAAATTTGCAGAGATCTTTAATTTATATATTTTCACAAATTTACTAGCCTAGAATATTAATAAGAGAAGCTCAAGTGAATGTTGAACAAAATTACTTTCATAAAATTTTAAAAAATACCTATTTTTTCTGATATATTTTTAACTTTTTCCAAACCAAACCTTTTTAATTTATTTTTTTAAATAAACTGAAACAATAAACTTGTAAAGATATATAAATTGTAGATCTCTATAAATTTTAAGAATAATATTCTCTATCTTTACAATTCCTAGGTTGTTTCATTTTTTTTTCTTCTTCATTTTCATTTCCAATGTTTTCCATATCTAAACATTCTACAATGCCATGTCTGATCTTAGAAATGTTGGTGTAGAAATAAATGTTGATGTCCAACTTCAATTACTTTATACATTTATATATAAATTATATATAAATAAATGTTATTTAACGACAATAAATTATAAAAGTCGTTTAATTCTTCTGACAAGAGATTCAATAAATCCTTGTTCTAAAGTTGTGTATTCACTATGTGTTTGTAAAAGTCTTGTAACAAAACTGTCTGTAAAAACAGACTGATATCAGTTCTTTTTTCAATTTTGACAATAACTTATTTAACTTTCTCCATTCCAAAGTGCTGTCATCTAAATTTAATGGAGATACTGAAAAATGTATAAATATAAAATATTAAATTTTTATATAATGCTCAAATTTATTAGCGTTAAATGTTGATTATTAAATAATATATACTTACAATGAGACCTCGACTGTATCATTCTTTGCATTGTATGGAATTGTATGGAAATCTAAATGACTTCAAAGAATGTATGTGTTCAATAATTATTCTTGAAGCATATTTCATATTTTGACTTTTTTTTCTTGTAGTTAAAATGTTTGAGAATTATTTTTTGTTTACCTATATCAAGTTATCCTTCTTCTTCTGTAAGATACAAAAAATTAAAACAAAATTAATAAACTTAAGTATCATGTAAAAATCTAAAATATTTGAAATTTGATAAATTATTTTAAAATATTACATTTTTTTTGTCAAATATAAAAATGTTTAAATAATTTAAAAGTATATGTTAAAAATTCTTAAAATACATTCATTAAATGATAATTTCCAATATTTTAAGGAATATTCTAATTCCTTGACTGTCACGGCAATTATTTTTTTTAATAAAGTTACCATATGAAAATCTTTGCCATGGCAATCAAGAGGTTATTAATTGAATACTTTTTGTAACTGTTTATAAAAAAATATTCTAAAACTATTTTTTTAATATTAAAAAATAGTTCTGAAAAGTAGAAAATAACAAAATTATCAGCTTCTATAATGTAACATTTAATTTTTTATATTATTATAAACAGTAACTATAGCTAATGCCATTGATTAAGGTATACTTCATCATATCATTTTAATTTTTATATTAAACAGAAAAAATATATATACCTTCATGAGATCAGATAAACTCATTTTTTTACAAATGTAGGTTGTATTCATATTCGTAACATTTGAAGTTTTAATAAATTAGTAGCAGAAACTAAGTGCTCAACAACAAATCCCAAATATATATCACAAGAGGCATCTCTTATTCTTATATCACAATTATCTGGCATATCACAAAATAAGGTTCAAAGAGAACGTTTCTTAGTTTTTTATCCTATGACTATGTTGCATTTGGTTACTAGCATACAACATAATTAAGAGTAGCAGCATTTGCACATATGAGGAATATATTCTATCTGAATGTCTTTTACGTGTTGGTTGAAATTTTTCAGTAAAGCCAGCACAATCAAACATCATATCCACTTGAACAACTATGATAAATAAAGTTTTATAAATCAGAAAGTCAATAAGAAAGTTACAAAAGTTGGAATAAATTATTTAATTGATGATAAAAATAACAAAATTGAGGACAAAACTGCGATGGCGAATCATATGAATGATTATTTCAGTAATATAGGTAAAAGATTGAGTGAGAAAATAGTTAAAAGTACTAATTTGAATGTTAAAATAATCCTAGGAGTATTTTTATTGGCCAACTGATGCTCATGAGGTCAGGAATTTAATTTTAAATTTTAAGCCTAAAAGGGAGGTGTTGACATGATAGATACGAAAGCACTTCAAGTTATTGTTGATTATATAAGTGATGTACTTTGTTATATCTTTAACTTATGTATAGAGAAATCTATCTGGCCTAACTCTTTTAAAATGGCTGATATATTTCCAATATATAAATCTTTAAGTGGAAATAGAGTATCTAATTATAGACCGATATCTTTGATATCAAATGTTGCAAAAATTTTTGAAAAGATAATTTATATTAGAATATTTAATTTTATTAAGAACTGTAATATTTTATCAGATAAACAATTTGGTTTCATAAAGAATAGAGGTACTAGGGATGCACTTCAGTATATTACTTATATCATATATAAAAAGCTTGATAGGAGTAAGCCAATAATTATTACGTTTTTGGACTTGGCGAAAGCATTCAATACTGTAGATCATGAAACATTGTTAAATAAGCTCTACTGTTTGTTTATTATTTATGTAAATGATTTATTGATTGATTTACCGGATGGTAGTATATTATCTTATTACAGCAATTGTTACTACCGATGATACATGGTATGGAGCTCAGGTTCAAATGAATGAGTTATTGGAAATTGTTGCGTTATGGTTACAACTTAATAAACTAACGTTAAATATTGATAAAAGTGTATACATAACTTTTGGTAATTATATTGACAGTGTACCGAACGATATTGAAGTTAAAATATGTAATAAGTCGTTAAAACGAGTTGAATACTGTAAGTGTTTGGGAATCATATTTGATCAAAATGTTAGATGGAATAAACATATTGAATATGTAATTAGTAAAACGAAATATTTGGTATATGTATTTTATAAACTTGCTAAAATTATGAGTGTAGATATGCTACGACTTGTTTATTATGCATTTTTCCATAGCATTGTTAGTTGTGGGATAGTGGCCTGGGGTGGTGCTTATGATAATTATATTAATTTGTTACAGCAAGTGCAGACTATAATATTAAAAATTGTTAATGGTAATACGTTTGTAATTGACAAAAACCCTGTTAATATTAAGCAACTCTTTATTCTAGAGTCCTTGACATATCACTATGGAATGCTTAGAGAGCAATTTATTGAATCTAAAAGTATTACTAGAAATAAGTCATTACAAATGCTAAAAAAACAAAAAAGAGTAAGCGATAAAATGAGTTTAGTGGTGGCGATTAAATATTTCAATATGTTACCAAAAGCTTATAAAAACCTACAGTTCAGTAAAAGAACAATTAAAAAGAAATTGATTGGGTGGATTAAATCTAATTAGTTGAACAGTAAAAATTGTTTTAATGATCTCAAATGAAACTTTTTCTTAGTCATAATAGTATTTTGAACTATGTTTTAATATTAGTCTATATATATATACATATATATATATATATATATATATTTATATTTTTTTGTTATTATTTGGTTGTATTTTAGTTTGTAAGTATACCAGTCCGTGTACAGGGTTGTTACCCTCTACGGTTTGCAAGATGTAATGTATTTGTAGATGTAATTTATAAATTGAACTCTTGTAAATTACTGGTGAGTAAATAAATAAATAAATATATACAAAATTTTATTTTATTATTATATATATAGCTAAAATAAACTAAAATGCACTGTTGAAATATAATATAATATATACGAACACACTGCACTACTATATATATATATATATATATATATACACTATACTATGTCGCCAGCAGACAAAAAAGGAGCCCATAGCTCTCCTACATTACAAAAGTGTGACGTCACAGGCTAGAAACAAAAATTGAAGGGTTGATAACGAAGAAGAATTTTCATAACGCGAATATGATACTTTAAAATTTTAGATTACGTTTTCTCGAGATTGAGTAAACTGATCGTAATAAAGCTTTTTTAAATTAAAGATAAAATCAAAATCTTTAATTATCAATTTGTTTTTTATAAAATATATGAATGCATTTTGAAAAGATTTTATTTTAAAATTTTCGACACTCTAATTTAAAGTATAAGAGGAGCACCTCGACGTTTTCGAATTCGTACCTTCACTCGCCGTCGAAGTGCTACCGCGACTCTTGATGATCTTGATTGTCTTACGCTGATAATTACGATTTCATCATTAGCCCTATTATTCACTATAGCACTATTACAGTTTTTTTCACATTCGACGTGTTTACTTGTTTACAAATCGTTTTTATTTTTTTGTATTTCCACTTGTGGCACTTCATCTACTGACACTTGCTGTTGAACGAGTTCATCTCATCACGCCGAATCACTTGATAGTTAAGAACACATATTTATTTTTAAAGAAAGAAAGAAGAGTAAAAAACTATTTTTGAAGAAAGAGAAATGGGAAAACGATACGTAGGATTTTGTTTTTGAAACTTAACTGAAAATGTTTAAGGAAGAAATTCGTCGTAGCAATAAAAGGAACATTTTTTTTTGTAAAATTATCAAAAATTCAAGGGAGGTATTACTTAATATCTTACAAGATGGTCATAAAAATTAATAAAAATGTAGACGTTAAACGTGTCATAGAAAATTTTAGTACAAAGAACATATGGTTATTTTGAAAAGTTGTAAAAAAGAAATCTAAAAAAATCACTTAATAGGTTTGATTGCAAGAGAACGCATGTAGAGAAAGATAAAAGAAAGTAATCGATATGTATACCCTGGTAAAAAAAATCAGGTGACAAATCACCTGATTTCTTAGGTGATTTATTGTGTCAAAACATTATGTAACGTTATGTAAATTTTTTAGGTTTTCACACGTTTCAAACCATGCTCAGTCAATTCAGAATAATTTTTGAAATTTTCTGAATTTTTTTAACTCAGAAATTTTTTTGTAAAATTAGTCGAAATTTTTTCTAAGACCAAATCATCTAGATAATTTTCTAAGTTCAAAATTTTCAAAAATTTTTGAAAACTTTTCTGAATTGACTAAGCATGGTTTGGAACGTGTAAAAACCAAAAAAATAAAAAAAAAACAAAAAAATATTTTGGCATGATAAATCACCTGAGAAATAAGGTGATTTTTCATCTGATTTTTTTTAACAGAATATCCTGCGGAGATGTTAAAGAGAGAAAAAAGGGAACGTCCGGTGGCTTGCCGATCGGCAGGTAGGTAGTCAACATGTATCATAAAATGTTTTTTTCGCGTTCACCCTTCATCAGATGTGTTACTAAGTAGTGCTAAGCATTCAAAAATAGGAATCCCTACCTGTTAAGAAGTTATCTTTAGAACCGTCAGGCGTCAGGTATATGTCCGCCGTGTATTTTGACCCTCATACGAATAATATTGTTTTTTCTCTTTGTCCGTCAATCAATTTTCTTTTAAGGGCACGAAAAACTTTTTTCCGGTCCCACCATCGAGTTTGGGTTTATTGCTTTTTTTCATGGAAAATTTACTGTAGAATAAGCTCCAAAAAGTTTTTCTACCCTATCTCATTTAGTTCCGTTTTTATGAAAAAATTAGTAGGATAAAATTTTAATTGATATTTTTGTTAATTTTGCTATTTTAAAATTTTTCTCGAAGTTTTAGCTAATTTTATTAAAACACTGCAAGAAATTATTTTCCTATTGCTTGATTCAATAATTCATAAATTATTAATTAATCTCTAAATAGTATATTACACACCAAGAGAGGTAAAGTACTCGCGAGTCCATAGCACATATAATTGCCACCTCGGGTCGAAGGCAAGGGTGGCAAATATGTGCTATGGGCTCGTCATTTTACCTCCCGTAGAGTGGATACTATCTTTCGCCATACCCGGCCCGAAACT